>JAJOZX010000033.1:1960000-2387500 GCA_023014485.1 Bathynomus jamesi | reverse complement strand
ATGACTCCGATATAAAAAAATAATATCGAAACCTCCATGCTAAAGCGAAAATGACTATAAGGAACTTCCAATTCTGTACAAGTGAAGCTAAAGACACTATCTTTCGTGCCTTCTGCACATCTGAGCAACAACTCTGGGTGAATTATAAAAAAATGTTGGCAGAATCCTAAATTTGCTGTACAACAGATCTTTTAGACTCCTACATAAATTCATAAATTAACCCCCTTCAGGTGCTCAGCTTCGCAAATGTTTGCTAACCACAATGTCTTGAGCTTCCCGGAGGTAACAAGACGTGTTCAACACAGCCTAATGCAGAGAATTAAAAAGTCAGCCAACCCGATTATCGAAGCTATTCATCAGTCCTGCTATATGTCTTTTAAGCCATATGTCTTCTGTCATATGTCTTCTAAGCCATGGTATGAAAACGTTTGTCCGTAGCTCCACTTAATTTCAACATTATTATTTTTCATTAACTGTATATCTATCCTTAGTATTTGAATTTTCATCGTATTCCATTGTCAGTTTATATTATTAATATTTCTCATATGGACCGATGGTCTGCCAATAAATATTTCCATTTTCATTTTCATTTATATGAAAGCGATTTGAAGCACGCGCATTCCTTCTTAATAACATTCACATGACCATCAGTTCTTCACTTCTTCATCAATTATTCATTTCTTTTGCATTCTTTTATATTAAATGCATTGTAAAAATTGTCGAATCAATATATATATATATATATAAATTTAGTGGTGGACCGGATGTCAGTTTTTCAACATCTGCGGATGCGGATCTTTAATTTCAATATCCGCGGATGCGGATGCGGATATTTAGTTAATCTATCAATATAATATAGAATTATGAATATATGACATAATTTTTTCAAATTTCGTGATATTACTATTATGGGAGGCAATGCATAAGAATTAAAATTAATATTAATGTTTTCATTATGATAAAAATAATAACTTTCTCAAGAGTTTCAGCCACGGAAAATTCAGTGAAACAAGTTTCATTCAATTTTCTGTGTTACCAGCTATTTATATTTTGAGGTTTATATATTTGTTTGTTCATTAATAATTAATACTTTACATGAAATGTGCATGACTGGACCTTATAAGCTACTTTATAAGCTAATTTAATTGTAAATTTCATAATTTATTAGAGGTAATATCCGCATAACATCCGCAGTCATAAGTGCGGATGCGGATGTTAAAATTGATGCGGATGTGGATATCCGGCCCACCGCTAATATATATATATATATATATATATATATATATATATATATATGCAAACAATTCACAAAACAGCACGTGATCTTTTTAATAAGCAAGGAACCACAGGGAAACGGAAAATAAAACGCGAAGTTCAAGCGCTTTCGTGATATAATTCACATCTTCAAGGACAAGGGAAAGATAGCTAAGAGATAGCTATCTCTCCCTTGTCCCTAAAGATGTGAATTATATCACGAAAGCGCTTGGACTTCGTGTTTTATTTTCCGTTTTCCTGTAGTTCCTTGCTTATATATATATATATACACACGAGGACTGATAAAAAGTTCCGGGACAGATGTATTTATTGCAAAACTAAATGCCACATACCCAATCAAATTTGCCTCCTTCTGATTATAAACAGTGATTCCACGGTCCAGCTGTTTATTGAAGCACCTGTTATATTCTTCTTTCGGAATGTTCTTCAATTCTCGTGTCGCATTTTGTTCGATCTTTGGTACTTCCTGAAATCTTTTTCCCTTCAGGGTGTTTTTCAGCTTAGGGAGCAGAAAAAAGTTGCAGGGTGCCAAATCCGGCGAATACGGTGGTTGGGGAACCAGTGGAATGTTGTGCTTCGCTAAGAATTCCCTTATGGAGAGTGCAAAATGCCCGTCAAAATGGGCGTCGGGTTCGTGGATGTTGCATCACGATAATGCGCCCTCTCACACAACATTCTCCATAATGGAATTGAAAATAATAAAAACATAATAATGAAATAGTCCAGTTCTACCAGTAGCACTTATTCCTACATTATTAACAATCAAATAAAAGAACTGTGAATTCAATCAACGCAATTTTTACTATCCCACCACTATAGAAGATGTAACGAGATATTCGTTTCTTCCTTTTGCCTGCTTTATTCATGTCCTATTGTTCTATACAGTATACACCTTTTTTTTTCCTCGCACAGCTGCTCAGTAACTGAAAGCAACAACTTAGCTATTGAATTTGTGATTTACAGATATGTACATTGATGGTATTTTCTAATACTTGCGCAAATTACACATACGTATTGGGGAATTATTCTTCCAATTTTGGTTGTTTTTCAAAAGTAGCGGTATCGGTGATGGTAGCGGTAGCGAGCTACTTTTCCAAATGAGTAGCTGTAGCGGTAGCGCCGCTACATTTTGGCCCAAATAGCTGTAACGGTAGCGATAGCGCCGCTATTTTTAGGAGGTAGCGCGCACAACACTGGCCATTACCTACTTCTGCCACTACGAAAGTGAAATTGACCAAACCACTGACCTGAAACATTTACTGTGCATTGCATTTAAACACCCTGAATGCATCAACTTGGGAAGAAGATAGAAAACTGATGAATAGAATGAATGAAATAACAAAATCATTGTTTTTTATGTCTACGCAATAATTAGAATTTAATCGAAGCTAAATGTACAGTACAAATTAAACGAAGCTAAAATTATTCTTATTAATAAAGGCAACAATTTAGTAAATACGTAAGCTAACTTAGACTAATTTAATTAATATGGTGCAACAGTAGGTAGCAGAATTATAAGTAGCCTTATACTTAATCTTCCAATAACAGTATTACAATTCCTATTAACAATATTAATTTAATATTTTACGCAAATAACAACTTAATATATGTTAGTGTATTAAGTACTGAATCGCGGTGTTTTTTATATCATACCCAATTATACTCGTGTGTGTATATATATATATATTGTCTGAATGTTTTTTCTTATCTCTTATCTTGACCAGGTCAAAATACCTTCTTTTTTTTAATCTTTTAAAAATCTCCTTTTTTTTAAGAGAATTAAGAACTAACTTATTTAGATTAAAAAAAAAAAAAAAGGGAATTTTTTTTTAAGTATTTAAGAAATGGTCATTTTATTTTATAAAATTGAAATGAACAATATCAATTTCGATTTTAGTTTTTTAAGTTTCTCATTTTATTTTAGTTCAATTTCAATTTCGATTTCAGGTTTTTTTCCCCCGTTTCAGTTTTTTTTTTTTTTGTAAATATCAGTTTTTTCAGTTTATCGATTCTGGTTCATATCGATTCCCACCCCTGATGTATATATATATATATATATATATATATATATATATATATATATATTAACGGACTAACAAGTTTATGTTTATTTTTAGAAACGTAATTAAATATAGTGCGATTATAAGAACATTTTACCCCTGCAATCTGCAATTTAACTCGAGTAGAAAAAAAAAATTTGTAAAGCATCGTTGTGAAATAATTAAAAATGTTAAAAATTCCTACTGAAAATACTTTGAAAGTGCGATTTAACGATTATTACAGCTTTAATATTAGAAAATTCTTGGGAAAACGCGGATTTAGGAAATATTTCTTTTAAAAGTATTCGGCGGTCGCAGACCCAATACCATAACGGCCTGTTGCTGTTGCTGCGGAATTGGTTTTCCACTAGCAAAGGCAATTCAGACACTTTATTTGTACTCAGGTGCCAGAAAAAGATAATTTATTTCCTGCTTTCAGCGGGTACGTACTCTTTGTACATATTCTAAAGCCGACATTAATGCAGGAATCGTCAAATAGTTTGTTTTTGACGTGCAGTTACGGGAAGAAGTAAGTCATAAAAAAATTAAAATTTTAAATTTTTCTAAAATTATCGAATGATTTTGGTTCTTTTTAGAAATTTTATTTATTTCGATGAACGTCTTTCGCCGAAACTGAACTAAACTGCGGAGTTATATACTGTACATCCAAGACATCTTACCCAGGTACCTATATCACTGTAAAAAAATGCGGGAAAAATCGCTTTTGCTCTAGTGAAATATTATTAAGTATTTGGACCACGCTAAAATTACCCGTGACCATAACTCCTAAAGGACTCTGCACCCCATTGCACCCCACCTACTTCTTTGACGACATTCGGTCTACTGTAACTCGTCAGGCAATTTAGTCTATAAAAAGTCAGTCCAGCTTTGAAATATAATAACCCATTAAACAGGACAAATACAAGTTAATGTTTTTATTTTAATTTAAAGGTCGCTTTATAGATCTAAGATAAGAAAATGATACCCAACACCAGATTCCGCTGCCATGTGTCTTCAAATGACCTGCAATTGTTGACGAACGAAAGTGTATGAACTTTTAAATGAAATTGAATGAACTCATTTTGTGATGTTAACTGTAATATTTTACGCTTAATTAAGGTTACATTTAAAAGGGTTTATTTACTTATATGTGAAGAAATTTTTTAAGTTCTTTAGTAGTATGGGTTAATCGAAAGCGACAGCTGCCATGGTAACGAGGAGAAAGGGGGAGGGGGAAGGGGGAGAGGGGAACAGGGTAAAAGAGAGCAAAAGAAGGGAAAAGGGCAAAAAAGCAAAATTTTAAGCACAGCTATGTAAACAAGGGGTTTGATTGTGTAAACAATGGGATTGATAAGTGTAAACACTGGTTTCATTGTGTAAATATAAGACTTACTTAGTAAAAGAAATATAAAATTAAAAATAAAATTAAAAATAAATTGGATTGGGGAGCCCGATAAAGGAAAAATAAAATTTAACATTAAATATAAGAAATATTAAATTTTTGTATATAAATATACATGTGTGCATAATTTTAATATCCACCATTCATTTCTGCTTAGTCGTAACATCGAAATAATAATAATAACATCAGGAATTGAGCCCCCGACTTCGATCTTTATAGTTAAAATATAGTGATAAGTTATTATTATAAAGGTATCCGACTATGATAACTAACCTTCTTTTCCTTTCTCAGCGTCTCGTCTCATTTTGTGTAGGAGATAATTAGCCTTTTTCAGCGTCTCGTCTCATTTTGTGTAGGAGATAATTAACCTTTTTCAGCGTCTCGTCTCATTTTGTGTAGGAGATAATTAACCTTTTTCAGCGTCTCGTCTCATTTTGTGTAGGAGATAATTAACCTTTTTCAGCGTCTCACAATAATCTTTAACAGCAAAATATTCATCAAAGTATGCGTCGAACCCTTCGACAACGTTTCAAATCATATGTAGGATTTAGTGATTTGTTTCCATTCATCTTTTTTTATAGCTCATAGTCGGATACCTTTATAGGGGATGCCATAACTCAGTAAACAGTCATCTTATTAAAACGTATTACATAAATATATTTTAAAAATGAATAAGGATTAAATAGAAACAAATCTGTACACAATATTTATTAACATGTCAAAACATTATATTTGTTAGTACACTTACAAATAATGGCTGAATTAATCATATTCTCATAACTTTATACTCGTATAATACATTCAACATAAAATTAGAAGTAATACACACACACACACAATTAATATTTATTAACATATCAAGACATTAATTATCTATTTATTAGTATAGTAAACTTATAAATAATAGTTCAACAAGTGAAGTACGTCATTCTGTCCTTGAATACATCGTACCAACAATCATTCAAGGACAAGTTAGGTCATTGCGTACATATACGCAACATCTACCTTTGGAGTGAAATTGAGTATAGAGAAAGTAGTAGGGTACAGAAAAGGGGTTGCTGTCGGTCGTCCAGATATCTGAGTTTCAGTGAGGAAGAGAAAGTGAAGTTTAGAGGAGGAGAAGTGGTGTTCAGCAGATTGAACATATGAGGAAAGGCCACGAATGTTGCAGAAGTTTATGAAAAGTGAATCAAGCAGAGGGCGAGAACATCTCGAATGGGCAAAAACAGAACCAGCCCCACTCCCTGGGTCTGTGTTCCCGATATCGGCAGTAGGGGAGCCAGAAGTGGGAACATTTAACGTCCCCTCCCCAGTGAACTCCGAGACTCCTGAAGTCGTTGCCATTTTCTTTTTAATTTTGTAAAGATTATGTAGTGTGTAAGATGCATGTATATGTAATGAAGAATAAGGAGAGAAGTGTGTTTGAGAACATGCTGGACTACTTATAGGGTAGATGAGACCCGGAAAAAGATCAGCTAAGGAGGACAGTGACAGAAGAAACGGGAGTTCCAGTACTCCCTGTCTTCTGCCTAACGTCTCCCCCGGAGTACTTCCCTGGTTGATTGGTGTCTAGAATCTCCTCCTACAATTTATATATGTATTATCTTGTTTTCAGGAAGGAGATTGTTTGTTTGATTAAAATACTAATGCCAGTGTACATTGTATGATGTTCGTATGCAAGTTCGTATGACAGGGGAGGGACGTACAACTTTACGTGGGATCCGAACCACGTGCACCGGTCGCAGAGGACAGTCTCCCATCCATCCAACTACTACCCAGACCCAGATCGCGGGAAGCAGAGTTGCAACATCACCCGACGACGAACCCCTCAGGAAGAAAAATGCCCTATCACCTCATATAAAAATTCTCATTATATTAATGATGATAACTTACATATATATTTTTACAGTAAGCGTTTATCAAAGGATACTTTTCTTCACGTATGCGAACTGCTTTCACAAAAGAATTTGCAACAAGATACTTCTTTCCCATTCTAGGGAACTCGCAGGAAGTTCATGTTTGAGTCGTTTAAAATCGTTACTTTATGCATCAAAACAGTTTTTACAAATTTTTATTGTCCAAACCAGTTTCTTTTTCTATAAATGGCGACCTTTGGTTTCTGTGCTCGAGCGCAATGCTACATTTCTTTCGAAGAGTTTCTCGTAAAATAACAGAAAAGAAAACTTTCATGGAATCGTTTCTCAAAAACTGAATATTTTTTTAAATCATCAGATTTTTCTTCGGTTAATGGCGATTGAGATTGATTTTTGTTTCTTTGTTAGTTACTTCTTATTTAGAAAAAAATCTTAGCGTTAATCTGTCAGTTCTTAAACAATTTATTAAAATATTTACTGTGGTCCAGTTATGGTTCTAAAGTCTAAACGGTCTTTTCACCCAACGTGCAATAGGTAATTCGTAACAACATAAGGCGTTCTGATGCTAAAACCGAAGGATAATTAGAGGAGGAATTAGTGACAGCGTATGCCTAAAACACCTGGGACTAGTATAACGGCTTTGTAATCCCATCTCTGTTCTTTAACCAGAACAGTCTCATTTTCGGCTTCATTGAAATAATTTGATAAAATATAAAATGAAAGCGTTGCAAAGGTTACTGTTATGAATATAAATGACATTCTTCCAAGTTTATAAATTTATTTTTTATACTACAATTTTCATTTCTTTATTATAAGGTTAGCAAGAGCTCCGCTCCGGTACCAGAGCTGAAAATCCCAAAAATAACGAGCCAGAATGGAGCTGGAGCAGGGCTACCGGAGCTGGAGCGAAGCGGGAGCAGCGGTCGATGGAGCTGGAGGAAAACCTTTAGAATCTGCTCCGAAAATTTTACTTTTTTAAATCTTTTGTCCTATTAGCTACATATGCTGTAGCAGTACCATTTTAATTTATAAGATCATTAGTGAACTGCGGTTTTTTGAACTCGTGAATAAAGGCCAAGTTACGTTTATTTCTGTATTCCAGCTAACAAAAACCCTCTTACAGTTACCAAAACTCTAAATTCCAAAATATATATAAAGGGTGATCCAGAGAAATGGGACCCAAAAGAAACCCCTGTAACTCTTAAAGTATAAGTCCTTTTATAAAATCATACGCATCATTCGAAAGAGGATAGTTACAAGTTTGTACAGGATTGTATAGGTTTTGACAATACAAGACAAGATAAGATACAAAACAAAATAAAAGTGTTAGTTAAAACTAACCCTTCAAGATGACTGCATGGACTGTGGAACAGCTGCATTTCATAACTGAGCAATATTATGAGCATGGAAGAAGTGTAGTTTCAGCTCAAAGATCTTTCAAGACAAATTTTCAGATGTCAAAATTACCTTCTAAGAAAGTAATCCGTCGGTGTGTCAGAAATTTTTCCCTAACTGGCAGCATTGGAAAAAGAAAACCAACTGGAAGAGTGCGCACAGTAGGGATAGACGAGATCATTAACAGAACTCATGAAATTGTACAGGATAATCCTAACATAAGCATCAGACGTGCTTCTCAGCTGTTAGGAGTTGGATATGGAACAACACACCGTATATTCAAGCAAAATTTAATGCTCTTTCCATATAAAATTCAAACAGTGCAACAACTAAACGATGGAGATTTCGCACGAAGACGACAATTCTGTCAATGGATCCAACAGAAGGTAAATGACACCACCAATTTTCTAGCAACTTTGATTATGTCAGACGAAGCCCATTTTCACTTGAATGGAACTGTAAACAAACAAAATTGTCGTTTCTGGGCAACAGAAAATCCATTGAATATTACCGAAGTCCCGTTGCAGTCAGCGTGTAACTGTTTGGTGTGGTCTTACTGCATCTCAGATCATCGGGCCGTACTTTTTCGAGGATTCCACCGGAAACACGGTCACTGTAAATGGTGATCGCTACGAAAAAATGTTGACCGATTTCCTTATTCCTAAATTAAGAGATCTTTGTCTAGAAAACCACTGGTTCCAACAAGACGGAGCTACCTGCCATACCACGAGGAACTGCATGGCAGTTTTGCGTCAAACATTTCCAGGCGAGTTAATCTCAAGATTTGGAGACGTTGAATGGCCCGCAAGGTCTCCGGATTTTTCTCCCTTAGATTATTATCTCTGGGGATATTTAAAGAGTAGGGTCTACAGAAATAACCCAACGACCTTGCAAGAATTGAAGGCCGCCATCACAAATGAGATACAGGCCATACCACCGCACACTCTTGCAAAAGTGATGCAGAACTTACAAGCGAGAACACTGGAATGCTTGGCAACTAATGGAGCACATTTGAAAGGAGTCATTTTTAAAAAATAAATATTTCATAATAAACTTGTAACTCTACTCTTTCGAATGATATATAGTTTTTATGAAAGGAATTAAATATTAAGAATATTTGGCTTTTTTTTATGGGTCCCATTTATCTGGATCACCCAGTATATATGTATATGGAACACTGATTTACGCTAACATGTAATGGAATTGTAAGATATACCATATACAGTATTATACTTACGACTGACCTAAAAGTATGCTAGGGAATGAGTAACGGAACAATGTCGACCTGCATAATACCAACAACAAAATCTTTAAACTTGCATAATGTTGAAAATCTAGATCTTTTGTATGTCAGATAAATTCATGTTAAGTTAGCTTAAATTAAGTCAGGTTAGGTTCAGTTTGGTTAGGTTAGGTTACATTATGTCCGGTTAGTTACGTTAATTGGGTTACAAGGAATTAAAGGACAAGGGGAAGCTTCAAAGACCTTTCGGTCCACTCGGGGAGGTTCCTGTTATTAAACTAGTGTACTTTTTAATTGTTCTAACAGCAGTAGAATACTGGATACAAAAGCATAAGGCTCTCTCCCCACCCTCCGCTCCCTCCCCGCCAGAGGCGGGTACGGAAAAAGTTGAAGAAAGTATCTTGACCCTGGAAAAGTAGCCATATTTTATAGAAAAGATGAGAATAGAAAAACTAGCTAGCTTTACAATTATGCTATGCACACAGAAATAATATACTAGACACTATCGTTGTATAAACTAACATAATAATATATTTGTACTGATCGTATGTCAAGTACATAGTGCAGTCACAAAAAATTTGAACATATGGTTTTGATTTTATTGTCACAAAAATCTCGAACATATGGTCTCGATTTTATACAAAATATTTACAGCGGTAATTACCTAAGTATTGGACCAACAAAGACCCCATGGCCCACGCTATGCTATATTTCTACATTTCTACATTAAGTTTTCAAGGACCTGAGATACGAGAGCCAATCTTTGCACCCGAAATGATGTATGATCATAATAAAGTAAACACTATCCAGCTGAAATATGCTCCGAAGTGATTTCATAAATATGTTGAGACGGTTGAGTAATTTTATTAGTTTCTCATTTGCTGAATAAGTTATAATATTAAAATAAGTTTTACAAAGTAAACAGCCACTGAAACGCTAAAACCAGGGGGTGCTCAAGCATATTCCAGCACCCCTACCCAAAATGTTGGGGTTGCTGCAGGACCCTCCTTCCCGCGGCCCTGAAGCTATCACGCAGAAATAGAAGTAAAGCTCCTCTCCTTCTCTTCGCGTGGTCACTGCCGACAAAGTGATGAAATACTAGAAGGGGGGAGGAGAAAAGCGGACCACATAAAGATTGAAGTGACACGTGCCTGCTACCTGGGACCTGTTAGCAGTGAGTAAATATAACCAGGTGGTAGTCTTATTGTTGGTCTTCTTTGCCCCTGCACCATTTTACTTTATCTATGAAATTAATATGTAAAACTTTAATTTTTTTAGAACATGTCAAAATTAGCCTTTCAAAAATTCACGGGATAAAGTAGACTACCAGTGGTTCACTTTGTCCCGGTGTATATTTTGACGAATGTTTTCGTATCTTTCTTCTTTACTTCTTGAGGGCTCACGCATTGTTTTCAAATATACGTAGCTATTAAGTAAACGTTTACTCCGAACTCATGAACACTAATTGATAAATAAACACTTAAATTTAAGCTCGGTTGCAGAACAGAAGCTTTACATTTTTCAGCGTGTTGAACTAGTTCTGAGGCGCTGTTACAGACAAATATCACACGTGCAGTCGGTGTCATCTTTTCCGATACCTGTGCACATTTTATGCGTCTATTGCTTGTGTTGGTTTTCGTCGTCGTTGTCGTTGGGCCTAGGCAAGCTACGGCTTGGGACCGTAGCGCATCTATCCGGTATAGGTTAACCTGGATGATGTAGCCATAAGCACTGCCGCTGGTTAAGTGCCAACCAGTGATTATCTCACTAGCCGTATTGAGTCCGTTAGGCGAAACTGCGACAGTACCAAGGATGGAAATATAACCCTTGCATTTCTATTATTTATTTGCAAAATGGACATGGTATTAGATTAAAATAATTATTTGAATATAAATAATTAACTGACAATTGTGATATATAATTAATTATGTTTACATACAATAAAATAATACAGTATACATAAAATTAGTATTAATGTGGTTTACAATTGAATTATGATGGGTAACTAATTTAAAATGAATTTATAGCTATTCCGAAATTCAAGACGGTAAAATTAACATTTATCTTGAAACTAAAATAAGAGTATTCACTACACACCCCACCAGAGAGGAAGTTCAAAGAGTTCCGAACGACACAGATTTCCCCTGGACCTTTTTGGTAGCTACATGTACCTCGCTTAAGGTTGATTCCAAAAACACAGGCTTAAGACGATCGATAGAAACCTTGTCGACCTTGGAACCGCGCTGGATGAGAAATGATTTGCGCGTACGTCGGAGAACTTCATAGGGCCCGTCATATGGACATTGGAGAGGCCGTTTTTGGACAAGTACACGAACGAAAACGTGGGTGCAAGACTGGAGGGCTGGGGAAACAAAGATGTTCTGTTGGCTAGTCAATCGAGGGGGAACAGGCTGAAGGGACTGCATGTGAGAGGAAAGTGTTTGAGCGAATTCCGTAGGATCACATGACTTATCCCCTGCAGTGAAGTAGCCACCTGGTAGCCGCAGTGTTGTTCCATAGACTAGTTCAGCCGCTGTAGTCTTCAGATCACTCTTAAATGCAGAGCGAATACCAAGCAACACGAGTGGAAGCTTATCCATCCAATGGGAGTCTTCGTGACACATAAGGGATGACTTCAGCTGGCGATGGAAGCGTTCGACGAGGCCGTTAGCTTGCGGATGATACGCACAGGTATGCGCATGTACTGTACCCAACAAGCTGGTAAACTTCTTCCAAAGCGAAGACTCAAATTGGCGACCTTGGTCAGTGATGACTTTTGTCGGCAATCCAAATCTTGATACCCATTCATGAAGAAAGGCTCTTGCAACAGTGTCCGCTTGGATATCAGGAAGTGGGATGGCTTCAGGCCATCTGGAAAAGCGGTCGAGACAGGTGAGCAGATAACGTTGGCCTTGAATCACTGGAAGAGGGCCAACAATGTCTACATGAATTACCTCAAATCGCTGGGATGGGGGCGGAAATGCGTCAAAGGGGGACCTGGTGTGCCTTTGGACTTTGGCACGCTGGCAGGCAAGGCACGTTTTGGTCCAATGTTTGACATCCTTCCGCATCGAGGGCCAAACAAAGCGAGAGGTAACCAGGTGTTGCGAAGCACGGATACCAGGATGGGAGGGCTTATGAAGATCCGTGAAGACTGCTTGTCTGTGACATGGAGGGACATAAGGGCGAATAGCAGCTGTTGATACGTCGCAATAGAGGGGCACAGACAATCCTGGCATACTCATTTTCTTGAGGGAAAGTGAGTGAGTGGAGTCTTCTCTGAGCAGGTCTTGTAGTTCCGTATCCTTATCTTGATCCTGTGCAATAGCATTCCACAGTGTAGAGCTGAGGGTAACAGAAGTAATCTCTATTCTTGAAAGTGCATCCGCTGGAGTGTTCAAGACACCTTTGATGTGGCGGATATCTGTGGTAAATTGCGAGATATAATCGAGTTGCCTGATGACTCTGGCAGAGTGGTTACAGCTGTTTTTATTGAAGACAGTGACCAAAGGTTTGTGGTCGGTAAAAACACAAAACTCTCGGCCTTCAAGGAAATGTTGAAAATGCTTCACGTTTAAGTAAATAGCAAGAAGTTCACGTCCGAAAGCACTATAACGCGTTTGGGCTGGCTGCAGCTTTTTCGAGTAAAACGCGATGGGTGCTTGTTGACCGTTAATGCTTTGTTCCAACACCCCACCGATCGCAACATCTGATGCATCGACCGTCAGAGTTAGGGGGGCATCACTGATAGGAAATGACAGAGACAATGCACTATTGATAGCATTTTTGGCATTGTCGAACGCCTGTAAACTATCGCTACAACACCATACCAATTTCGTTACCTTGCGTTTGTGTGTGATCATAGCGTGTAGAGGAGCAAGAACACTGGCACAGTTTTTAATGAACTTGTGGTAATAATTTACCAAACCTAGAAACCGACGTAACTCACGCTGATTATTTGGCATAGGGTAATTTTTTATCACTTCACACTTGTCCTGAAGGGGGGTAATTCCGTGCTGCGAAATCGTGTGACCAAGAAATTCCAAGGCTGGCTGTGCAAACACACACTTAGATGCATTAATAGTAACACCGTATTGTTCTAAGCGTTGAAAGAGGAGTGAAAGATGTTCCTTATGTTCCTCTTCCGTTGAGCTGGCCACAAGCAAATCATCGATGTAGGCATAAACAAAGTCTAAGCCTCTGGTGACCTCATCTATAAACCTCTGAAAGGTTTGCGCAGCATTCCGTAGCCCGAACGGCATCTTCACAAATTCGAATAACCCAAATGGTGTACAAACTGCAGTCTTGGGAATATCCGAAGGCTCTACGGGAATGTGGTGGAAAGCCTTAACGAGGTCTATTTTACTGAAGATAGATTTGCCGTGGAGAAGAGAAGTAAAGTCTTGGACATTTGGTACCGGATATCGGTCCGGGATGGTTGTCGAATTCAAAAACCGGTAATCCCCACATGGTCTCCAGTCTCCTGACTTCTTCTGGACCAGGTGTAGGGGAGAGGACCAACTGCTTTTGGAAGGTCTTATTATCCCAAGATCTATCATAAGCTGGAATTCCGATTTGGCAGCTTTCAGTTTGTCCGGGCAAGACGTCTGGGTTTTGCAAACACAGGGGGACCTTTTGTTGTAATGTGATGGGTAATGGTGTGCTTAATGGTATCACCCATCTGCATCGGTTGAAGAATTCCTGGATATCGCTGGAAAAGGCACTGGTACATGGAATTAGGGGGAACGAGGGAAAGTGCAGAGTTCGAGGCGTCCGGAAGGGCAACCTGTTTGGCAAGAACAGAAAGCAGTGTGGCCTGGTCGCATAAGCGTCGCTTGTCAAGATCCACCAGGAGTTTGAAATGCTGGAGGAAGTCAGCGCCGATTATGGGATGCTGCACTTGAGCACAGATGAAAATCCACTTCAGGATCGGTGAAGGCCCAAGTTTAGTTCACGCGACTGAGTACCGTACGTGGGTATGCGTGAACCGTTAGCAGCGTATAGAGGCGGAGATTCCGAGTGCGTATGACCAGATTTTTGAGGGAATACACTGACTGACGCTCCGGTATCGACCAAGAAATTGACACCAGAGTTCCTGTCCTTTATGAATAACAGGTTGGCAGTGCGAGTACTAGACGCCATTAGGACTCGCTGCTGGGGTTTTCCGACGAAAAATTGCAAGGGGAGATGCACTTCCTAGCCTTCTTTCCAAATTTAGAGTGGTAGAAGCAGATCTTCCCGGAACTCGAACGATGCCTCTTCGTAAATCTTGACCGAGAATGGCTTCTTTGCCGTTGATTTTGTAGCAGAGAAAAACGTGGTGGTTGAGTTGTTGACTTAACTCTTCCACTTTCAACTCCAGTTCCGATTGTGTGTTCACGTTGTTGACCGGAGCTGTGTCAATCTCCACTACTTTGTCGGCAGTTTCTGCTAGTTTATCAACTGGAGTAGCAGGATCCATAGTGGCCAAGACACGCTGAGCTGATGGAGGAAGTTTCTGCAAGAACAACTGTCTAAAGATGTCCTTATCGAAGGTTTGTGCGCGTTCGCCTAGAGCGCACTGCATAGCCCTCAGCATTTGAGTGGGCTTACGGTCTCCAAGTTCTTCTTTTGAGATTAACTGATGTAGTTTCTCACGCTCGGAGACAGTGGTGCGGCACAGGATGGCAGACTTCAGATCGTTATATGGGTCCTCACTCGTGGAAGTAGACACGATGACGTCACGGACTTCAGAGATGATGCTCGCTGGTAGAGAGGACAAAACATGATCGTATTTTGTCCTGCTAGCGGTGATCCTTCCCAAGTTGAATTGTGATTCCACTTGGTGGAACCAAATAAATGGATCACCCGGCCAGAAGACGGGGAGCTTTACGCTCAAGTGGGAGATGGCACCAGCGTCGTCAGGCATCTTCTCCTATGCTTGCTGACGTACAAGCAAGACAAGTTACCAACGAAGGAGTGGAGGGTGAGACGAGCGCAGGCACAGAGCGCACGGGCAGGGGTGAGGGGCAGAGGGCACGAGCGACGTTACAGTCTGGTCCTAGTCGCTCGGGTGAAGGGGGTGATGGGCACGAACGACGTTACAGTCTAGTCCTAGTCGTTCGGGTAAAAGGGGGGAATCCAACTCCGGGGTCACCAATTGTTGGTTTTCGTCGTCGTCGTCGTTGGGCCTAGGCAAGCTACGGCTTGGGACCGTAGCGCATCTATCCGGTATAGGTTAACCTGGATGATGTAGCCATAAGCACTGCCGCTGGTTAAGTGCCAACCAGTGATTATCTCACTAGCCGTATTGAGTCCGTTAGGCGAAACTGCGACAGTACCAAGGATGGAAAATATAACCCTTGGATTTCTATTATTTATTTGCAAAATGGACATGGTATTAGATTAAAATAATTATTTGAATATAAATAATTAACTGACAATTGTGATATATAATTAATTATGTTTACATACAATAAAATAATACAGTATACATAAAATTAGTATTAATGTGGTTTACAATTGAATTATGATGGGTAACTAATTTAAAATGAATTTATAGCTATTCCGAAATTCAAGACGGTAAAATTAACATTTATCTTGAAACTAAAATAAGAGTATTCACTACACTTGCACTCCCAGCAACGAACCCATCTTTCTTCTGCAGAACGGTTGAAGAACTTTGTACAACACAGGCACGCCGCATCGTCGATATGCTCGTCTTCCTCACTCGATTGACGTGTTGATAGTTCTGCTCGGACCTGGTTCGGGTTTATCGTACGCGGCTCTGCTCAGACCTAGTTCAGATTCATCTTGGGCTGCTTTGTGCTGATAACTTTAATTCATGCTTCCTTCTTTGGAAATATTCAAGTGGTTTGTCAACGAGTTCTGCATGTTTTGTTTCTAAGTGTCTTTTTAGTTTGGAAGGTTTCAAACTTTCAATTGCAAGAATTTCATTACGAATAACACAATGTGGCCTGGGATCTTTGTTTCCTTTTTCACAGTTGATAAAGTCATACTTCAAAAAATCGTCACTATACTACCTTGTCCACGACTTAGTTTTCTTTTTGGCAGTGGGTTCATAGGAGGCTGACATGGCAGAGGCCTCGCCCTTGTTACAAACATTTTCTGTTGTAGGCCTGCCCGATTGTACTTCTTTTTCAGATGCAGATGAGACTGATGACTGAGCATCTGTTTTGCTTTTACTGAGACCAAAACGATCCATTCTTTTCTTGGGGTCGGGTGAAAATGTTCCGATTAAAGTGATAGCAATATACTCTCACGCCTACACCATAAACACAACTGAGAGACTTCCTGCCTGGACACTTCGGGTCGTGTGAGGTGGTGAGTGACTTATGAGAACACATACGCTCTCTCTCTCTCTCTCTCTCTCTTCGAGATGCATTTCTTGTTGCCTGATATCATTCTTGGTAACTTAAAAACATTCTTTTTTCCAATAAATACCTAATAATCAAAATACATAAATGGCACTAAGTACAATTAATACCGTATAAAAATTATAATTGTAAAGAATATTATGCTTAATAAGTACGGTAACTAATATTTAATATTTAATTGAGTGAACTATTGAGAAAAACTTGATATCATGGTGTACTTTGTAAATATATTATATATATATATATTTTTTTTTACCTTGCGACCCAGTGAAGAGCATCTCGCGACCCGTACTTTGAAGAACACTGCTGTGCAGTACTGGTCGTAAGTCTGAGGACACCTCCGAATTAAAGGGAGAATTTGAAAAAAATCGAAATGTTCGACATTTTAATTTTTTCACATATTTTCGTTCAGCTACCATTTAGGAAGTCCGATGAGAATTTTCAAGCCTATATTAAAATGTAGAAATGGGTGTTATAGCACTCTTTTTACCCCCATGGGCCTCATTTTTCTCAGAGTGACAAGTCAAAATGTTGATGGAATATAAGACTATACTGCAAAATGTTACTTCTCCGACATTTATTAACCGATTTTCACGATTCAAACGACACTTTGTCTTTAAAATACAGAACATTTGTCAAGGGTTTTTTTTTATATACAGGGTGGGAGAAAAGTCTTTAAGGATTTTATATATACACAAATAATTTGTTAATAATAAGTAAATTCCAATGATATCACTGCAGTGTATACGATGATTTTCAATGCAACTATACAAGGCCAAGAATGACCCTAGGCTACAACAGGAAGGCCCTACGCACTAGCCCCAGTCAGCGCCATGTCAGTAAGGATGGAATACAGCAATGAAGAAAAAGTGTACAGTATCTTGTATCGTGGGCTATTTCTTATAATAACTGTGAAGAAAGTTTGCGTTTATTTCAACAAAAATATAATAAATCACCACCAAATGCAACCGCTCTTTGATACTGGAAACTCAAACTTTTGGGAACAGGGAGCCTGGTAAAACATCGTCCAAGAGGCGGAAGGCCAGTATCGGCGGCAGAAGACAACAATAAAGAAAATGTCCTCGCCACTTTTCAATCGATCCAACAACTTCAACGAGAAAAGTCGCAGAGGAATTGAGTATTTCCAGATTTTCATAATCAAAAATATTGAAATCACAGGGGTACCACGATTACAAAACTATTTACTCTCAGCTCATACACGACGATGATTCTGATAGACAGCTGCAGTTTGCTGAAACAATGAGAAAAATATTTAACAGTGATCCAAATTTTGTTCGAAAGATCAAATTTTCAGATGAATGTGTCCGGTTTAACGAGTAAAGGAAACAAACACAACGTTCACTACTGGGCGAAAAAAAATCCAAAATACGATTGGGTAAACCCGTTAAAATGGCTACACTAACAGTTTGGGCGTGCATTGTTTATTCAGGACTCGCTTCCTTTGATATATCAAGAGGTACGATGGATGGAAAACGCTATTGCCAGATATTGAGATAGAAAGCTTTGCCACAGTTTACTAATGACGTTGGCAGGAATGCTTTATGAACATGATGGAGCGCCGCCACATTACTCTGCAGATACCCGTCAGATTCTGGATACGAACCTTGAAGGAAGATGGCTTGGGCGGCGAGGTCCCATTGAGTGGCCAGTCAGATCATTTGATTTAATCGCATGTGATTTCTGGCTTTGGGCTTATTTGCATTACAAACTCTACACTCCTGGTTTCATCTATCCAAATGTGAATGCCCTTGACGGCAGAATAGATGAAGAACTGAAAAGGTTCCCACTCGATATGTTCAGAAGAACAATGAAGAGTTTCACAGAGAGAAGCCACAAATGTATCATAGCGGATGGAGAACTATTTGAAGATTAAATTACAATTTAAGAAAACACTCTTGTGAGCATATTTGCATTATAGTGCTAAATCTGTAGTAAAAACTTAAAGTCTGTCAAAAATAAAGGAGAGTTAAAGGAGGGTTTCCAAAATTTCCCAAAAAATAGGCTTGTTTACCAGAAATGCCTCTACCCAAAAAATATTTGGCTGATCGACCTTAAATTTGGTGTGTACTCATTATGTATTGTCACTTACAAACTGTTTAGATTTAAGTGCAGTCCGATGACTTTTCAGAGCCCGAAACATCTACCCTAAATGCAAATGTTACTCTAATAAGAATTATATTGGGTGAAGAGAAAACTATTTTCACTAAATGTGTTTTAATAGAGAAATAATATATTACACATTAAATTCGTATAAAACAAGACTACAGCATAATATAATATCTATAATATATATAACCTTGGTTAACCTTATTTTTGCTTCCGCCCTAATTGTTCATTCTGACGAAGGTCAAGCTTCTCATTCCACCTTAGACCTACAGTTTAACGTGGAATCCGAACCACGCCCCACCAGCAGCACAGCGTCTTAACCACTAGGCTACCCAGGGTACCCATTTATCTACAAATCAATTTCTTTACTGTGTGGTGGGATGAACGGCTGGGTTTTGCTGTGGGCCGCCTGCCGATGTAACGCTGAAAAATGAGGTCGTTGAAAAACGAGGTACTCCTCATTATTCAACGATGAATAATGAGGTTCACCTCATTTTTCAACGTTGAATAATGAGGTGCACCCCCAATTTTCAACGTTGAAAACTGAAGTACATTGTTGAAAAATGAGACACTTCGTTGAAAATTGAGTTGAAGTAGGCTATAAGTTAAAGTAGCCACTCAGAGCTTGGCCGTTCAAGGGTTAGTTGGGATTCTGAACCCACTCAAAATAAATAAAACTAGCGGAGCGACCCGCCGTTGCCCGGGTGGAAGTTGAACGCTATATAATATATAGCGTTCAACTTCCACCCGTATATACAGTATATACAGTATATATATATGCTCGGTTTGGTTAATTGAATGCCCGGTTAGGTCAACTGTACGCCCGTGACGATTGGTTAGGTTAAGTCTTGATATTTTCGTTAAAACTAACGAAAATATCACGACTTAACCTAACCAATCGTCAAGGGCGTACAATTAACCTAACCGGGCACTCAATTAACCTAACCAGGCATTCAGTTAATCTAATCGGTCATTCAGTTGACCTAACCGGGCATTCAATTAACGTAACCGGGCATATATATATATATATCAGTTGTATATATTTCTATCCTTAGTATATGAACTGTCATTGTATTAATAATTTGTCATATGGACTATAGTCTGCCAATAAACCTTTTCATTTTCATTTCATTTTTTCATATATATATATATATATATATATATATATATATATATATAGCGTTCAACTTCCACCCGGGCAATGGCGGGTCGCTCCGCTAGTTTTCTTTATTTTGATTGGGTTCAGAATCCCAGCTGAACCTTGAACGGCCAAGCTCTGAGTGGCTACTTTAATTTATAGCCTACTTCAACTCAATTTTCAACGAAGTGTCTCATTTTTCAACAATGTACTTCATTTTTCAACATTGAAAATTGAGGTGCACCTCATTATTCAACGTTGAATAATGACGTGTACCTCATTTTTTCAATGACCTCATTTTTCAACATTACACCGTCATCGGGTCTCGATCCCGGGCCGATGGATTCGTCGTCAGCGACACTAACTACTACATTTTGTATTTTTTGTATATGCTACTGTTTGAGAATGCAATACTTCATATAACTTTCTTTTGTTATATTATAATGCTATTATATCTTAAGGTTTCATATAAACTTCGTTGTTTTTCATATATTTTCAACAGCAATAGTAAACAGAAAATATAATCTTTTTTCTTTTACAGAAGCGCTGTGCCACATTTCGCTACGGGAAAAATGAACAGTTTTTATTTACCACCTGATTTTGGTGAAAATTCCACCGTTTTTCTGCCATTTTAAGTCCAGTAATTTGTTCAAAATTCCAATAGAATTATTCTAAAAATTTAATGTTACTTGAAATGTCTTGTTTTCAGAAAATTCTACTCTCCTCCTTGAATTATCAAGATACATATTTGAAAGTTGGTGCGACCATTTAGCTAAACGACCATTTAGTTACACTACGAACCCATTGTAAAACTTTTTCCGGTTTGTTATTTTGAGTTGAGTAATATTGGATTCAACTTGAAAATTCGAAAATTTTTGACCCGCGTCCCGCGTCGATTTTGAGAAAATTGGACATCAAAGTTCAATTGTCTTTAAAATGTTTTCATGTATTATATTTTGCTGAAATTTTTTATGAAATAAGTTGATTATATGTAACATTTCTTTTAGCAAATTTAATTTTTTTTTTTTACTACTTGAATTGGACTGGCCAAAGGATTTGAAAAAGTAATTTTTTTTTTTAAATAAATTTAAAAATTTCAACCACCGCACAATTTTTTCTGTCGAACCAATTGCGTTTAAATTTAAAGGAAATAATACAGGTTGTAGACGAAAGCGATGCCGTAAGTTTGAAGTAAATCGTACGAAAAGGTTTTTTCATCTGTTGGTATTAGAACTTAAAGGTTCAGAAAAAGGGTTCCATACACCTACATACAATACGCATTTTTTTTGTTTTTCTTATTTCTTCCTCCAAAAATCACACACATTGACTTCAGTTAGATGTTTTCAGAACCATTTCGAATAAAATTCAAAATTCAAATTCAAAAAACTATATTCAGAAAAGAATAAAAGTGAGAAAAAGTTTTACAATTTTTAGATATTTGATGACATTTTTTTTAGCAAATTTAATTTTTTTTTTTTTTACTACCTGAATTGGACTGGCCAAAGGATTTGAAAAAGTAATTTTTTTTTTAAATAAATTTAAAAATTTCATCCGAATATGCCCTTGGAAGCATGGGGCTTTTTAGGCAAAATTAATGGCATTAGTTTATGTATTATATAAAAATAGTGAAAGTGGCAAGTGATAGTAATAGTGATAACAAAAATAATAATAATAATAATAATAATAAAATAATAATAATTATAATAATAATAGCAATAATAATAAAAAAATAGGATATAAAGTTTACAAAATGGTACATAATTTTAAATTAAATGATTTATTATACATTTAGTAGAAAATAAATGATGCTTAATAAAATAATATAAAAAAGAATAGATTACGAAATTAAAGGTCCTTAATGAAATTAACCAAAACGCACATAATTTTAGAAAAAAATTGAACTTTGAAAAATTATGGTTCCAAAATCCACTGAAAATCATATCTGCCTGTACATATAGCCATAGTTCGTTATTTTCGATTATAAATATGTGTAAACTAAACACATTTTGGAAATCTGTGACTATTTTTACATCATGAAACAAAATCAGATAAATCCTATGTTTCATAAATTTTTAACTACGAAAACAAACATGTTCATCTCCCATAAAGCTGCATTTGAGTAAGTTTAATTTTTTTATCGTGGAAAGTACAATAATGTTAACAGATACTATAATCAATGCTCCTCTATAATGAATATCTGTATAACTCCCCCTTAAATATATATTAAATTGAATGCATTGATATTCCCTTAGAATTTAAAATGTAAGAGTTTAAGTATTACGAGGGGTTTGGGTATGCCAAATAAAACGTAGCTATATAACTTATAAATTATGTTTGTTCACATATGAAAGGAATGTGCAAGTAAAGTGTTATGTACGTATTCATAAGATCAAAGCATATTTGCAGCTTCATTCCGCCGGCAAACTATATAAAGAATTAAGATATAAATTTTAACTTCACTTACTTCATTCCCTTCCCTAAGTTTTTTTTTTATTATCCCTACACTCCATGTAGGGAGTAAAGACTTGAAGAGGACCTACTTATCATTTTCAGTAACATTCTGCACTTTGTGGATGGAGCAGATAAGTCATGTTGGACGGGGGTGTAGTGTTTGTTTTCACCTTATCACTTTAGAGACAAATGTCTATGAATAGGAAACCTGAAAAGTCGCTTATAGGTTTCGTTTGAACATTGAATTTTTAGGTGTTTTACGTTTCACGCTACGCTTTTACAACTTTTTAACTTGTTTCATTTTTTCCCTTTTGAGGGCTTCCTTTACCACGCAACATCCGTTTTATAACTTTTTTAGCATCGTTAATAATAACATTTCTCGTGCAATGCAACTGTCTCTTTAAAGCCTCTTAAGGTTTGATCCCTGTCAATACGTTTTCAGCTGTACTAAAGCCTGACTGGAGATCCTTCCTCCCTAAATACTTGGGCCTACTCTTTAGTATAGGCATATATGAATATGATCGAAGTATAGGTAAATGAAAAGCTCGAACAGAGTCCGTTTTCGCGTTGGTACCTTACACTTCAGTATACGATTGGGAGATTTTGAGTCATGACGTAACCCTCCGAAAATGTAATTTCACTGATAAACTCTCGTATCTGAATGGAAAATTTTGTCCCACTACATTCCTTGTATGTGTCCCAATACTGTTTAGTGGATTAGAAGTTACTGGGACATAAATGGGAGTTGTCGTAAGATAGGCTCAAGCTTTTTTCTGTATTTTGGTATATTCACAATACGTAACAAGCATACCTGCATCATTTGGAAACTGATGTCCAATGATATTGCTGTACACGTAACACATAGGCTGTGCGTTTAATAAGGTGTCCAGTTTTCGAAGATACATTATTTACCCTCGTTCCTTGCCAACCGCAGGGTCTCAGCCTTTGATTTAACAAAAGTCACAACTTCATTGGTTTTCTAAATGTAAAAACCATTTCCTTCTCTTCAATGCTTAAAAGACTCCCATTCAATTCAAACCCGCAGAGTCTTACTTCACTAGGCTCACGCTCCAAATCTATAGGTTTTTGTAAACTTGTTATATAGTTAGCTAAAGAGAGTTTTGAAATGAAGATAAGGAAGGCTGTATAACGAAGAAGTGGTCAGGCGCCATGATATATACCGTTAGTGATTCATTATTGCACTGGCTTTTATATAGAAATTGAAGTTCTGAAGGTAACCAATCAATTTTATGTTTTTCTGTACCTTTACATTCTAACACTTTTATAGTTTTAAAAACATTTTTACCTAGAATGAATTTAACTTTTTGTAATTCTTCACCGTGGAACTCTTATTCAGATTTTTACATAACTTTTAGACTTAATAGACCCAACTTTAAGCATTTCTTGAGTCCATCCTTGCTGTGCTGTACATATTTCTCTTAAAAACTTTGTCCGGGGTTGCCCCAATCATCCTGTGATTCGATAAGGAAGGACAAGCTGCCTCAGAATAGGATAAGCTGCCTCAAAATGTCTATATACCTCTTATGTTTTTTGTGTGTAAAATAGTGGTGCATGCAAGGCCCGGGAGAGAAATCAGGGGCCCTGGTGCTACTTTTGACTCCTGGCCCCTTTGCCCCTGATCACCTCCTTCTTTATCTTCCAGCCGGGGCCCTGGATACATGCACTCCTTGATGGTACGCTGAACACGTTTAGCCAAAGATGCTTTATGCACTGAGTTGTTGCTATAATTAATATAAAATTCTTAAGAATGCCATATAAACTCTTTCCTAAATCTGAAGAGAAACAGGGAAAGATTCTATTTTCCTTTAGGTATTTTGTAGCTTTGGTATTTATGTTTTTATTTTTCAATGGTATGAGCCATAGTATTGTGATAATGTACCAATTATAAACAGGATATACCTGTACCCGTCAGTGTACGTCGAGTATAATGACGAGTTGAGGCCACTGTTTAGTAGGCTTAAATCTTCTCAAGGATTATCTTTACACCTTCATCATCTATGCCTCTATAGAGTTTCTCGACGCCACCGTAAGAAGCAAGGTTAGAGATATCGATAATATAGCTCGTCTAATATATTAGTTATTTACATACTTTAGAAAGACGCAGGTAGGGCTGGGAGTTTTATATAGAAGAAGCTGTTTGATCATGAGCTGTTATCCTTTTTTGGATTTCATTTCGTTTTTGTTATATTTATTTCCTGTAGTCTCAGCCTAATCTATTTCCACCCTGACAGAATCATGAATGATATCGCTGATATTTCACTCGGAGACCGAAGCCTCATCAGCAATAATCTCACCTATGTTAGATCATTGTATAAAAGAGTCATTATTCATGAGTTTAAATAAACTAACCTTTACTCCTTAATGTACTAGGAAGACTATTTTCAACATAAGCTCAAAGTGATAGGAGTTTTTACCAGTCTTTTGGATTGTCCGTCTGTATCCGTAATCAGTATCAGCACCATCATGTCTGACAATTACAGGTAATTCCGACGGCTTCTTATAGTATTCATATTCTTGAAGAAACTTCTAAGGGTCGTTCACAATTATCAACATTTTCACGAGGTACGAACCGTACGTTAGGTGGGAGGGGCTTAAGGGCCGTTGTACGCTTTTAGAAATGCGAAAAATGTCGATCCATATCTTCATATGTTTGTGGACTCGGTATTAATATTATAGTGTGACAGTTTTGGATTGTGTATTGTCAGTACGTTTCCTTTATTTTAATAGTGCTAAATTCCAATTAATTTTTTAATTTGAGTGTGAATATTAACTTGTATATCTCTAGCTTTTCAATATAATACATTGTAAAAAAAAAATCAACATTTTTCTTTGTACACTTTTGGGGCGGAAGGAGGGGGTCTTGAAAAAGTGTACTCTTTGTACACTTGTGAAAATGTTGATAACTGTGAACGGCCCCTAAAGTGCTTCTTGATATAAATTATCTTGTCACGATGTACTGTATTTGCTTATTCAATATATTTAATAATTTATTCTCCATTTTTTAAACTTAATATTAGTGAGATCTAACGCCGCTTCATTAATTTTTAAACTCTGTAATGACTCTAGATATCATAGAGTAGTACTACCACCAGTGTTGGGAGTAACGGCGTTACTAGTAACGCCGCTACCTAACGGCGTTACTTTTTAGAGCGATTTCAATCGTTACTCGCTACTCGTTACTTTCAAACTGATCATTTGACTAGTATCATTTATTAGCTGTTAATTAGCTGTAGCTCCTCCAAACGAGGAGGACTATCAGATGCCAATTTTGGAAAACTAGTGTTCCTGAAATCGAATAACACACTCATAAAAAATCTGCAAGATTAGTTTCTTTTGGACAGGCCATTTTTTTATTTGAGTTTATGTTTTGATTTTTTATCATATAGAGTATAATTTGGTATTATTAAGGCTTTTTTACGTTTTAGTCTTTTCTTAAAAGTAACGGTAGCGGTAGCGGTAACGGTAACGCGTTACTTTTTCATAGAAATAACTGAAGCAGTAACGACGTTACTTTTTTATCAATGTAACGGTAGCGGTAACGCCGTTACTTATAGAAAGTAACGTGCCCAACTCTGACTACCACCTTCTTTATTGTAACACTTTAGTTAATGAAGGTGTGAGAACTGAAAATAGGATGGGAAGGAATGAGCAACCTTTTTGTATAACAATATGTTTTTTTCTTTTGTACTGGCTATCTTTTACGAGCAAGCAATCGAATTATGTTCCTTTAACGATGTAGACAACCTTTATGCGTCGTTTTATAACGTTCAGAGACCTCACAAATACATTTTAAAAAGTTGGTATCAATGTTCTTTACAAATAAACGCTGTGGGGAGGGTGGTATCCGTGGAAACGTTTGTATAAAATTGAGATATTTCTTCACGCGTCCCGTCATTCTGGAATATATCCTGTTCCAACTTCGTTAGGAAATATATCCGTTCTTAGAAATGCTCTAAAAGTGTCGCGTGGATAGATGTCACACAGTAAATAATCGTGCTGACGACCTGTATCTTCTTCATAAATATATTTACAGGTCTTCAAAATAACATGTTTTTAGCTTTAATAACTCTAAACATAAACATTCTTGCCACACACGGTAGGGCAACTTATGGTACACGTAGATAGAGTTGTGGCTTGAATTTTTCTAGAAACTCCATTTTATAAATATATACTGTAGGTTTTAAAAATGTTAACGTTAGTATAGACTACTCTTTTTATTCTCTCTTCCACAGGTGGCATGCTGCTGCTAACCGCCAAAAACCTCAAGTCCTACTGTTCCAAAAAGAGTGAAAGAAGTTTACCTCAAACATTCAGTATCCTCAGGTAATAGGAGGAATGTCCGTAGGAATAGTTGGGAGCCTTCAATATCAACAGGCATTAAAAAGGAAGAGATACTAACCAAAGACCGACTACGTCAAACGTAGCCTCAAAGCGCTCAAGAGGAAACAGCTAACAATCTTCTACGTCATTCGCATCCTCAAGGCGTCCAAGAACTGAGGACCCAAGCAATTCAACATCATCAGCATTAAGGTGGGTCGATCGTATAGGGGTGGGTTTTGTTTTTCGAACCTTATATTGGCAGGGTATGCGATGGTTGCCTTTTGATATACTGTAGGTAAGAAAATCTAACAATATGAACTTGCTGCGACCTTATCTTCAGCTGCCACCGGAGACCTCTTATTTATATGGTACAAGCCACCCATCCAGAAGATGAATTAGTTTTGGATTTTTTTCTCTCAAATTTTATGAATTTTATGGTCGACAGGGTGTGCGTTGGTTGTCTAGTGATATAAGTAGGAACATACTATAATATACTAATATAATATATATATATATATATATATATATATATATATATATACAGGGTGGGCCGTAAGTTTCCATACATAGGAAAATTTAAACGTTTGTTTTTATGTTTCAGATACCCTAAGAATATGCGTTTGTAAGATCTTGTTTACTGATGAAGCAAATTTTTACGTCAATGGAGAGGTTAATCGGCAAAACATACGTTATTGGAGTAATGCTAACCCTAACTGGCTGAGTCCGACGAAGATGCAAGGTGCCGGTAAAGTGATGGTGTGGGCCGGGATATGGGGTGACAGAATATTGGACCAATTTTTGTCAGTGGAAATCTTAATGCCGAAAGGTATCTTAACATGTTGCAAGAAGAGATTTTCCCATCCCTGCTAAACGAGGAAGGTAACTTCCCAGTTTACTTCCAGCAAGATGGAGCTCCACCTCATTATGGTCTTCACGTGCGTCGGTATTTGGATCAGCAGCAGTTTCCGGATGCTTGGATTGGTCGGCGTGGTCCTGTGGAGTGGCTCCAGATCCCCAGATCTCACCCCCCTTGATTTCTATCTTTGGGGACACTTGAAGGCCATGGTGTATCAGGAAAAGATACGAGACATAAATCATCTAAAGGAACGTATCACCAACGCCATTACAAGCATAACGTCAACTGTGCTAATACGTGTTCATCAACAGTGGGGAACACGTATTGAAATGTGTTTTCAAAACAATGGCAACCATGTAGAGCATATTATATAAATAAAAATGGTTGTCCATAAAAAAATGTTTATTTTTCATATGTATGGAAACTTACGGCCCACCCTGTATATATATATATATGTGTGTGTGTGGAAAAGTGTTTCCACGAGAAAATAAATTTTACATTAAAATTAATACTTATGCACTAATGAACACTTATAATTAACTGTCACTTGTGTGTCCTTGAACACTTGGAGTCTGGTTTATTTGGTCCACTTTTTTTTTTTTTTTTTTTTTTACACTGGTTTAAGTTCACCGTGTGCATACACTTTTAAAATCATACGCGATTTTTATCAAACTTTAAGAACATTTTTTAGAATTTAGAAATCTGTTTAAGATTATAGATGTGGCACCACTGTTTTCGTTAGGCTTATCGAAAAGGTGCAGAGAATCCGCGGGCATCGAGGCACTCTATACAAACATTAAAAGTGTAACGGAATCATATTTTAATTTAGATGAACAGAATAATATCTTTTAAAGGATTAATATGTTAATTTATACAAACAGAATGATAAATCTTTAAATTTTAACATAAATTTATTTTATGGAATTTGAAAAAAAAATTTAAAGTGAATATTTAAATTTTGTTTAATTTAAATTGTCCCACATTGGGTTAACAGAAAACGGAATTTTGGAGTTGAGTTTCATTTTTTGACTGAAATTAATTTTACCTAATTTGTGTATATAACTAAAAGGGCGTTACTTTTGCCGCACCCGGTAACTATAGTTCGTGCGTGTGTTTGTGTGTTTGGCTCGTTTCACGCGCGTGAGGATTGGCGCGTTTCGGCGCATTTAGATTTAGTAAAAAGGATTTTCTTTCCTTTTTCTCTTTCTCTTTCGCGTCGATGCGCGAACTTTTCTATTCTTGCTTTAAGTGGTTATTGCGTTGGAGTGCAAATAGTTTGTCTTTGTTTTTTTTTTTTTTTTGCTTTTTTGGGTTTAAATTAGAATGAATTAGTACATTTCGAGTAATGTATCGAAATCGACAGGCAAGTTTTTGCATCTTTGTTAGAATGATTTTATTGTTTATTTAAACCAAAAATAGCTAATCTCAAGCTTAAGTTTTTTCTGCTTAAATTCTGTTGTATATACGGTATTAGGGGATGTTTTTTTTTGTGTTTCGCTTCGCCTTCCTCGTTTGGAAGTCCATTTTTTTCTTTCGTTGTTGTCGAAGAAAAGTGGATAGATGTGATTATCGGACGAATAATATCCCTACGGTTCCCAATTTTTACGTGGACGAATGCGGTAACGTGGTACCCCCATACGTGGACGAATGGTTGGACGCATTAGAGGGATATTACGTTCATTATCACGTTCGCGGTGATATCGCAAAGATTCACTTCTTAGACGATGTAGACGGAAGTGCTCTATGAAGCGACTGTCCCAGACATCACGAGGGAAGTTCTCGATGAGGGGAATTTTCCGGGGGAAGTGGTCTGTGACGAGATCGTCCCAGATGAAGTCCGGTCTCTGACGAGATCGTCCCAGATGAAGTCCCTAATCACGACGCAATAGGGAGCATTGCGCGGTTTTTCGAGGGATCCCCCTTTTTTCTGCAAATTTACGTGAGGTCACGGAGAACTCGCCTATGTCCCTCGGTTTATCCCATTTACAAATTATTTTTAACCATACCATATTTTCCAGTTCAAGTGCTACCACCACACGTACCCCCTATACCCGTTTAGGCTATACCCGTGCATTCATGCACTACGTACTAAATTATTGAAAGACGCTCGAGACGTGGAATGATTGATGTCGGAGGCAATTAGCCACCAACGCGTACATCCAGAAACTTGAGCAATGTCCACACATAACCTTTAAAATTTTATACCTTCCAAGCTATAGAGTTTAGTCAATTCCAAAGTTCTAAAAAAAAAAGGTTCTCAAAACGACAATATAACCTTGCAGAATTCGTATCAATTTCACTTAAGTACTTTTTCCAATAGCTCATTGAAATTCATTTCTCTAAAATTTTGTTCTTAAAGTTTGATAAAAATCGCATATGATTTTAAAAGTGTATGCACACGGTGAACTTAAACCAGTGTAAAAAAAAAAAAAAAGTGGACCTAAATAAACCAGACTCCAAGTGTTCAAGGACACACAAGTGACAGTTAATTATAAGTGTTCATTAGTGCATAAGTATTAATTTTAATGTAAAATTTAATTGATAAGTAGAGTGGATTAACTACTAAGTAGATGTATTTTGTTTAACTATTTCTTTTGTCTTTATAAAACCCTACATCCACCTACTTTTGTTCGAGAGGATTTTTCAAACTAACCCCCGAGTACCAACTCTGGGAGGGGAGCCATGTGGAAAAGTGTTTCCACGAGAAAATAAATTTATGTTAAAATTTAAAGATTTATCATTCTGTTTGTATAAATTAACATATTAATCCTTTAAAAGATATTATTCTGTTCATCTAAATTAAAATATGATTCCGTTACATTTTTAATGTTTGTATAGAGTGCCTCGATGCCCGCGGATTCTCTGCACCTTTTCGATAAGCCTAACGAAAACAGTTTTGCCACATCTATAATCTTAAACAGATTTCTAAATTCTAAAAAAATGTTCTTTTCGATTATTATAAATCACATAAAAGAGTTAAAGGTAAAAACTACAATTATATAAATTCTTGTGCTAATATCACTGGTAGACAACCTTTGCAACCTTAAGAATCTTTTGTAAACGTGCACCATGTAAACGTGCGTTTCTCCAGGACAAAGGGAAGCCCCCTTGGGGAAGGCAACACGCCTGGAGAGGGAGTGAGAGTCTCGCCTCGGCCTCGAGTGGGTGTGAGTGTTCCGCCCTTGGGCCGGGCCGTTTCGGCTGGTCCCCTTAGCTTTTTGATGTAAGCATTTGCTCGTTAATAACTTCTCTAAACCAAGTGTTGTGTTAAGGTTCTGATTCTCTAATTACTCTGTTGTGTAAAGAATTTCATTTCTGATATTCTGTGCAAATAAAGAACTGACAAAGGGTGATGCGTCATTTATATCCTTCCAACGGAGAAAAGCATTCCCTTCTCTCAACGGACTGAGAGAGAGAGCGGACGCCATAAACCGAAGGTATAAATTGTTGTCTTTCACAATTCGCAGTCAGATTAATTAATTAAAACGGTATAAACTTCCTTGTTGTTGCGAGGAAGCGACATACTGAGAATACCTTTAAAGGATAACGTCATATCCGACATATATATATGCTGCAAACCCACAAGGAAAAAGAAAAACGATTCATTCATTTCACGTGTTTTATTGTGAAATTCATCCCATATATATACTGTATATATAATATATATATATATATACACCAAATCGTATCGTACTACATAATTTTATTTTAGCTGCTACAATAAATCTTTGCTAACGACTTAAGGTGTTATTTTGGTAAGGGTTTTAATTCCAAGAATTTCCAGCATCATGAAAACGACCAATTTCCAGGAATGAAACAAACCATTTCCTTTAAGATTTTTATTTATTCAAAGTAACCAGAAATTTTTATTATTTTGCATTAAACTCTTCAACAATTTATAAAAGTTTTCTGTTAATTAAATATGAGTGAAAATTTAAATGTTTCTCTAAAATTTAAAAATAATAAAACGTTTTAAAAGGGAAGAATTTTTAATGTTTAATTATAATGCAAGAGAGGCACTGAAACATTTAAGGAAGTTTCACCCTAAAATAAAATTTATAGACATGACCATAACTACAGTATTATTTTCATTAGGTTCAGCGTGCGTACACACACACACACACACACACACACACACACACACACACACACACATATATATATATATATATATATCACAACTAATATCACAACTAATAGAGCACTACAACAATATCCTAGATGCATTGGAAGGCAATGACAACTACGATGTTATATACACAGATTTTGCTAAAGCTTTCGATAAATGTGACCATGGTATAATAGCACATAAAATTAAAGACATGGGAATAACAGGCAAAGTGGGAAAATGGATCTACAACTTCCTTAGTGATCGTCTGCAGGTTGTCAAAATTCAAGGTATATCATCATCAGAATCGGAAGTACGCAGCTCAGTACCACAAGGGACAGTACTGGCCCCACTCCTGTTCATTATCATGCTAACAGACATAGACAGCGGAGTAAACAGAAATAGTATAGTAACATCCTTTGCAGACGATACAAAGATCAGCAGAAAAATCAGCGATGTACATGACGTGGAGGCCTCGCAGAGGGACACGAACAAAATATACAAATGGTCAGAAGACAACAACATGTCATTCAACGCCGAGAAATTTCAGCTCTTGAGATATGGTAGAAAAGAAGAACTTAAACAGACTGCATATTATGCTCCAGATAGACAGGAAATTCAGAGAAGCATGAAAGCGATTGATCTCGGGATAATAATGACAGATGATGCGAAATTCGAAAACAAAATCAGATAGCGATAAATAAAGCAAAAAGAGTCGCCGGACAGGTTCTAAGAACGTTCAAGAGAAGGGACAGGACAGTAATAATTCCCCTGCTAAAAACACTGATTATACCAAAACTTGAATACTGCTCAGTTTGACGTCCCCATATAAAAAGGAAGAAACTAATAAACTAGAAAACGCAAAGGCATTTCACAGCCAAGATTGATGGCTGCAAAGAACTCAACTACTGGGAAAGACTACGTAAACTAAATTGTACTCACTGGAAAGAAGAAGAGAGAGGTACATCATAATCTACATATGGAAAATGATCGAAAAACTGGTACCAAACCTAAAACTAAAACCCAATTACCACTCAAACAACACTGGAAAATAGGAAAGGCAGAATGTGTAGTGTTCCCAAATTAAAGGCACGACAAGGGACCTCCTCAACCCTGAAGGAAAATAGCTTGGTTGTCAGGGGGCCAAGACTTTTCAACCAGCTTCCTAAGGACCTCAGAAACGTAACGGGGGTCAAAGTTGAAGTCTTCAAGAAAAGACTGGATGCCTGGCTCAGGACAGTACCAGATGAGCCGGGCGTGCCTGGCTATGTACGGTGGAGAGCGCAAGAAAGCAACTCGCTCCTCCACCAGGCCAGACCTAGAGGCGGGGCCACCAGCTTGACCTCCGTGTGAAGAGAGACCAACGCACGAAACAACATAAGGTTCATAAGGTAAGGTAAGGTGTATATATAATTAATAAAGGTGTTGTGTGTGTTTGTTGGTTACCAGAAATTAGATAAAAAGCTATGAAAACTGCTCTACTGAATTTGGGGAAGGACGACCGGAAAACTGTCACAAGAGAGCAAAACAATCATTGATGCGAACAGTGGGAAACGGCGACAAAGCAATTCGAGCGTCGCCAGAAAGATATTACAAAAACGGGCAAAGCAAATTTGTGGTCAAACTGTTCAACGCTATGGTGCACGAGCTGGATCGAAACCCTTTCATGTTCAACCAAAACCAATGAAAACAGTTTTGAACATCGGTGCGATGTGTAAGGAAGTGCATCTGGTGGATTTTAGCATAAAATGATACCCATCAATAAAGAAATTGCTTTTCCTGGTTAAACCTGACAAACAGTTGTATTATTTTAATACACGAAAAGCGTCCGAGTTGTAAACTCATTTGAAAACTTTTAAAAGAAAACTGTGAATTATTATATAAAACATAATACCAGTTGAATTACATCATAGTAGTACATTAATTGTTACTTGGTTACATTTTCAGTTTTGCACCATATAATTTTCATAACAGAAGGATAGGTAAATTATTTTTGCATTCATACAAATACATATATCAGTATATATTACTCCACCAGGCTGAGTTGATGACAGTATAACCACTTTTCAATAAAACTTAGTAATACCTCGAAAAACCTGGTTCAAATACAGGTTGGGACTGGTTAACATGATCAACTCTCTCAAAGGAGGCGATTATAGACACCACTCGACCAGGAACTACTCCCGCGGGAGTGGAAGGGAAGGTAGGCATGAGACAGGGAGTGCTGGAGCTCCCGTTTCTCCTATTACTGTCCTATTTAGCTGATCTTTTTCCATATCTCATCTACACTGTGAGCAGTCCGGCATGCTCTCAACACACACACTGCTCTCCCTATTCCTCACTATAAATACATGCATCTTACACACTACACAATCTTTTCAAAACAAAAAAAATGGCACCGTCTTCAAGAGCCTCGGAGTCCTCTCGGAAGAGGACCTTAAATGTCCCCACTTCTGGCTCCCACACTGCCGATATCGGGAACGCAGACGCGGGGAGTGGGGATGGTTCTGTTAATGCCCACTCGAGATGTCGTGGACCTCTACCTGATCCACTTTTCATAAGCTTCTGCAACATTTGGGGCCTTTCCTCAAATTTTAATTCTGCTGAACACCATCTCTCTTTCTCTAACCCTCACATTCTATTCCTCATTGAAACTCGGGTATCTCGGACGACCGACAGCAACTGCTTTCCTGTACCCTCCTACTTTTTATATACTCAATTTCATTCCAAAGGTGGATGTTGCGTATATGTACGCATTGGCGGATCTAGCCCCCACGTTTTGGGGCCAAATCTAACGCAACCCAAGCTAACCTTAACCCATCTCACCAACAACAAATATCATTAGTTTATCAGGTGTAAGGACAGTCATTGGTATTCCAATGCCTTACCACCTTCGATATTGAATTCAGTTTGAACTTGTTACACAAAAGAGCAGCCAGGATTTTTGCAAGGGAGGGTCCGACTCAAGAAAATTTAAAGTTGTTTAGTTTCACATATTAAGCTGGGCCTAACATCTGTGCCGGCCGCCGGCCTGGAGCACTGGAGCATGACCTGATGCCACGGCTGGCTTGGACGGTGGTGGCCGCAGCAGATCGGCTGGGTGTGCAACAGTTCCCAGAACAAAGGTTAATACACGGGGTATGGCGCTGGCATTTCATCTTTACGCACATAAACTTATATTAAAGTTTAGAGTAAGTCATATATGTTCGTAATGAACGACCTTATGGCAGCGACCCTGGAATTTTCTGTCACTCATACCGTTGAAAGTGGGATATCCACAATTTCACATCCTTCCCAGGACTGGAAATGTGATAAATAGTGTAGTGGCAAGCAGATTTCACGAGGAAGCTGATGGCCACCACGATTCCGGTAAAAGAGTAAAAAGCCTACATAAATGATTGTGAAGTCTAGCCGCGAGGATGCCAGTAGATAGGTGCAAATATTATCATGTATATAACCTACATAAAATTATTGAGAAGCATACTCAGGGGCCAATATTTGTGGTCGTATTTCTAGACCCTCCAACAACAACAACACAACCTGTGCAACAATCCTGTATGTAGACTATCAAACTAAAATGCAAGAGATCTCTCTATAAGATCACGTCCTATCAGTTCCACATTCAACAAAAGAGTAGAAAGGACGCTGCCGGCATCCAAAATTGATGCCACAAGATCCCCAAAAGTTGGTTCTAAAATAAATGACAGTTTTTCACTTACCTTACAATTATATATATAATATATATATATATATATATACCTTAACCTAATTTATACTGTACAAGCAATGCTGCATTGATCAGCCTAGTCGTTGTATCGTGAAATGCGTTGCAATGCATACAGCCCAAATTCGAGGGCCTTGGCAAATTTTCTATACAAAATCTCCTTCATAAATAAAAGTCTCTTTATTTACCTTCCTCTCGTTTCCTATTCCTTAGCACATGGCTGAGTGTTACTGTGCGCAGCCCCTCGTCGGCAGCAGCGCACGCCATCACTGAACGTCTCTCCCTTCCTTACCCCTGCTTCCATTCTCTAATGCCTACTTCCTTATTCTACAAACCATGAAAAGAATAGCCACTGAATAAAAATGGAACCCATGATGTAGTACAACAAACAAACAAAAAGGACCAACGGATTTGCGTCGAGACAAAGACAAACCGATTAGCGACAAATCTGAGTGGACACAGTGAAAGTAGTCAACAATATTTCAGGTCAGAATTGCCAAGTCAAATTATCGAGTGTAACTAGATCCACCCTAAAAAGGTTGAAACTCGCTAATTTACAAGAAATGTTCTAAGGTATTGGGACATAAAGACATCCACGCAAACTCAAGTAAATAACCAATGTACGGATTTCAGGTACAGTAAATAGAAAAAAGCAGATAGATTGTAGGTAGCATGAAGGAAAAGGGCAAGAAAAAGTATTTTACGTGGCCTTTGGGGGCCCAAAAGTGGTGTTAGCCCCACTTTTATCAGCTTTGGTGTGGGCCATGTCCTCTATGGCCTCACATGGATCCCCTAATGTATGTACGCAACGACTTAATTTGCTCTCGTATTCCCAAACTTGAATCTTCCGAATTCTATACCCTCTGGCTACGGTTTGCATACCAAGCTCAAACTAAATACATCCGTGCTTTCTGTCTCTCTCCTAATTCTACTAACTATTCAAAACCCTTTGACTACCTCACTTCCAAAGTGAAGTACATTCTATACCACTCCTTTCATTCAAATCTACAATTTTAGGAGGCTTCAATGTTCACCACGAACTTTGGCTTTCCTCCCATTTCACTGACATCTCGTATGAACTAACTTACAACTTCGCTACCCTGCATGATAGAGCAGACTATATAGCACCTTACTCGTATCCCCAATTGCTCTGGAGATAGCCCCAGCATTCTGGATTTATTTCTCACCACTCATCCTTCTTCTTATTCTCTGAAACTTTTTTCTCCGTTGGGCTCCTTTGACCACAATCATACAGCTGTTATCCCGTCCTATCGCTCCAGTTCAGCCTTTGGATCCTCCCAAGAGGAGACGCCTTTGGCACTTTGGCGCCACTGATTGGGAGGTCTTTAGTCATTACCAGGACCGTACCAGGCAAGGACGAGCGGTGTGGCCGCCCAGGGTGCCGGCGTGTAGGGGGCGCCAAATTGTTGGTCTTCGAGCTGCCACGTAAAATGAAATTTGGATTTTTAATTAATTATGTATTATGTATTGTTTGTGTATTAAATAATTATGTACTATGTATTGTTTATGTATTAAATAATTATGCATTATGTACTGTTTATGTATTAAATAATTATGCATTATGTACTGTTTATGTATTAAATAATTATGTATTTTAATTAGTTATGTATTTCTATCATAATCAATTTGTATATGTTCCGAGTTTAATGGAGCTTTTCGTCTCATCAAGTTCCTGCCTCTTACTGACTGTCTTCAATTCCTCTCTCTTCACCGCAATGTTGCCTCATTCTCTCTTTACTATCGCTATGATAACGGACACTGCTCTTCTGAACTCTCCAACTGCATTCCTCCTCCTTTAAGGAGAGCACGCAGTACCAGACTTTCGACACATTCTCATTCCTTTTTTGGTCCAACTCTCTCTACGCAAGGGTCAATCGGTACCTTCAATCTTTCATTAACTCAACCGGTCAACTCTAGAACGATATTCCTCACTCTATCTTTCCCCCCCTGTCTATGACCTCCAGTATTTCAAAAGCCGAGTGTCCAGCCATCTTGAAAACCTTGGACCTTGATTTTGGCTATCTTCTTCTATGGGGGTGCGCTTTTGTGGACGTTGGTCCCTGGCCTCTCTTTCCTGCATAAAAGAAAAAAAAGAAAAGAAACAATACCCAATGTAACCAATTACATTTTATTTTTTTTTATTAAATTTTATTTTATAGTACAAAGAGGGGAGCCATGGTAACGAATTAAACCTATTTACTTTATTTCTTATGGGAAAATAGTCCCCGCTAAGCGCGAACTGTATATATTTTTATATATAGGCCTATCTGAAAATTCCTATGTTGTATTTTGAGATGATAATATAAGCCTGAAAGTCTGAGTCTATTATTATTATTATTATTATTATTATTATTATTATTAATTGGTTTTCTTCGGAGCTTTGTAGGAATGAAGCTTTGGAGTACAACAATCTCTTCTTAATGGCTTGGACCATGCTTTACAGCTAACTCTTCGAAATTAAGGACCACAAAGTCAAGATCGTGAAGGACACAAAGTAAAGAATAGCATAATAAACTTGTCCGCCTCATTTAGAAGCAATCTTCTTGATGGGCAGAAACCGTAATATTTCTCAAGTAATATTTCTCAATTAGGTCCAGCTTTCGTGTCATAAGTTATGTAAATCTTTCTTCAATCGTTCTTTGCTCTATTATATTTGCTGAAGTTTCGTTCAAACAAATGGAATAGAGCAAACAACGATTGAAGAACATATTAACAATTTAATTTCTAAAAGCTCTGAAGATACGCAGATGTGCTTGCACGAAACATCAGCAAAAGGAGACTTTACTTTGTGTCCGTTAAGATATTGACTTTGTGCTACTCAGTTTCGGAGAGCCAGGCGTAACGTGAGGTTGAACTGCCATTAAGAAGATATTGCTACATTCATGGAAAGCCTTCAAGGCGTATAAGCACTTTCTTATCCCTAAACAATTTTGAGTGGATGAGTAAAGGAGTAAGAGGGGAGCGTTTGGCAACTCTGCTCTCTGTTCTTCTTTGTTTTTTGACGTGGAGACTACTTTTTTAGGGTTTTACGTTCAGGATTCGTCTACTATTATATATATATATAGTGGTTCCGCGTGACTATCCCTAATCTCGCAGAGGTCAGGTTTGTACCCTATCTCTGGAGTTGGCTTGGTGAGGGAGAGAATTGCTTTCTTGAGCTTGCCATCTCACATAGCCAGGCATACCCTGCTTATCTGCGCGGGACTATCCTGAATCAGGCGTTCAGTTTTACACACACACACACACATATATATACGTATATATATATATATATATATACGTGCAGGCGAAGAAATTTTGTAGAATCTACATGTTCTTTTACTATGAAAATAAATAATTCAGTGCTATTTGATTTCATCCTCCATTCCACTTAGTGTATATCAAAACCTTCATTTACTATCAGAGACACAAAATTGTTAATGAGTTAATTGTTAATACATATTTCTTATAAAAGAGAATGAAATTACGTCTTTCATTTTGGAATGTTTATTGTAAATGCAGGATCCTGAGTAAATGTGGTAACCTATTATATAATTTTGAAAGTAATCATACAGTAAACAAATACAAGCTCAAGAATTCGTTCAAATGTTTACCCCTCTCTCTCTCTCTCTCTCTCTCTCTCTCTCTCTCTCTGCCTCTCTCTCTCTCTCTCTCTCTCTCTCTCTCTCTCTCTCTCTCTCTCTCTCTCTTCCGAGAGAGTTGTATTTGTTAAGCGCGTGTTTACTATCAATGTTACATGATAGGTTATCACGTATATTCAGGATTATAATTCCTTTCAATATTCATGAACTTAAAGATTTTTTATAATTTCATTCATAAGAAATATTTATTTCACATTATTTATTAACAACTTCGTGAGTCTAAAGGCAAATATTTTTTTTTTTTAATGGCTGGAATGTATCATCATATAATGAAATTAAACAGTGATGAATTATTTACTTTCATAATATATGTGTATATATGCATTTTAAAACTTAACAGCTGGTATTATGTTGGATGTAAAAGAAAATTTTTATGTCAAGTTTGAAGAGTGAGTTTTGTAAGATTTCAAATCTCATTCCCTCGTCGTTCTCACCACATTTTATCTCCCAAACGACACGCGACGACTTTTGAGAAAGGGAAAATGGGTTCAGGAAGGCAGAGAAAATATGTGTGTGGAATCGTGAAAATTTCTGTATGGATGCTACTTCAAACTTTTCTGAATAAATGTGAGATATAATGGATGATATAAAAGTGACCCACCGACCGTGAAAATATGTTAAAAACGGAGTAGTCACGCATTAGAAAATTATTTCCTCTCGATTAACTCGAGTTAAACTAGAAAAATTGGAGTTGTGGCACTGTGGCAGTCCGTGTGAAGGTATGAAAATAAGAGAAAATTCTTCAGTATAAGAAGCAAAATTAAGTCTGTTACAAAAGACTGTGAGACAGAGGATTTCCTACATCACTCTCTTGTGATTTAGAGCTAGTAAAAGCACGGGATACAGTAGCAGTTACGAAAAGGTCATGGAAGGGAAACTTCTTTCCAAACCTAGAGAGTACTCAAGGTGATGCCGAATTCTTTCTGTGTAAAGCCCCGCGTTTACTAATATTCTTATCAGCTGCATCACGAATAAATAAACTTATTTAATTAATAAAGGTGTAATATTTACGGAATAAGGTTTATATGCTAGAGCTAGAAGGATGATACGCCCTAATTTTATAAGTAATTAAAACGACTATAGTGCCAAACCCATTTAACTATAGAAAAAAATTATTATTATTATTATTATTATTATTATTATTATTATTATTCCCTTGTGGGTTTGAATTAATGGCTAAGGGCATGTCATTGGATAAAAAGTTTAAAAATATGATCATAGTCTGTGGCTCCCTCAAGAAACTCTTACTCCTAAATATAAGGGTGGGCTGAAAAGTAATGCCTCCACTCAAATAAATTGTAAACGGGTTGAAGGATTTTTATCGAAACAAAAGCAGATATGTACCTTAGAGTTTATTCTTCAAAATGATACATTTACTTTTCTATAAAATCACCCTCTACCACGATACATTTACCTCACCGATAAATGAGTTTTTGAAACTCATCTCGGTAAAACTCGGAGCTTTGACTACGAAACCAAAATTTCACAGCGGCCTTAACTTCTTCGTCAGACTCGTAGCGATTTCCACGGAGATGTTCTTTAAGTTTAGGAAAGAGGTGAAAATCGCATGGTGCTAAATCGGGGCTATATAGTGGATGCGGCAAGACGGTGAATTGCAGATCCTCAATTGCTTCTCGCGCTTGAACACTGGTGTGAGGCCGTGCGTTGTCATGGTGAACAATGACTGTGTTTTTGTTGGTGCGAACCCCTCCTGATCCGTTTTCTCAACTTCTTCAGAGTTTCAATATAACGTGCAAAGTTTATTTTGTCCCTCTTTCTGTAAAGTCTTCGAGAACACCACCATTGAACACCACAGTCATCATCACTTTTCCAGCCGAATTTTGAACTTTGAATTTTTTTGGTTGCTGTGAATTTTTGTGCCAATTTTCCATGGATTGACGTTTATTTTCAGGGTCATAATGGTGGACCCACGTTTTGTCTCCTGTCACACTGCTGTGCAGAAATTCATCTTGTTCATTTTGGAAGCGCTGCAGAATTTCTTGGCAAATGCGTAGTCTCTCAGTTTTCATCTCGGCAGTGAACATGCGAGGCACCCATCTGGCGCAGACCTTTCGGTGACCGAGAATACTGATAATGTGTCCCACTCGCTCTTTGGATATATCGAGCATTGCAACAATTTCATTTTGTTTAATGCGACGACTTCCACGAATCAGTTCGTCAATGTAGTTCCGATGAGACTCGTCGGTTGCCGTTACGGCCTTCCACTTCGCGGTTTGTCTCACAAATCTTCTTGCCCTGCTTCTCCTTCTTTACACTGCCTTGCCCAACGTCGAACGGTACTCACATCAACACACTGTTCGCCGTACACAGCTTGCATTCGCCGATGAATGTCTATGGGAGCAATACTTTCCGCGGTCAAAAATTCAATTACGGCACGTTGCTTGAAGCGAACGTCTTTACTTCTTTCCATTGTAATGGATAGTGAACCAACGTGTGGAATGAGTGTAGGCTATATTAGGCTATAACACAAAACCGGTTTTATCTGGTTACCTCTACACTAACTGGAATGGGGTGGGGATATCAAGTTACAACACAAAACCGGTTTTATCCGACTACCTCTACACAATCCAGAATTATTCAAGTGGAGGCATTACTTTTCAGCACACCCTCGTAGTTCCATTTTCTCAGCGTCTTGTAAACTGGAAAACGTCGTAGTGACACAGTTAGATGACGGAAAAAAGTATTTCTAAAGTGTTGCTATTAATTCAGCAGAGCAAACTAAAAGCATCCTTTCTGCTAAGATTACCCCCTTCGTTAGGTTATAGAAAGCATATGACATTAGCTGTTTTAATTTTTCTCTTATAAAATAAAATAATTAAACACCTTTTAGCCTTCCTTTATTAGTTGAATGATGTTAATTTCGAGGATAGTAATTTTAATAAAATTATAGTTTTACGTGGATGGAATCTGTCGACAGCCATATAATTTATGATGTTTGAAAATGAAAATAAAAATGAAAATTAAAAAGCTTATTGGCAGACCATAGTCCATATGATAAATATTAATAATACGAACTGACAATAGAATACAATGACAATTCAAATACTAAGGATAGAAATATATACAATTAATGAAAAATATACAGTAATGTCGTAATGTCGAAGTTAAGTGGAACTACAGACAGACGTCTTCATACCATGAATTCCATAGCTTGAAAGACATACGGCAGGACTGATGAATAGCTTGGATAATCGGGTTGGTAAATTTTTTTAATTCTTAGCATTAGACTGTATTGAGCACGTCTTGTTACCCCCGGGAAGCTCGGGACATTGCTGGTAGCAAACATTTGCGAAGCTGAGCATCTCGGGGGTAATTTGTGTAGGGGTCTAAAAGATCCGTTGTATAGCAAATTTAGGGTTCTGCCAGAATCTTTTTTATAGTTCACCCAGAGTTGCTGTCCGTATATATTACTGCAAAAAGTACGAAAGAGAGTGTCTTTAGCTTCAATTGTACAGAACCGGAAGTTCCTTATAGTCATATTCGCTTTAGCACAAAGGCTTCGATATTGTTTTTTTATATCGAAGTCATCACTCAAGGAGTTGGTGATAGTTGACCCAAATACTTAAATTCTTGTACTTCCTCAATTGTTTCACCTCTCATTTTAAACCTAATATCAGCTGGCTGATTAGAGCTTTTACGATGGAATTGCATAACCTTAGTTTTGGTAACATTAAAAACAATATGTTTCTGCGAATATAATTCGGAAACTTTCAGCAGCCGATCCAGACCTTTAATAGAGGGACTTATTAACACCATATCATCAGCATAAACTAAGTTATTTATCCTTGTGTTATTTATACAACATCCAACTATTGTCTCATTAAGTGAGGCAATTAATCCATCAATATACACATTAAACAGCAGAGGAGAGAGCAAGGAACCTTGCCCCACCCCCGCAAGAGAAACCAAAACATTCGGATAGTACACTGCCCCACCTCAGAGTAAAAGATTGGTGAGAATACCAAAATTTCACTAAATTTAATATATACACATGGGAACTTTCCTGTCTTCTAGTTTTTTAATAAAATAGTGTGTTTATTATGTTATATTTTGTTAACTTAACATAATTATGTATTTTATATAAAAGACTTTGCTGAATATTTTCTGTTACTGAAAATTTACATAATTTTAGATTTTGCATTTATTATTACATACTGTAGATGTAAATTTTGCATTTACAGTATATATTAATTAATTAGGCTAAAATTGATTTCTCGCAAACGTGTTGCATGAATATGTAGTTAAAGTTTCAATGATCGACGATCAACTATAATATTAATCTTACTTAACTAATCGTTTTATCTCACACAGTATAAAATAACAAGATTTTCTTCTGTAATTCATTGATGCGTAGATATTATATATCAAAGTTCAAAAGATGAGCGAGAACACGCCTCGTATAACGTTAAAGGAGAGATTCCCAAAGAAATTAATTATGTGAAAAGGATGAAGAGAAACAGAAAAAATTTCTGCTTTCGTCTCTTTCGATGTGAGGTGCCTTCTCACTGTTTTATACCTTCGATTTTAATCTTTTATAAAACTATACAGATGCAACGCGTCATTCGTACGTATAATGTTATGGCAGCGTGTTTATATCATAACATTTAACATGTTATAATAGTTACGATTGGGTCGTATTACCCCGAATGACCCCCGTCACAAGTTCTTTTAATGTTTCGCACTGTAGAAAAATATATTAGGATATCATTACGACATATCCACGATTCGTGACGACATTTTGGTGAATCATAATAATATTGCACAACATGTTCGCGTAGAGATTACATGTACCCAAGTAAATTAGTTGGGACGTTAGTCCTGATGGCGTTATACCCTTCTGATCGAATTGTTTAGAATCGAAAGCTTTCGTGACCGAAAGATAATAAAATTATAACCAGTCAAGATTGTCAGAAATTTCCACAGCGCTCAGATCCAGACAAACGCGGTCACTAAAAGAAAAATTAAAAAAAAGGTCCATGCAGAAAAGTACACGTATTCTGCTGATTTTACACTCCTCCAAGCTGATTCAGGGACTGCAAGCAGCGTACTAAACAAACATGAAAATCTTGCGCTTCCTAAATCCCATATAATAGTATCCATTGCATTTGGTGTACTGGAATCTCACTTCGGGTGTATTGTTAGACACTCTACTAATCATTCATGGTACATTTTACGATCTTACAAATTTAGCTAAAAGAAAATACTGTGAATGAAGGGTGCGCGCACACACACACACACACACACACACACACACACACACCGTGCTGATTACAGAACGCTTCCACGATGATCCAAGGACTACGCGGGAATTTTTTTTAGTGTATTATTAACCTGGATTATTATTATTAACCAGCACCATTGGGAGTCGAGCCCCGACCTCACTTTCTTCACTTCGCTTAAAGAGAAACGGTGTTAGTCATTGAGTTGGTTCAAAAGGCAATATGTTCGCTGTCGAAATGAAAAACTGTCAATGTGTTTTGCTTAATTTAATTATTAATTTTTTACACCCGACAAAACCCGTACAAGCTAATTGTCTCATATTAACGCAGTGGTTCTCAAACTGGGGTACGCGAGGGAATCTTAGGGGGTACGCGAGGGAATCTTAGGGGGTACGCGAAGAGGTCCTGAAAATATAACCCTTTTAATTTTATATACGATTAACAAACGATCACGAGTCACACGGTCATAAAGAAAGTAAAAATCCTTTATTTCTCTCGAAAATCCAGAAAATCTCGTAAAAGAATTCAAGGAGTAGGAAGAAAAAGTTTAAGAACCGCTGTTAATTAACGGTAAACAAAAAGTGTAAACAAAACGCTAAGCTAACATTAAGATAAGATAATAAGTTAGCTTAATATATTTACACTCGAGCAATGAGTATTTTACTTATGTATAAGTATCGTATTTAAGCAAATATACACATTTTGAAGATAATATATGACAAAATTTATGGTCATGTTTATACATTTTATTTCAATGTGAAACTTCTTTAAGTTTGTACTTAATTAACATTAAAAATTAACATTACATTAACATTTAATTAACATTAAAAATTAACATTACATTAACATTTAATTAACATTAAAAATTAACATTACATTAACATTTAATTAACATTAAAAATTCTTCAATTTTAAATTTTTTTATTATTTTTAATTTTCATTCATATTTAATATAAGAGAAATCTATAATAAATTACTGGAGAGTTTAATGTAGAATAATAAAAAATTCGTGGTTACTTTGAATGAATAAAGATCTTAAAGGAAATAATGGTTTGTTTCATTTCCGAAAATTTGTATTCCTTTTAAAAACGAGCGTGTTCTCTATCGAATCAAAAGACTTACTACGGTCATGAGAGCTTTTCGATTCTGGAGAATTCGACCAGGATACAGCCCAAACCCACTCTAACCTATAACCTCTTCGATCGAAAAGCAATAGTGTTTCACTAAAAACCGATATTTTCAAACAATTAACCTATCGGTTTTTGCGTGGATATCTGATTTCGAGAGAATGTTAATGTTGTGATTCTTTCAAATTCAAACTAAATTTACGAGATAAATGCATATATAGACAGCTTGGATTACCGTCTTAAATAATATAACGGATGCTACTACCACAGTTACACTGTAAAAACTGATCTTTGGGTTAGCTGAGACATGTTTGTTACGTAATGTTTAGGACTAAAAAGTAGTACATTGCCTAAATATGTCCATCACTCGTCTTTAACATGCTTCCAGCCAGAAAAAAATGGGCACAAGACAAATGCTTAAACATGTTTTGAATCATCTCTAAACGTTTACTTCAGTATTTTAAAACAGGGAACATGTTTATGTATGTGTTTAGAATTGGCACTTATTTCTGGATGAAAGAAAGAGTAAAAACGAAGGACAGCTAAAGAGGAAAACGGTATGAGAGAGAAAAGAAAATAAAGAAATGAAGTTACATACGAATTTTCTTTCATTATTTCGTTTCATATTTCTGTCGGTTTATTTACTGGTACTGTAATGTATCCGTCTATACAGAAGTTAAATTTCTTTTCCAAGCCCATACTGAATATTTCTTTATAATTTTCCCTTATTTGCTATAATCGAACTTCATTCTTTAATCCTTTCGCTGCGTAATTCGAATGTGTCCGAAAGTAATTGTTTAGAAATTTGACGCAGCAAAAGGGTTAAATTTATGTTCACAGACTTAAAAGGTAAATCCACGGAAACCTTTTGATTAATTGTTTTATACATCTCCGGACGAAAAAAATAGAATACTGTTTCAAATGCGCTCATGACCTTGACAATACCTTTAAGTTACTCACCTTTATAAGGAACATCTATTCCAGCACCAATTCAAACATTTTCTTAATAACTCTACAACTTTCTCTTAAAGTCTCTACATTAAAAAATATGTACGTTACTTTATCTTACCTTTCTATGGATACTTAAGCTATAAAATAAACTTAGAACTTTGAACTTTGCTCACCCCGTTCTATCCTCAAATCAATTTTCAATTTATATTTGTAAATAAATAATAATAATAAGATTAACTCATATTTTAATTATTAAAACAAAACTCCCAAGCCCTTGTCTCGTTCACATTCTACTCTTTTAATTGTGTTCACTGCAATGTGAATTATACTGGCAGTACTTACCGCCACTATCAAACAAGAGTGGAAGAACATAACGACATTTCAATCAGAACATCACAGTCCCTAAAAAAAACCTCCGGATCTTGGAATATTTGTAGGAGGGAGTTTCGATCAGAACCTCCCCGAAAGACACCCTTCCTGGCTGCTCTCCAGTGTTAGATGAAAGACTCCAACTCCAACTCCAATATTTGTACATACTCAGCAAATAAAAACATCCCTCAATGACTACAGTCCTGTCTTCAACTTGTGAATCTTGAAATAATCTGTCTCGCAATTAAATTCGCCACTGTCAACATGGTACTAGTTTCATGAACCTTTATTAATTTAAAATAAAAGAAAGTTTATTAAAATCAATAGACTCAATGAAATTACATACCCATGATTGTGTTATAAACCTTGTATATCCTTTTATTATGTCAGCTATATTTTTTATTATATATATATATATATATATATATTTTTTTTTTTTTTTTTTTTTTATTCAGTGTTCCCTTAATATTTTAGGGTTGATGATAGAAAAAAAATTCCGAAACGTTTGCAAATAAAACTTCAATATATCAACTCTTCGCTCTCCTATTTCTCGCCAAATTGCGTTTTCCTTAAAACAGATCCTTCCAGCAAATAAAATATATATACTGTATATATATATATACATACTGTATATATATATATATATATATATATATATATATATATATTAAAAACAAATATTTTTGTCTTATTCTTTGATATTGGTTGGTTCTTCCTGAATGTAAGGGGTTCCAAAAAACCTTAGCCCCCCCATTTGCAGCTTACATGTTTACTTATATCGAAACAGTTTTTAGTGATTATAAAAATATATAAAAATCTTTATTTATTGCAGGTATTAAAATTACTCTAGCTGATAAAGTGATAATATAATGGCTTCTCAATTAATTGGTGATTCGGAGAGGCAACGTGTGATAGATCGCATACGAGCAATAACATTTCGGGAAGCTCGTGATGCTGGAGCCACCTTTATAACACGTTTATGGGTTGCCAAAAAGTTGCGAAGAAGTGAGGACTTCGTCAAAAGAAATTGGAATAAAACTTTGGATGAATGTGAAATGGATACAACCAAATCTGGGCGCCCAAATTTGCCACTCTCTCAGGAAACAAAGGACATCATTGAAAGCGTTACGCGTAAGCGGAAAAACAGCTGTCCTAAACTTTCTAGAGAGATCGAAGTGTTGAGAGGAAAGATCGTTAGTGATGAGATCATTCGACTGTACCGTCATAGGCAAGGTTTAAAGCCTTGGCATGAACTTCCAAAGCCAAGAAAAACTCAACTTAACATCGATGACAGAATGTGGTTTGCCCATTATCTTGAAGATTGGGATGTGGATGATTTCATGCATTTAGCTGTCTCCGATGAATTTTTTGTTTACGTAACACGTCGGCCTAACTACCAAAATGATCGAGTGTGGGCCACAACACCAGATGAAATCGATGACAATGAACATTATCGCGAATTATTAAAAAGTCCAGACTGTGTTGGTGTGTTTGTTTTGTTCACTGCAAAGAAGCTCATGTGGGTGCTGAAGCCAAATGGTCAGAGTTGGGATGGACAGTATTTTCGTGATATTATTCTATCCCAGCATGTCATTCCTTTTCTACGAAACCCAAACAATGTCGATCAGGTCACACTTCTGCACGATAAGGCCTCCTGCTTTAAGGCATTAGCCACTCAACAGTTGTTGCGGAACCATGAAATCGATTTCTTTGGAAATGAAGAATGGCTAGGAAATTCTCCTGACCTGAACATCTGTGAACACATTGGATCATTTATAAAGGACAAGGTTGAATGTCTCTTGTTTCAAGAACCTGCAGCAAATTGATTTTCGAACGATACAATGACGCAACACATTGAAACTGTTTTAGCAAATTTGCGTAACGATCAAGATCTATTCACGTCACTTTTGGCAAGCTACCCAAAGCGAATTCAGGCTGTCTTGGAAGCCAATGGCGGGAACACCAAGTTTTAATTGTTTCTCATTAAATGTAGGATTAAATTCTCTTTTGTAAGGTATGTTTAGTTTTACTGTACCTCTAATGGTTTAGGCCATGGGCGGGGGGGGCTAAGGTTTAGTGGAGCCCCGTATGTATGTTCCTCGCTGGAGATTCGATTTTCTTTCCTCTGAGGTATTACCAACTTCGACTTTAGAGTGGAGTATGTATTTTAAGGTTAGTATACTTTGTATTCTAGAGGAGTAACAAGTTAACCAGCGAGTGAGTATATTTTCTAACGCAAATCCCTCTTTTAAGTAATCAGTTCTCAGGATAAGTCCCTCAGTTCCTGAGCTCTCATCAAGCTACATGCGCTTATATAGGTGCTAGTAGTATGGGACTAAAGGTGCTAGTAGTATGGGGACTAAAAGTAAGAGTGGGTAGAGGGAGGAAGGGTGATAAGATAAGAGAGTCGGGGAAAGGGGTAGGGGGCGACGCCCCCAGCCAGTAAGAGTGAGGGTAAAAAAAGGGGAAACAAGGAAAAGAGAGGAAACGGGTGCCGCACCTCCAAAGTAGAAAATTGAATATAAGATAACCTAACGTAACCTATGTATGCCTATTATACGTATATATATATATATATACAGGGTGTCCGAGAATTAGCTGTACAATTTTTGGCTGTTATTAAAAGTCAACCATGAAGTGTAGAAATTGCAGTGTTGTCCCATTTTACAGAGAATCTCATTAAGTTTTTTCTGATACCAAGTTTTGACAAGTTTTTTAGAAATTCCAGTGTCCGAACATTATCTGTACAATTTCATCTTTTAATAAAATTCTTGATAACACACGTAAAATTCTTAAACAAGATTATTTAGAATCTGTATTTTTCAAAAGTTCCTTTTATTAAAGTAACGTTGTTACAAACATTCGATATGTGCACCATTAGTGATTCGTAAAACATCCAATCGATACTCCAAATGTTGCCATGTACGCTGCAGCATATCCACATCAATTCGCTCAATAGCAGCTGTGATTCTTGCTTTTAAATCATCAATGTCTGTCACCCGCGTACATTTCTAAAAAACTTGTCAAAACGTGGTATCAGAAAAAACTTAATGAGATTCTCTGTAAAATGGGACAACACTGGAATTTCTACACTTCATGGTTGACTTTTAATAACAGCCAAAAATTGTACAGATAATTCTCGGACACCCTGTACACACATATATATATATATATATATATATGCATGCTTGGTCGTAGGTTTGCAATGTACGGCGATGGTGGGCGATGGCAAGCGCTGATTTCGGGCGTCGAACCCTTCTGTAGCATACTTTTCCTTATTTGTAAGAATTGAAAAAACGTGAGTGATCGGCCATAACCCTAAGCGTTTATGTACGTAAATGTCATACTATAAACGCTTTTCAATACACAGTTAATTTTTCGAAGTATGCATCGTAGCCTTTTACCAACACCGGCATCATTTGGTGTGACAGATAATTGTTAACCTCTACCAACGCCTTATTTGTAAAAATGTTGTTTGATATACCTGTTTCCATTCATCAACCTCTATAATTCGGGGGGAGGTTTATTGGGGTTGCTTAACCTCCTTCTCGACATCTAAGGTCATATAACGGAGGGAACCTACAGCTTTACGAGGGATCCGAACCACGGGTCGCTACATAATTAATCTGAGCGCGGAGGACGGTCTCCCATCCAACTACTACCCAGACCCAATGTCGCTTAACTTCGCTGATCTCCGGGAAGCGGTTATGACATTGGCCACGACATAGCCCAACCCGGGGAAGGGGAGAGAGAGAGAGAGAGAGAGAGAGAGAGAGAGAGAGAGAGAGTCCAATATTTCAAACAGAAGTTTGTCGTTCAAATTATCTTTATCTGTTTTGACTTCTACGTTTAAGAGTGTTTCTATGTGTATCAATATATTTATTTCTAAGTAAATAAAATTATTTCACTTATCCATTCGAAATATTAAAAACTAAACAGGGATGATACATTCTGAAAACATTTAGAACTAAACACATCGTTTGCTAAATAATATGACATGTGGCAACACTACAGTAAACTCGTTCAAGGAATGGAGAAAAAATATAGTCCAGGAGAGAATGGGGTAATGTAAAAAGCATTTTCTAGACCATCCTTTCGTAGAAAGTAAGCTGACCTTCTTTCAAATTTTAGGACGTTTGTGTACACATTTCCTTGCTTAAACATGTAAAATCACTTTACATCAGTTCGTTTCTAATCTCTGAGTCAGCCATCAAGTGCAATAAACTAGTGGTTGATTGAGGCTCCTTCTGTGTCCAGCCCACCATTTAGAAATATGAACAATGAACCACCATCCCGAATAATTAGCGACTACTTCGTTAAGTATGCCCACACAATACGATAACCTGCGCTTAACTCAATAATTTACTTTTCATGTCAAAAAAGATGACTTACATTTGTGGATATATTTTTCATCATTTGTAAATATAGAAAAAATGGGACTAGTATGTTTCATGGACTGCTCTCGATTTTCCTACGAAATTCCAAACAAGGGCAGTCGATGACCCTAATTTTGTTTCTGCAATCGGTTTTCTTGAGAAATGATAAAGAAAAATGTTATTGGATATTGAATAAATTTATTTACTGAAACGACGCAATACACTCCAACATCTTTTTGAATAAGTCCGAGCTGGTGTGGCGCTTACGCCATACAAATTCACAAAGGTACGAGTCAAGTTGGTCGCGATCTGTTCCGCATCGCAGTTTGTTCGATTGTTTCAATGAATTCCACAAGCTTTCCACCTGCTGAGTGTGATCTCCGGTAGATGGGTCGATAAAGTTCATGCTGTGGTTATCAGTGTAATGCGAATAGTTGTACCCAGCAAGTTGATTAATGTCCTCGTACGCCTTCCAAAAAACAATAGTATAAGAAACTCGATTAGGTCAGGTTAGGTTAGGTTAGGTTAGGTTTCTCAAGAAAACCGATTGCAGAAACAAAATCAGGGTCATCGACTGCCCTTGTCTGCAATTTCATAGGAAAATCGAGAGCAGTCCATGAAACATACTAGGTCCGAAAAAATCTATATCACCTCGAATATACAAAATAAGTGTATTCTGTATTTTGATGCTTTAGTTGATCAAAAATGCATCAGTTTATCCAATTTCTCACTTTACTCAATTAATATCTTCCTAACGTATGTATGTCTAACTCTTACATTCTTTAAAAGTTATATTTACGAGCAAACAGAAGTGGTATCACTCGAAGATCAGAGTCCCCATGTATTCTTGTTTTTTGCTTTACAGTACCAAATATAATAATAAATTAAATTGAATGCCCGCTTAGGTCAACTGTACGCCTTTGACGATTGGTTAGGTTAAGTCGTGATATTTTCGTTAATTTTAACGAAGATATCATTTGGTAATTGAGGCTGGGGGCCCTGATCTTCAGGTGATCCCAGAAGTGTAACGCTTACCTATAAGAAATATTGTATTATGATTGATTTAACAAGAAAATAATAATAAACATTGGTACTTGTTTCTTTTCTCCTCGCATCACTTTTACAAAAATAAACATTTTTTTTGTATTTTTTCTATTTAAACAGAAACAAGTCGTGGTCCTCATTGCAGTGGATTCAGCTTGGCTATGTCACGAAGTATGGAGGCAGAAAAGGAATAAGTGGAATATGTTAACGAAAATATCATGACTTAACCTAACCAATTGTCAAGGGCGTACAGTTGACCTAACCGGGAAAAAGAAATTGCGGGGGAAAAAGGAATAAGTGCCTAAGCATTAAGTGTGCTTCTGTGTTTGTATCAACATATTTGTGTGGAAGTAAATAAAACTATTTCACTTATCCACTCGAAATATTACAAACCAAACATAGTGATCATATATTCTGACATTTGCGGGATAAGTGTGTCTTTCAGTTCACCTGAAACACATCTACACACAATATTTATTAAAATACCAAGACATTATATTGTTTGTTAGTAAACTTACAATATAACCCCATTCATATAGTACGTAAACGCAAAAGAGAGAGAGAGAGAGAGAACATTGTGATGGAACATTGGTACCATTATCCAAAATTTTTCTTTTAGTGTCAAGTATCAACAGAATGATGTTCCTTCACGTTTAACTGCCCAAATTAAACATCCAATATTTAACAAATCCGATTATTTCAATGCATCCCCTATTTCGAGATCCAAGTTAAAATTACTTTTTCGAATCGATTTTGACCATTTCTTTATTCCATTTTGTCTCGGCGTCACTCAAGCCTGGCTTTAAACAAACACGTTTTGTCTCTCAGCAAGTATATAACAAAAATAAACTTCACCGGAGAGGAAACGATCTCTTATTCTTTGTAAAGACCACCCACAATTTATTCAGAAGTTTTTTAAATCTCTTCACATACATATATTATATATATATATATATTACTTTTGTTTACTTTTGTTGAGTTTGAACGACGGTTCAGGATCGACCTGCGGTCGACCCCTCTGCAGCATCCCGCCTCATTTGCGGGACTTGGTGAAGGAGGGAATTGCTCTCTGATCGCCTCCTACCCTCGTAGCCAGCCACGCATGGCTGGTCAGGGACTTTGCACAAGAATCTGTCCAGCTGGTTCTTGAAGTTATTCAGGTTGGTGTGCTGGAGATTCCTCACTTCTTTCGGAAGGACATTGAAAAGCTTTGGGCCCGTATTCTGAGGGTATTTTCCATCCTCGTTTTCATGGCTCCTTGTCCCACCGCAGCTGGGACCGTACAAAATCTGCCTCTTCTCTCATTCCAGTTTGTTTCTATTTCATTTCTGAGGTTAGGGACAGAGCCCTCAAGTATGTTCCATATGTATATTATTGTGTACCGCTCTCGCCTTCTTTCAAGAGAGTAGAGTTCCAGGGATTGTAGTCGAGACCAGTAGTCTTCACCTTCCGTTTCCTCTATCTTAGACGTAAAAGTCCTTTGTATAGCTTCAATGCTCGCAATGTCTCTTTTTCTGTGTGGGCTTGTGAGTACTGAGCAATACTCAATTATTGGTAGGACTAGACTCTTCCATAATTTGAGCATGATGTTTGCTTTTCTGCTGCGGAAGCTCCTCCAGATGATTCCCATTATTTTTCTAGCCGTTGTGATTTTGATTTTATAGTGCTCTCTGAATTCTGCATCCGACGACATTATTACTCCAAGATCCCTGACTTGTGGATTTGGTGTTATCTCTTTGGCTTGCGGAGTTTTGTACCCTTTTTTCTGTAGCTCTTTGTTATTACCATATCTTAGAAGTTGGAATTTTTCTTCGTTGAACTTCATATTGTTGTCTTCTGCCCACTGGAATAATGTTTCAATGTCGTTTTGTTGTTTTCTTATGTCATCTTCGTTCAATATTCCCTTACATATCTTCGTGTCATCTGCGAAGCATGATACAATACTGTCCTTAATATCTGCATCAATATCTGCAATCATTATTATGAACAGCAAGGGAGCTAATACTGTCCCTTGTGGGACAGAGCTCACGACTTCCGAGACTTCCGATTTAACTCCGTTTACCACCACTCTTTGCGTTCTTTGCGTCAAGAAATTAAATATCCACCTTCCTAGGTTTCCAGTAATTCCTGTATCCTTAAATTTGTGTGCTATGATTCCATGGTCACATTTATCGAAGGCTTTAGCAAAATCAGTATATATTACATCAATGTTTTGTCCTCGACACAATGTTCCTAATATTTTCTCCTGGTGGTCTAGTAGCTGTGACAGGCATGATCTACCCGCCCTGAAGCCATATTGATTTGGGTTGTATAAGTCTTTTTCCTGTAGGTAGTAGGTGATTTTGGCTCTAATTATGCGTTCAAAACACTTTATTAGGTGTGAGGTGAGAGCCACTGGCCGATAATTTTTGGGCATTGTTCTGTTACCACCTTTAAATAGGGGGGCAATATTCGCGTTCTTTAAGGGGAGTGGAATTTGTCCTGTGTCGAGTGATTTCCTCCATAGTAAGTATAGCGGTTTTGCAATACTCTCTTTGCATTTCTTCAGAAATGTGGCACTCCATGTGTCTGGCCCTGGCGCTGAATTGTCTCGCATCTGTGTGTGTATATATATATATATATATATATATATATATATATATATATGATACACACAGACCGTGCATGGGACAAGGAACTCTTCTGGGATAATTAAATTCACTATAGTCCGAATAAGTAATGTTAAATGACAAATACCATAGTTCCCATCATGAAACGGACATGTTATGTGCCTTGAAAAGTGGACGCTCAATTCTGCCAGTTGAGGTTTAAGTTTTGGTTTTGGCTAAAAATATAATAGTTACCCCTTTTTCTTTGATTTATTCAATCCGACGTGAATGCAACGAGTCTTTTACTTATATTGAGGTTCTAAATGTAGTGGGGCTAGGCTGCTTTAAACCCTAGATCCATGTCCCAAAGCTGGATCCTATCTGCTTTGCAGATAGCTGGTGAGGGAAGCTATATTTATGGGACCTCTTTGCGAGAGACCCGTTGCCCACGTCGGGCTTGCATCATGAAAAAGAAAAACTATGGTATTTGTCATTTACCATTACTTATTCGGACTATAGTGGATTTAATTATCCCAGAAGAGTTCCTTGTTCCATGCACGGTCTGTGTGTATCATATAAAACTCAGGGAACCATTCTGAGTTCATTCCATATATATATATATATATATATATATATATATATATATATATATATATATATATATATATATATATATATATAATGTATGTGAAGAGATTTAAAAAACTTCTGAATAAATTAAAAAACTTCTGAATACATATATATATATATATATATATATATATATATATATAGAGGAATTACGGCATTTGATTGAGTGAGGCCCGTGGTGTAATGGTTATCATATCTGACCGGCAATCGGAAGATCCCGGGTTCGATTCCCGGGTGGTTACCTCATTTTTTTCATTTGTTTCGTTCTCTCGCTCTCATCTTGCGCGGAATATTCTCCTATACAAGCGTCGTTCTTTACGTTAATTATACTGCGTGTTTGCAGTTTAAATATATATATATATATATATATATATATATATGCAATTATAGACAGAATATAGTACTTACAGGATTTGGGGCTTAATCTTCCTCAAAGTACGCTCCTTCTGAAGTCACACATTTTGCCCAACGATCCTGTCACTGCTGAAAACATTTCTCAAAAGCACTTTTCGGAATGACCAAAAGCTGCTCCGTCGAATTTCTTTTAATGATCTCATCATCATCGAATCGGTGTCCTTTCAGAGTTTGTTTGAGTTTCGGAAGCAAAAAAAAAAAGTCGCATAGAGCCAAATCCGGCGAATATGGAGAGTACTGTACTTGGGGGAGGAGTGGGGGGGCGTGTAACGTTTTCGGCCAAAAATTGCTGGTCAAGTTGCGACGAGTGAAATAACGTAAGGATAACGTAAGGATGGAATACATCAATGAAGAAAAAGTGTATCTTGTATCGTCGGCTATTTCTATAATAATTGTGAAGAAAGTTTGCTTTATTTCAAGAAAAATACTGTATAATAAATCACCACCAAATGCAACCACTCTTCGATACTGGAAACTCAAACTTTTGGAAACAGGGAGCACCAAGAAGCGGAAGGCCAGTAACGGCGACAGGAGACAACAACAAAGAAAATGTCCTCGCCAGTTTTCAAGTCGATCCAACAACTTCAACGAAAATAGTCGCAGTCCTCATATAATTATCAGTGAGAGCATTTCCGACAAGAAATACATTGATATTAGAAAAGAATACTGATAATTATATGACGAAACCTAACCTAACCTAGGCGAACCTAACGTAATCTAGAACCATTTGCGACTGAAACAAAGGTTATATTTGAACAAAGACCACAAAATACATCAGAAAAACCTTTTTTTATGCAAAAACATCCGCCGGCATGTTTACACTATTTACCAATAACTAATTAAATAATCCAGAATAATAAAATAATTAAATAATCGGGACTACCAAACTGTTTATTATGTATTTTTGCTCTCGTCATCTTCGTTTAAACTAACGAAAATATCACATCTTAACCTAACCAATCATCAAGGGCGTACAGTTGACCTAACCGGGCATTCAGTTGAGCTAACCGGGCATTCAGTTAATCTAACCGGGCATTCAGTTGACCTAACAGGTTAATATTGGTTATTTGATAATTGGTTAGGTTAAGTTGTGATATTTTCGTTAGTTTAAACGAAAATGACGAGAGCAAAAATACATAACAAACATAGATTGGTAGTCCCGATAATACGTAAGTACCAAATATACATTTATATTTTAGTTAAACAAATTAATAAAGCTGGTTTCAATTTATTAATTTAAATAAAATTAACTCAAATTATCATAACGCAAATTAATTAAATCTAAAAATAAAGAAAAAGATGAAAATAAACAAAAGAGTAAATAAGGGGAATGGTTGGAACTATTGAAGAATAGGGACCCCAGCCTTCTTTAGTTAGTTTTATAAGGCTAACTAACGAAAATATCATGACCTAACCTAACCAATCGTCAAGGGCGTACAGTTAACCTAACGATTAATTAGGTTAGGTCGTGATATTTTCGTTAGTTAGCCTTATAAGCCTAACTAAAGAAGGCTGGGGCCCCTATTCTTCAATAGCTCCAAAAAAATTAAGTACAAATATATGAAAATAATTTTAAAATAATTCCGAAATATATCGAACTTAAAGTAATTGATGAAAGGGATCTTTTCCGTTTGACTGACGCCATTGAAACATAAGAGGTGAGTGCCCCCAGCCTTCTTTACTTAGCCTTATAAGGCTAACTAACGAAAATATCACGACCTAACCTAACCTATCGTTAGGTCAACTGTACGACCTTGACGATTGGTTAGGTTAGGTCGTGATATTTTTGTTAGTTAGCCTTATAAAGCTAACTAAAGAAGGCTGGAGGCCCTGATCTTCAGGTGATCCCCTTATTTTTCTGAGTACACGATTAAAACTTAAAAATTAAGCATGGATCTTGAAAGTAATTAAAATTGTTTATAAGAAACAAAATTTGAAGGGTAAATTAAGAAAAGCTTTTTATAAAGTAACTTATTTTGTATCATCAAGACATTTCAGTTAAAATACAAAATACAAAAAGTTTAATTATGTTTCAATGGCGGCAGTCACACGGAAAAGATCCGATGAAAGTAATAAAATTTAGAGTACAGTAAATTATGAAATAAATTCGTGCCAAATTATGTTGAATTCTTAAAGTGGTTCTTCAAGTGACTAAAACTAATCTAGTTTCAGATACATCATACGAGTGTACGAAATGTAGAAATAACGGAGCTATTGAAGAATAGGGACCCCAGCCTTCTTTAGTTAGGCTTATAAGGCTAACTAACGAAAATATCACGACCTAACCTAACCAATCGTTAGGTTAACTGTACGCCCTTGACGATTGGTTAGGTTAGGTCATGATACTTTCGTTAGTTAGCCTTATAAAGCTAACTAAGAAGGCTGAGGTCCCTAGTCTTCAATAGCTCCGAAATAATTAACAGGAAAGGATAGAATTATTAAGTATTGTTTTAATAAAAAATTTATAATTTTTGTTTATTGTAACCGTTGAAGAAATCTAGTTTCAATTTGAAAAAAAATTGGTCTTAAAAAAAACCTCAGAAACATTTTGTCCCGCATTCTGCGGGACAAAATCTGGCAACCCTTGCCCCTAGCCTTCGTTAGTTACCCTTATAAGGCAAACTAAAGAAGTTGGGGGCCCTGATCTTCAGGTGACCCAACAATTTAAACATATTTATATACTCGTACTAATTAAATACATGTAGTTTCGTATATTTAAGCGTAGTAAAATTTCAATATGTGTGTATCAGAGTGTATGCATGTTTATACATTTGTTTCGTTCAACGAAAGACCATTTAAATTAAATAAAATTGCTACCGAATGTGTTTTTCTGATAACGCTCTCGTGTTTATTAAGATAAAGGATCTTTTCCGTTTGTATTTTAACTGAAATGTCTTGATGATACAAAATAAGTTACTTTATAAAAAAGCTTTTCTTAATTTCCCCTTCAAATTTTGTTTCTTATAAACAATTTTAATTACTTTCAAGATCCATGCTTAATTTTTAAGTTTTAATCGTGTACTCAGAAAAATAAGGGGATCACCTGAAGATCAGGGCCTCCAGCCTTCTTTAGTTAGCTTTATAAGGCTAACTAACAAAAATATCACGACCTAACCTAACCAATCGTCAAGGTCGTACAGTTGACCTAACGATTGGTTAGGTTAGGTCGTGATATTTTCGTTAGTTAGCCTTATAAGGCTAAGTAAAGAAGGCTGGGGGCACTCACCTCTTATGTTTCAATGGCGGCAGTCAAACGGAAAAGATCCAAGATAAATAACTTCGTATAATTGAACTTGTAATTAAACTTCGTAAACAACTTCAGTCAAACTTAATTATAATAAAAAAAAATATAAAAAAAATACTATCAAGTTTCCAGTTTACGACATCCGCACCAAAACTTATGTTGATATACCGATACCTTATATTTATATAACTTATATTGGATCACCTGAAGATCAGGGCCCCCATGTATTCTTGTTCTTCGCTTTACAGTACCAAATATAATAATAAATTAAATTGAATGCCCGGTTAGGTCAACTGTACGCCCTTGACGATTGGTTAGGTTAAGTTGTGATATATTCGTTAGTTTTAACGAAGATATCATTTGATAATTGAGGCTGAGGGCCCTGATATTCAGGTGACCCCTTATATTTATATACAACCCATATTAACTGTAAAGTTATGAATATTTTAACTAAAATTAATTTAGTAGATTTTAAAGCTCGCTTTATAATTATACTCTTTGTTGTAGTTTTTCATACGAGTGTGTTTGCTTCATGAAAAAGCTTGGATCACCTGAAACTCAGGGCCCCCAGCCTTCTTTAGTTAGCCTTATAAGACTAACTAACGAAAATATCACGACTTAACCTAACCAATCGTTAGGGCAACTGTACACCCTTGACGATTGGTTAGATTAAGTCGTGATATTTTCGTTAGTTAGCCTTATAAGTGAGTTTTTGTCCGGTGAGTTTTTGTCCTGGATTCCCCAAATTTAGTCCGGTTGAGGTACTAATTCAATCCAGTTAATGCATACCAGCTCCACATAAAAGAAGTGTTCCGAATCATACATAAACCTGCGAATAAAATTAACCAGCATTAATGAGCTCAAAGACAATAAAATAAGTATCCTATTATTTATTAAGCAACGTTTGGATACTATATTATCACTATTATTATCTGTTATTAATTCCAGCTGCAAACCTTCAATCATACTTTCCAGTGAAACTATCATTGCATTAAATATTAAAGTCTAAACTTTATTTAGAGCTTTATTAGAGCTTATTTAGAACTTAGTATTAAAGCTAAAAACTTTCAAATCAAAATTAAAAATTTAATATAAAATAAGTATTCTCATTATTTTATAAATAATCTGCAAAGAGGCTTTATAAATAATAATAATAATAATAATTATTAAGCTTGGAATAAATAAGCTTGGAATAAATAAATTAAATAAGCTTGGAACTTTCGATTCTGTACAAGTGAAGCTAAAGACACTCTCTTTCATACTTCCTGCAGTAATATATACGGACAGCAACTGTAAGTGAATTATAAAAATTGTTCTGGCAGAACTCTAAATTTGCTGTACAACAGGTCTTTTAGACTATTACATAAATTACCCCCGAGATGCTCAGCTTCGCAAATGTTTGCTACCCGCAATGTTCCGAGCTTCCCGGAGGTAACAAGACGTGCTCAACACAGTCTAATGCAAAGAATTAAAAAGTCAACCAACCCGATCATCCAAGCTATCCATGAGTCCTGCCATTTATCCTCTAAGTTATGGACTTCTTGGTACGAAAACGTCTGTCTGTAGCTCCACTTAACTTCGACATTACAGTATTATTTCTAATCAATTGTATATTTTTCTATCCTTAGTACAGGGTGTCCGAGAATTATCTGTACAATTTTTGGCTGTTATTAAAAGTCAACCATGAAGTGTAGAAATTCCAGTGTTGTCCCATTTTACAGAGAAACTCAAGTTTTTTCTGATACCACGTTTTGACAAGTTTTTTAGAAATGTACGCGGGTGACAGACATTGATGATTTAAAAGCAAGAATCACAGCTGCTATTGAGCGAATTGATGTGGATATGCTGCAGCGTACATGGCAACATTTGGAGTATCGATTGGATGTTTTGTGAATCACTAATGGTGCACATATTGAATGTTTGTAACAACGTTACTTTAATAAAAGAAACTTTTGAAAATACAGATTCTAAATAATCTTGTTTAAGAATTTTACGTGTGTTATCAAGAATTTTATTAAAAGATGAAATTGTACAGATAATGTTCGGACACACTGGAATTTCTAAAAAACTTGTCAAAACTTGGTATCAGAAAAAACTTAATGAGATTCTCTGTAAAATGGGACAAACTGGAATTTCTATACTTCATGGTTGACTTTTAATAACAGCCAAAAATTGTACAGATAATTCTCGGACACCCTGTATATGAACTGTCATTGTATTAATAATATTTGTCATATGGACTATAGTCTGCCAATAAACCTTTTCATTTTCATTTTCATTTTCAATAATTAAGAAAATAATTGTAAGCTTATGAAATGGTAATAATAAGTGTCAATAGGCACATCTTAAATGAATTATATTCACAATTTAAGTACAGGGTGTCCCGTAAGTCTGGACCCATAGGGCAAAATTAATAAAATTACAAAATAGCCAAAAATGCGTCGAAGTGACTTCTTAGGACTGACAGCGAAGCTAGCCAACACATTGGTACTGGTTTCGTCTTCCGTAACAGTCCTTGAAGGTCCTCTGCGAGGCTTGTCAGCTACGGATCCAGTTTCCTTAAATTTGGCTATCAACTTGCCAACACATCTGTGTGTGATTGGTGCGCGGTCTGGATGCATATTGTTGAATTCTTCGGCCACTTCCCGGTGACTGCGGGTCCCGACCAGCAAAATAACTTGAACTCTCTCCTCTCTAGTCAGTGACATGATTTACCTGCAACATAATAAAAAAATATATTATAAATCCCTATGGGTCCAGACTTACGGGACACCCTGTATATTAACCCATAATACAGTGCGTTCGAAAAGTCTCTCCGCAGTCAACCAACACTTTAAAAAAAGTGTTTGACAACAAGTGTAGACGAGTTGCTCTGTGCCTGCAGAATGGTGGAAAACACTTTCAACACATGCTGTAAAATCAAAAGGTTATGTAATAAAATCACTAAATCATGGTTGAATGAAAACATTGTAGTTTTTCAATTTCCTATGCGTTTAACATAGCACTGCGGAGAGACTTTTCGAACGCACATAGCGATACCGGAAAGCATTGTCCTCCCCTCTAACAAAAACTTGAAAGGGATTAAGAAAACTTGTCAGAGAATAGGCACTACTGAGGCATTCAAATATAATAATTGCATAAATGATATGTTAAGAAGGAACAAACCTAAGGACGAAAAAGACAAAGGTGTGTATATATATTACCATGTAAAGAATGTCCTGATAATGTATACGTGGGAGAAACAGGAAGGGACCTCAGTAAGAGAATTTATGAACACAAGAGAGATGTGAGGGTGGGGAATGAGAAAAGTGCGGTATTCTGTCATGTCAGAGACTATAACCATGTAATAGATTTCAATAATTGCAACTTTATTTTCAAATCTAATAATTATGTTAAGCGTAGAATTGTTGAATCTAGTCTTATAGGCTTTATACAAAATTTGGATCACCTAAAGATCAGGGCCTCCAGCCTTCTTTAGTTAGCTTTATAAGGCTAACTAACGAAAATATCACGACCTAACCTAACCAATCGTCAAGGGCGTACAGTTGACCTAACGATTGGTTAGGTTAGGTCGTGATATTTTCGTTAGTTAGCCTTATAAGGCTAACTAAAGAAGGCTAGGGGCCCTGATCTACAGGTGATCCCAAAATTTTAATCTATCCGATGGTCAATTCTCTTTTAACAAAATTATATGTAATAAAATTAAGAATTTTGTAACATTACCCTCCAAAAATCTCCAGGCAACACAAGTACATCCATCAGGTCAAAGCTGGGCCGGAGGAGTCACTTAACTATCCTCTGAGAAGAGGATGGAAAGGTTCAGTCGGCTAATCCCTGATAATTAACTTTCAGGTGTATATTATAAACTTCATTCTCTGTTTATACGGTCATTATCAATTGACAAGCGCTCGGGAGGAGCTGAAACTGTATTGGTGTTAAAAATTTGTCTTCCTGAAGAGTGGTTTCCTTCTCCATAAGTATATATTAGAGTATATTTTCACTTAAAGCAGTGGTTCTCAAACTGGGGTGCGCGAGGGAATCTTAGGGGGTACGCGAATGGGTCCTGAAAATAAAACCCTTTTAATTTTATATACGATTAACAAACGGCGACGAGTCACACGGTCGTCAAGAAAGTAAAAATCGTCTATCTCTCTCGAAAATCCAGAAAATTTCGTGAAAGAATTCAAGGGGTACAATAATAGTTAATAATAGTAGTTAATAGTAAGTAATAGTTGGAGAGTAATTAATAATTTCCAGTTTCCTGTAAATAAACCTTACGTAGGATGAAAACGCAGTATTAGAGAAATTCTGTAAACTATTACCCAACATTAACTTTACTGCTATATACCTACATTATACATATATCACACTTATATTATTCAAATTTATATAGATACACAGTCACACAGATTCCACTGCTTAACATATACAAAATCACAAAAGTATTCACAAATCTATTTTCACGTATCTACCTTTGGTTAACCTTTACCTTTGGTTAGCTTCCGCCCCAATTGTTCATTTTGACGAAGGTCAAGCTTTTCACTCCACCTTAGACCTACAGTTTAACGTTGAATCCGAACCACGCCCCATCAGCAGCCCAGCGTCTTAACCACTAGGCCATCTATGATACCGATAATATCTTACTTGCCTCTAAACCTGTTAAACTTAATATTAGAGAAGAATATATATGAAGAAAAACATGCATAAAAAATATATGTATGGGATGAATTTCCCAATTAAACACGTGAAATGAATGAATGATGTAAACCCACAGGGAAAGAAAAATGATTCCAAGGTCTTTCGTGTATTCAGAAGTACACCTCGTCAAGGAATCAGAAATCCCTTCTGAATACACGAAAGGCTTTGGAATCATTTTTCTTTTTTCCCTGTGGATTTGCATTATGTATATATATATATATATATGAAATTTATAATTATTAATTTTTTGAGCTTGAAATTTCGTAAACGTTTATAATAGGTTAGTTGATCATTAATGTCCAGAATTTACAATGGACCTAAACACTTTCATTTTTACATACTGTACCTATACTTCATATGATTTACAGGTACATGTTTTAATAAGATAAACTATTTTTACCTTATTATTGTCATGGTCAGTTTCAAATCCCTGTTCGCTATTTCTCTTATGCTTATTTACACTATTATTTTTAATAAAAAATAAAAAAATAAATATATATAAAAATATAGTAATATCGTAATTTTTTCTATAACCTTTTATTTATATTTTACTAGCCTTGGATTCCTGTCCGCTTCTGATGAGATCAATTTCCTTTTCCTCATTCACAACTTGAAAACTATCCTGGTACATACATATCGGGATTAATACAGTGCAAAGGATAATTCAAACACTCCTTCGACTACTACATAGGAAATGGAAAAAGGTGTGCAATCGACAATTTACACTCTGCCTAGCTTATAATCAAAAGTTTCCTCAACAACGTTTAGAACACTTTCATTAACGTTCTCCTCGACACGCTCATCAGCATTCATGAATTAAAAAATGTTCTCCACAACATCTACGACATTTTTCTCCGTCTCATTCACAGAAGAATCATCATTACAATTATAATTTCTGTCAAGCACGACTAACTCTCCGCGCTTCTCACAAAAAATCTGAATGAAAAAATTAATATTAAAAAAAATTAATATTAAAAAAATTAATATTAAAAAAATGAATATTCATTTCACTTTGTGCCCAAATTGCGTAATCTTTTCTCAAATCATTGAATTCACAATCAAAACTTCTATGATATTAAGCACATCTAATACTTCGTGCTTCTTAACCTGTCTCAGGATACTCTCAATTTCGTCTTTTAGGTCATCACATACAGTTACATCATTACATATAATTACATCTCAGTTTACAGAGTATATCGGACATTCCAAACACGTAGGAATTATCACACATGAAGCTTGTACAAGCTCGCAATCCAAAGGTTTGATAACGCCAAATATCACACACACACACACACACACACACACACACACATATATATATATATATATATATATATATATATATATATAATGTGTGTGTGTGTGCAGGCATGGGGACTCTGACGTTGTACAGGATGACGACCGAACGAATCCGAATTCGATCTCGTAGACGCTACTATTCTCAATCTCATGTTGGAATAAGTCTCGAACGTTCTTGGCGTATTCGTAGCAGAGGAAAATTAAAAACGATCAAGTAAACGAATGGGATCGATTCCTATTTCATATGTAGTCGTAGTCGTTTCTCGACATATTCAAGAATTCCTTTTCCAAATAGATATTCATACGACGAATCCAGTAATGTTGTTGAATCCTCGATCTTCGACGAGTCGCATCTCAATTAAATCCTGGTGAATCAGTGTTGCAGGTTTAACACTGTAACTCCTACCCCTTTAAAAATGGATATGATGGAGCTTTGTCGCATGAAGAATGATGTAATGATGGGGTTGTTTAACCTCCTTCGCAACATCTAAGGTCATAGGACTGAGGGAACCTACAGTTTTACGTGGGATTCGAACCACCGGTTGCTACATAATCTGAACGCAGAGGACAGTCTCCCAGCCAACTAGTATCCGATCCAATGTCGCTTAATTTCGCTGACCGATGGGAATCGATGTTGCGACACTGGCCACGACGTAGCGCTCGCATAAAGAAAGACGCAGAGATGAAAGTCTTTGTGACACAATTTATTCAATATTAAAAAAAAAGGTGTAGTTTTTCTCTTATTATTCAATATTGGTTGGTTCTTCCTGATTGTATATATGTTCCGGGCTGGAGGTTCGATTTTCTTTCCTTCAAGGCCTTACCAACTTCGATATGAGACAGGAGCGTGTATTTTAAGGGTAGCGATAATAAGATCTTATTAGTTTATTCTTCATTCAGGGCAGTTTATAAATCATATTCTAGAGGAGTAATAAGTTAGCCACCAAGTGAGTACATCGTCTATCACAAATCCCTCTTTTGAGTAATCAGTTCTCAGACGAAGTCCCTTGATTCTTAGGCTCTCATCAAGCTAGGCTCTACCCTAAGCTACTTAGGGTAGAGGGGTTTATAAGAGTTGGGAGAATTAAAATGTGCTATTCTATTATAAACAATCATTTTGAAAAAACGCATTTTCTTAATACTTTAATTTAACATTATATAATTAGCAGGTTTTACTTTATATATATATACACTCGTATATATACTGTACATTCCTTTAGCTGAAATATCCATTTTAGGAGAATTCAATGTTCACCACCACCTTTGGCTTTCTTCTCATTTCACTAACATCCCTGGTGAACTAGCTCACAGCTTTTCTACCCTGAATGACCTAGAGCAAATTGTACAGTACCCTACTCGTATCCCCGATCGCTTTGGAGACAGGCCAACGTTCTGAAATTATTTCTTACTTTGTCAAACTATTTTCTGGATTTATTTCTGGATTTATTTCTTACTCTGTCAAACTTTTTTCTTCGTTGGGCTCCTTCGACCAAAACCAATTCGGCCTTTGACACTTTGGCGCCGCTGATTGGGAGGCCCTTAGCCCTTAGGCAGTACTTCTCTGATTTCCCATGGAATGATTACTGCTTCCGTGGTCGGTGTCCTTCGGAGTGTGCTGAGCAAATCACGGAGGTGATTCTCTCGGGCATGGAGGCGTACATTACATATTCTATTCCGACTACTAATGCAAAAAAAAACCTTGGTTTAACTTTACTTGTTCTAATGCTATCCACAACAGAGTGAAGGCTTTCGGAAGGGTGGAATTGTGCAAAATCTGTTTTCCGACTCGCCAAAAATTCTTTCACCCAACAAAAATGTGAAAACCTATAAAATTCTAATTCTTCTCGCTCTTTCTGGCATCTAGCTAAGAACCTCTCCAACAACTTTACGTCCTGTGTTCTTTCCCTGCTCTTTTCCATTCCGACGGCTCAGTTGCCGTCTCTTCTCCTGACAAAGCTGAACTCTTCGCTCAAACTTTCGCTTCTAACTTAGCCATGGACGATTCCGGTGCTGTTCCTCCATTTCCTCCTCCCTCTGACTTTATTAGGTCTGAAATTAGAATCTCTTCAAAAGATGTTCTTTCTGCCTTATCTGGGCTCCACTCTAGGAAGGCGTACGGTACTGGTGGTGTTTCTCCTGTTTTTCTCAAGAACTGTGCTTCTGTGTTGACACCCTTCCGAAGCAAAATCTTTCGTCTTTGTCTTTCATCGGGTACTTTTCATTCCTCCTAGAAGTTTGCTTTCATTCAACCTGTCCCAAAGAAGGGTGACCGCTCTCAGCCCTCCAACTATCGTCCAATTGCTTTGATTTCTTGCCTTTCTAAAGTTTTTGAATCTATCATTAATAGGAAGATTCTTAACCACCTTCTTTCTCACAACCTTCTCTCAGATCGTCAGTATGGGTTCCGCAAGAGAGGTTCTACTGGCGATCTTATTGCATAGCTCTCTGACTCTTCGTTATCCTCCTTTCGTGATTTCGGTGAAACTTTTGCTGTTGCGCTAGACATATCAAAAGCTTTTGATAGAGTCTGGCACAAATCTTTAATTAACAAACTCCCTTCCTTCGGTTTCTATCCTTCTATCTGTGCCTTCATCTCTAATTTCCTTTGTGGCTGATCTATAGCTACGGTTGTAGATGGCCATTGTTCTTCTCAGAAAGCTATTAACAGTTGTGTTCCTCAGGGTTCTGCCCTGTCACTCACTCTTTTTCCTTTTATTTATCAATACTTTCTTAAGTCGCGCTTCCTGTACTATCCACTCCTATGTCGATGATTCCACTCTTCACTTCTCCACTCGCTTCCGAAACTGTTCCTCTCAACAGTCAATCCATGATTCGTGTAGGAAAACTACGTTACACCTGACCTCTTATCTTTCTGCTATCTCTGATCGGGGCAGAGAAAACCTTGTTGTTTTCAATGCCTCAGAAACTCAGTTCTTCTATCTCTCTACTCAACATAATCTTCCCTACGACTATCCCCTTACCATCAACAATATACAACTCAATCCTTCCTCTTCTCTTAACATTCTTGGCGTTTTCTTTTCTCGTGATCTTTCCTGGAAAGATCACATATACTCTCTCTTTCTCTAAAACAGCTCCTTAGAACTTAGATGTGTTGTACTGCCTCCGCAATTTCTTCACTCCCGCTCAGTTGCTGTCTCTGTACAGGGGTCATGTCGGCCCCTGTATGGCGTATGCTTCTCATGGCTCAACCCACACAACTCTACTTGACCGGGTGGAATCAAAGGCTTTTCGACTCATCGATTCCCCGTCTCTTACTGACTGTTTTGAATCCCTCCCACTTCGTCGCAATGTTGCCTTACTCTCTCTTTACTATCGTTATTATAACGAATACTGCTCTTCTGAACTCTCCAACTGCATTCCTCCTCCTTTAAGAAGAGCACACAGCACCAGACTTTCAACCCTTTCTCATTCCTTTCCTGTCCAACTCTCTAACGCAAGGGTTAATCGGTATCTTCAGTATTTCAGCTACTTAACCGGTGAACTCTGGCACAATCTTCCTCAATTCATCTTTCCCCATGTCTATGACATCCAATCTTTCAAACGCAGTGTGTCCACGCATCTCGAAAACCCTGGACCTTGATGTTGTTTCTCTTCTTCTATGGGGTTGTGGCGCTTTTGCAGGTATTGCCTTTGGCCTCTCCTTCCTGCATATATATATATATATATATATTGCCAGTCATAAGTCAAATTCTGAACAAAAAGCAAACAAAAACAATGGCCACATGCATTTCCAGTTTAATGTTTTGTCTTATCCGTCCAAAATACCTTTTCCCAGGTGGTAGGGGTGTCGTGCAGTTGAACCTAGCGAAGTTTAGTCTGTCGACTTTGTGTTTCTTCGATTACAGTGGTTTTTGTCGTGGGACCCGCTCATGAAGTCCTGATCAGTTTGTAGTTTTTCGTATTGTGGAACGATGAATGTGTGTGGAGGTTTACAAAAGATTCTTGAAGGTCTCTAGATGTCACGCTTAGATTACTGCTCACCTCACGAACGACTCTCCTAAACATTCTGAGTGAGATCTTTGCTGGTCAGCCACTCCTGGGCAAGGCTGTCGTTGTCTTTGTCTCTCCATTTCTAAATAATTATTTGACGAACAGTTGCCACATGGATTTCATATTTCGTTGATATCTTCTTGTACCCATCCCCAGATGTATGAGCATTGACAATGGCCCGCCGTAGATCATTCGAGAGCTCCTTCAATCTAAGCATGATACCCGATGCTCTTTACGTTATCTGCATGAAACTGATACCTAAAATGCAAAGGCAACTAATTACAAAAGTGATGAATCACATTAAAATAATATTACTACGTTCATATTAGGAATACTGCGTTATACGGAACGAAATATGTAAGCAAAGTTCCTTCGTTCAACAAATTTATGACAATACATAAATAATTCATTTATTTCGCGAGGCCTCTGTTTCACAACTGAATGCACTAAGGTTTTTGTGTGCGATTATACATGTGTAAACTATTTTCGAATTGTAGGACAGTGTTGCCAGATATGCAAAAGGTTTGTAATATGTAGGTACAAAATATATTCTCCAGCCACAGCCGTACCAATCGATTGCAATGGATGGGTTCACTTACTTTTTTGCACAACTCTCTCTCTCTCTCTCTCTCTCTCTCTCTATATATATATATATATATATATATATATATATATATATATGTGTGTGTGTGTGTGTGTGTGTGTGTGTGTGTGTTTGTAATCGTACATTACATTTAATAAAATTTTCAAAAAGAATAAAGTAGAAAAGGAAAATAAAACAATTTTCCCAACAAGACTTACTCATTTAAATCATTGAATTATTTCCTATCTTCCATTACAAAAATAAAACTCTGCAATGCATGATTTTGAAGAATTCAAGGTTTATATTTTTATGTTTAATAGCTAAATACGAAAGAATTATACGTGTACTTCAAGGTATATTTGGGATACAAATGAAACGAAAATGTTGACATTTTTGCTACAAGCGCATTTAAAATATTTAGCACCTTAGATCAGTGTTTTTACAGTAATATTAGGACTGACAGTAACTATAATATAATTAGAAAATGATGTCTAGAATTACGCTGTACTGTACAATATACGAGGTGTGTTCAAAAAGTTCCCAAACTGGTTATGCTGCGCGCGCATCACATGACGCGCATGCGCGTCATGTGATGCATGTTGTAGTGTGACTCAGTCTGTGTCCAAAGACGGTTACCGCTTGTTGATATCGTATTTTCTTCTCTCGATATTTACTGTTTTGTGAAGTCATTTTGTGTGTTTTGTTACATTTTGTGCATTTGAATAATGGCTACTCTTGAAGAACAACGTGTGTGCATAAAATTTGGTGTTAAGCTGGGCAAGACTGCTTCTGAAACCCATGCCATGCTGAACACAGCATTTGGCAATGACGCCTTAAATCGGACAACCGCATTTGAGTGGCACAAGCGATTTAAGGAAGGCCGAAAGTCGACGGAGGACGATGCAAGGGTGGGACGACCTTCCACTTCAAGAACTGATGATACTGTTGCTCGTGTTCATGAAATGATTCGACGGAACCGTAGACTGACAGTCAGGGGAGTCGCACACGAAATGAACATTTCGATAGGATCATGCCACACAAAACTCAGAGAAAATTTGGGAATGCGTCGTGTGTCAACCAAATTTGTGCTACGACTTTTGGCTGCCGAGCAGAAAGAGTAACGTGTTATTGTGTCTCAAGACCTCCTTCAACGTGCCAATTTTGATGAAAATTTTCTCAGAAACATCGTTACCGGTGAAGAGACGTGGGTGTACGGGTATGACGTTGTCACAAACCAGCAGTCATCGCAATGGAAGTGCGCGACGTCCCCGAGACCGAAAAAAAGCAAGGCAAGTCCGATCGAGTGTGAAGGCAATGCTGGTCGTTCTTTTTTCATTACTACGGACTCGTTCATTACAAATTCGTTCCTAGAGGTCAAACAGTTAACCAACAGTTTTAGTTAGAAGTACTGAAGCGCGTGCGAGACGCAGTAAGGAGAAAACGGCCTGAAAGTTAGGACGCAGGAACGTGGATGTTGCACCATGACAATGCGCCCGCACACACAGCGTTGTCAATTCAGCAGTACCTGGCGAAGCACAACGTCATAGTCGTTCCCTAGCTCCAGTATTCTCCAGAGCTGTCCCCGGCAGACTTTCTTCTTTTCCCAAACTTAAATTTGCATTGAAAGGGCGAAGATTTCAAAGTGTGGAAGAAATTATTCAAAATGCAACAAACGAACTGAAGGCGGTCAGAAATATGGCCTACCACGAATCCTTTCAAAAGTGGGAACGCCGTTGGGAGCGATGTATAGCTGCACAAAGAAATTACTTTGAAGGGGACAACATCAATTAGATCGTAAGTGTTACCAGAAAGTTTCTGTGGGATCAGTCCGGGAACTTTTAGAACACACCTCGTATACTATATATAGTATATTATGTAATGATTTATATATAATATAATTATATATATATATATATATATATATATATATATATATATATATATATATATATATATATATATGTTACAGGGAATCTGTGTAACTAGGGAGATTTCATGAAATCCCTAGTTACACAGATTCCCTGTAGCATATATAGCACAAAGATAAGGAATTTAATCCAAATGTTAATATAAAATAAATGAAATGTTGAACGTTCATGAATAAAGCATTTCCCTAACTATTACATCTGAATTCAACACGTCTCTTTCAGACGATGTTTTGGATCGCAAATTAAGTTTTTATTTTCTATTTTAGTTTTCCATTTTCCAAGTCATTTAATTAATATTCTATTGTAAATAAAGTCTCTTTCTAAATTTTAACATTTTGACGAAAAGTTAAATTTTAATTTAAAGAACGCTTCATTAAAATTAAAGAAAATTTACATTATTTTTAAATTTTGGGTGAACGTTAAATAAAACATTTTTCAGAAGCTTTTGAAATTTTTTGGTTTGTATTTTGTATTTATAAGAACGGGTGCAGTTACAGTATTAGTGAATGGTAAGAGTAAAGCACTGTTGCTGTCATTCAAACTGTTTTTACGGAATAGAAGAGATCATCAGAGATATAATCAATTCAGTAATTTGTGAGAAAGAAAAATTACGTTACAGAAAATCCGGGAAAGAATCCCTCTGACACTCAGAGTCATTTCTTCCATTTAGGACACCCTCTTTATTCTCTCTTTCAGTAGCTTACTGAAACTCGAAGGGAGGAAAGAGAAGCTGCCTTCACTTTTATTATTAAGAGAAGAAAATATGTTCTATACTAACTGCTTCTGAAGCGGAATAAGGATTCTCTTAAAGGATGTCTATCATCTGATCCTGTCCCTCTCCAAAGAAGAAGAATGGATGGGAATCGAGCGTTCAGCATCAGCTAATATCGTATTTCCATTTCGCGATTAAGTTCGACTAATCTTAATTAGTTAATCAATTTATTTTATTGTACGTAAATGATAATACGCGTTTACAAATTATTAAATAGGGATTAATTAACCCTGTCAAGGAAGTTGCTGCAAGGTTGCTTTCGAGTTGAGCTCCATTTATAGGAAAGAGAAATTACAATTAATGTGCGAGTTTAAATGATTAATTAATATTATTAACATAAATCCTTGAAAATTAATAAGGTTGATTACAATTATTATTATTATTATTATTATTATTATCATTATTATTGTTAATTTAAATTAAAATTAATAAATCTTTAATCAGAAAAGAATAAAAATGAGAAAGTTTTAAAAATTTTAGGTATTTGATATGATATTAATATATTCACACTACTTTCATCTGAATATGCCGTTGTAAGCATGGAGGCCTTTTAGACAAAATTAATAGCATTTAGTTTATTTATTACATAAACTAAGTGAAAGTGGCAATTAATAGTGACAAAAAATATTAATAATAATAATAATAAAAGCAATAATAAACACAATATAAAGTTTACTAAAAGTTACATAATTTTAAATTGAATTATTTATTGTATATTGAATAGAAAATAAATAATGCTTAATAAAAAATATAAAATAGAATAAATTATGAAATTAAAGATACTTAATGATTAAAAATTAGCATATTTTAAATAGTTGATCATAAAATGGGAACTTTATTACCATAGTAAAAATGGCAGTAGGGAACTTATATATCAGGTGGAGCTAATGAAATGTTGGTGCTACTGTAGTATGCGGTCTACCTACGATTGGTTAGGTTTAATCATGATAAGTTATTTTCGTTAAAACTAACGAAAATATCATGACTAAACCTAACCAATTGTCAAGGGCGATTGACAATGGGATGTAAACAAACAATTAGTAAACAAGATAAGAAGCTATAATTAAAAGGTAGACCGCCGAATCGTAGGTAGACCGCATACTACAGTAGCACCGAAATGTTTTTTTAGTGATTTTCGAAATACATTTAGTGATGAAGCCTGCCTGCTTTGCATGGGAATTGCATTCCATACATCTGCTCCTTTGAAAGAGAATGTATTTGCTACAGTTTCTATTGTATAGTTAGGTTTGTGTATAAAATCTGTGGGCAGTCTGGTGTATTTGATGGGGTAATTGCTCTTTGAATGGGTGATGTATGTCGATTTTTGTGGATAACTTTGAATATACTGACAGCAACATTGAATTTGTATAAGTCATTTAGGTTTAAAACATTTCTCTCTTTAAACATTGGAGAATTGTAATTTTGTCTGTTGTCATTATTCGAGAGAGTTCGCAGACATTTTTTATGAATTACTTCCAAAGGATGTTTTATATATTTCTTTGAGCTACACCATGTTGTAATGCAATATAATAAATGTGGATGGGTGACGGAATAATATAGGATAAGGAATGCGTTTTGAGGAAGGGTCTTTTTTTAGTTCAAATAATATGAAGAGAAATCTTTGTTTTGGATTTGATATGTTGTACATGACTTTTGAAATTTAGATTTTTGTCTAAATTAATGCCAAGTACTTTAATCTCATTCACCCTTGCTATATTAGTTTTCCCAATTTTTATTTAACAGTTTGTATTAATATATTTTGTGGTAATAATCATGGCATCTTTCGTTGTATGTCCACCTCTAAACCAAATTGTGTTTTAGCAAAATATCGTATTTCATTAAGAATTTAGTAAGTTTATTGTTCACAATTTTTTCAAATACTTTACTTAAAGTTGTCATTACGGAAATGGGGCGATAATTGGATGGAGTGCTTGGGTTTCCCGACTTAAATATAGGGCATACTCTGGCCTCCTTTAGACTTCCTCTGGCTTCCTTTAGATTCGTTCATTAGTTTACTGAGTGGTATTGCAATTTCATCAGATACTAATTTGTGTATTTTTACCAGGATCGTATTGATGTCAAAATCTTTATTTTTTTATTTTTTTTATTGCTAGAGAGATATCATATGATAGGATTGGATCAAAGAAAAATGAGTTTGGATTTAGTTGTGGCATGTATTGTCCGGAGTTTCTGTAATTGGGATCGAGGCTGCAGTATTGAAGCCGATATTTGCAAAGAAGTTGTTTAATAAATTGGCTATATCTTTGGGGTCACTGTAAGAATTTCCTCATTGTGCGAGGGAGGACAAGGGATTTGTTCTAACCTTCTTTGTGTTAATTAACTCTTTCAGGGTGTTCCATAGCCTTTTGGGATTGGATTTTTGTTAATCAATTTTTTTAACAATAACGATCTGCTTTTGCTTTTTTAATGACTGTATTAAGTCTATTACAGTAATTTTTGTATGTCTGTTCGGTAACAATAACATTTTCTCTTAATTTAAAGAGTGTATGTTCGCGATTAATACTCACAATGAGTGCTGAAGTGATTCATTAGTTGTTGTATTTAGTTGTAGATATTACTTTTGATTTGAGAACAAAGTTTGTGTTGAATATATCCATTTGTGTGATTGAAAATGCTTGAATTTTGTTCTAGGGTCATGGTACTTTCGGTTATTTTAGTTCAATCAAAAGCTGTTATTTCTCTCAGGAACTTTAATTTGTTATTATAGCTATAGATCTATAGTCAACTTTTATAGTTTCCTTTGCACCGTTGGGCCGAGCTTAGGGCTCTCGAAATATAAACGCCACTCAACGTCACGCGATAAAACGCCTTATTCAGCTCAAGAACATTTTCTAAACATTTTGTAGTGAAAGAAATTGTTCGATGTTTACATACAAATTATTCGCGACGACGCCCTCTATCTTTTGGTGTAAAGGGCCCCCAAAAATGCCCAACCCATAGAAGGAGAAGGAGTGGGCCGAAGTCAAGGTCCTTAAGAACGATGAATTTTCAAAATTTTGAAAAGACTGTGTAGTGTGTAGTGAGGAATTGAGGGGGAATTGTGTATTTGGGAGCATGCTGGACTGCTCACACGGTAGATGAAACAAGGAGAGAGGTCACGTAAGGAGGACAGTGACAGGTGAAAGGGAGTGTCAACACAACCTGTCTCCTGCTCAACGTCTTCCCCGGAGTGCTTCCCTGGTCTATTGGAATCTACAATCTCCTCCTGGATATATATCAATATATATATATATATATATATATATATACAGTATATATATATATATATATATATCGATGCATTTATAGTTTAAGTGGAAGTATGAAGAGTACGTGGTTGTACGAATGTACGTGGTTCATCACGACTGAAAGTAACAATGCTCTGCGTTAGTCTAGTCAAAAGAATATCCATATCCTTATTAATTTTTTTTTGCAATTTTTGTTAGTTTGTATTGCAGACACCGTCAGCTATCATCAGTTCTGGTGCATGATTCCTCGGGAGCAAGATGCACCGCAAGTTTGTGTTTCTTCCCTAAGGCAGTATAAATTTACCTGTATCACAGTCATACTCGAACTACCTCAGGCTTGCTTTACACAAACTGGACTAAAAAAAACGCAAGTATCCGCAATCGCAAACAGTCCGTACACAGGCCTGTATTTAGTTTAGAATATTTTTAATATGTCTGTAGACTTAACACAAAAAAAATTGTATTTTTAAACTCAAACGGAATAGATTTTAAAGAAGACAACGTCTCAAGGTAGAATAACCTCCCAAAAAACGAAACCCAGAATAAAATTTGGAAAACCTTTACTGCCTTACGGTTTTTCCTTATTTTGTATTTAGGATTCAGTATTTGTCCATTATACCTCCTTATAATCCAGTTTAGTTTTCCCGTTCTTATTACCGCAAATACTATTGAATTTTTTCCTCACCACTATTCGCGTTATTACCGTTACTATCACAATTACTATTATTATTATTTTTATCATTATTGTTATCATTATTATCATTATTACCCTCATTAATATAGTTATTATTTTTTTATTATTAATTCCAGAGAGGATACCGTTGTTTTTCTCACTCAAATTCCAGTAACGAATAGCGTCACTCGGACAAAATTTTCTCTTACTCAACTGAACAACATTTTGGTACGTGTGGTGTAGTTTCTTCTGAAGAAGTTATAGCTTTAGTCAGAAGAGCTAAAGCTCGTATCATGCTTCCCTAATTTACTGGAAACATTTTGGAATTTCTTTAATCTTCAGTGTTAAGTTAATTCTAAATACGATTATTTTATATACAAAAAGAAACATAATTAAAATTAATATACATTTTTATCGACTTTATAAAATAAAATTAAAAAATAAATATAAAATAAAAATAAAATTAAAAAATAAATATAAAATAAAAATATAAAATAAATAAAAATATAATTATAAAATAAATATAAAATAAAATTATTCGATTATAATAGAATAATTTTATTCCAAATCTATACTATAATAAGAGAGCTGTCCGTCTGTCCGTCTGTCTGTCCGTCTGTCTGTCCGTCACACTTTCAGAAATTGTGAGAAAAAATTGTGAGAAAAAAATTCAGAAATTGTAAAAAAAATTCAGAAATTGTAAAAAAAATTCAGAAATTGTAAAAAAAATTCAGAAATTGTATTACGGGCGGCAATGTGAAGCTCAAGATTTTCATGACTGTGTTCTTTTCTGTAGTTTAGCAATGGGGGAAGGGTGGGGGTGGGGGTAATGGGGATGGGTGTGGTAATGGGGAGGGGTGGGGATAATGGGGGAGGGGGTTAGCCCCCAAGTTGTATGAATGGGGGTGAGGAGGTTTTGGGAGATACCAGATTCAGAAATGTTGACACAATGTGAAGCTCAAAATTTTCACGGCTGGGTTCTTTTTTTTGTAGTTTAGCCTGTCTAACCGTCAGCGAAGCGGCGGGAACTGTACTAGTGTTGATAAAAATGTAGATTAATTTTAATTATATCTATTTTTGTATAGGTATAAATTAATCATATTTAGTATTAACTTAACACTGAAGATGGAAGAAACTCCGAAAGGTTCGCAGTAAATTATGAGCATGATACAAACTTTAGTACTTTAGTTCGCCTATTTTTAATTAAATTGAGTTTCCCTAGGAACAAAACCTAAAATAAAGGTATCATCATCATCATCATTATCATGATCATCATCATGCCATAATTCACCGCATGTCAGTCTGTCTGTTCGTCTGTCTGTCTGTCTGTCTTTCTTCTTTTCAGGTCCAAACGGTTGAACCAATTTTCATGAAACTTGGTGCCAACATCCTCTGGGATCCTTGGAGTGTTTCTCACGACTTTTTTTCAGATCAGGTGCACCCCCGTCGCCCCCAAAAAATTATCCAAATTTATAAATAAATAAAAATATATGTTAAAACAAAAAGCACTTAAATTTCAAGGTTTTGGACCATTGGTCTTGAAATGTGAAACTCAAAATTTTGATGGTTGCTTCCTTTCGCGAATTTGTTGATTTGGTTTTTCTAGCGATTAGAAAAATATAAAATTTTGTATAAGCATGGACTGGTGGTCTTCCTTACTATCAAAATCTACGAGTAAACCCAGTTCCAACACGCTTTTCCGGAGTTTCATATACTTTCGTGGAATGAAGAAAATCAAGTTGGTGAATAAATATAGAAAAGAATGTAGCCATCAAAAATTTTTAGCTACACATCGGAAGCCATGACGGATGAAAAAAAAATGTGGCACGTTGTATTTGAAATTTAACTGCTTCGTGAACGTCAAGTAAAATCTGTGAAGCTGCATTTAAAATTTAAGTAATTCATGAACTAACCATAAATGTTAAACTTTAACTCTCTTAAAGAATATCCTGCTCGTAGGACTAGTATTTTTGCTAATGTGTCTCTCTGTAAAGCCAATTGAGAATAAACTAATGCTATTGTCAGAGGAATATCGGACACACTGACGAATATAGATTTAATTTAGTGGACAAAGGAATGCACCACCTTTAAGACATTAAATATTACAATATAAAACTATTACAACATAAAACTAAAAATTATTTTTTAAATAAATGTATTATAAGAGAGAATAAATTACTATAAATGTCTTAATTTGATGCAGTCAGGAATCAATGGTTAGCGTGTCTTTTGACAAAGTTAGAAATCAATGGTTAGCGTGTCTTTTGACAAAGTTCATAATTCGAAATTACTTGAGAAATATAAATAAAGATTAAGAAAACTCGTTTGGTTTTCCTTTTTACGTTTCTAGAAAATGTTAAAGTTTCTCGTAACTTAGTTTAAATAATTAATAATTCGTTATCTCATACCCTTTAATTAAATGAATAGCAGTGGTCAAAGCCAATACAAATTACAGAAAATACTAAAAAAAGCTATATTACTTTGATTGATGACATATATACTCGTAATGTGTAGACTGAAGACGATTGAAATTCAAAGACTGAATTTCTTTTGGAAATCAGTTTTGTTGAAATTGGGAAATTCTAAAAGTCTTGTTAAAAATGAAGACCTAACATAAAGGAACATTCTGGAGTGTGCATTTATCTATTTTATAAATACGTTCAATAACAACAGTTCGGGAACGTATAAAAAGGACCACATCTTGTTAAAATACCTTTTTCCTTTAACAGCTGGTACCTGTTAATTTTTTGCCAATTCTTCCTATTTTATTTGCGCTGTACAGATGTACTGTATATATTTTCGGCTTCTTGCTTTTACCTTTTATTCCCTGCCGAAGTGTACTATTGTATACATGAAAGACCTTGTAATCGCTTTTCATTTTTCCTTGTGTGTATCCATCATTTATTTATTTCACGTGTTTAATTTTGAAATTCATCATATATATATATATATATATATATATATGAGTGATGTAGCGGATGTCATTTTTTTCACATCCGCGGATGCGGATGCGGATGAGGATGTTTGATTTCAACATCCGCGGATGCGGATGCGGATGCGGATGTCTACATTTTCGTTATTTTTTAGGATATATTCGAGATTTGTTGTGTTTAACGTATATAATAAGTTATTATATAGAGAGAGCTGTAGCTATAATGTAGTATAATTGATTAATTGTACAATAATTGCTGTACTTTTCTCTGAACATATAAAATAATATCAAGCATCTAACTAATATAGAAATCAATTAGTGAATTCGTCTGCAAATAAATTCGTTAGATTTTGTTGAGTTTCAGCCACAATTAGAAACCATAATTGTGTTACCAGGATGCGGACGTGAACCCAACTCAAATGCACCCCACCGACCTCTTTCCCCAACCTCCTCCACCCTTATAGAAAGAGATCTTTAATTAGCTTGATAACTATTTATATTAAGTTTAAAGTTTTATTAGGCATATTTATAAATGAGTAATTAAAATAAAGTAAACTAAGATGTTCATCGTTTAATGTTCAAACTTAATTATAGGAAGGTTATGCTTAAGGAACATTAATTTTTCTGCCTTTTCTGCTGCCAGTCTGTTTCTCTTTTCATCATATATTAATCCAGCACTGCTAAATAATCTCTCGCTTGGTACGTTTGTTGGAGGACAGGCTAAATGTTTCCTTGCAAGTTTACTCAAGTATGGATAGATATTCTGCGTATTTTTCCACCAACTAATAGGATTGTCACATGCAGCCAGGCGTTTTTCTTGGTGATAGCTCTCGATCATTTTTACTACATCTTTTGACATAGCGTAGGTCTCGTCATTGCTGCTTGACTCAAGAAACTGAGAGACAGATTCTGTGATAGATTTGCTTGTTGAAGGTGTTGGTTCTGTCACTGAAACTTTTATTCTTTTGGTGGGTGGCGAAGCAACAGATTCAAGAGATTGAAGCTCTTCAACTGCTTTGCCAAGTGATGATTTAACTCGTTCTAATGTACTAGGTGAAAATAACTTAGCTTTGTAACGTGGATCTAAGTAGGTTGCAAGAGAGTAACTTCATACAAGAACAGCCTCTCGTCTTGTCGCTTGCATCACTTTTGCGCACAATGAACTAGTTCTATTAATATAGTAGAATTTGAAATTTCCGCTTATTAATGACATTTTATCTCAACGGTCCACATCCGCATGACATCCGCAGTCCAAAGTGCGGATGCGGGTGCGGATGCGGATGCGAGAAAATGTGCGGATGTTCCGCGGATGCGGATGCGGATGCGGATGTGACCTACATCACTAATATATATATATATGCTACAACTCAGAATGGTCCCCTGAGAAACTTTTGTGCTACACACAAACCGTTCATGGAATAAGGAACTCTGCTGAGAAAATTAAATCCATTGTAGTTCGAATAAGTAATGGTAAATGACACATACTATCGTTTTTCTTTTTAATGATGAAAGCCTAACGTGGGCAACATGTCACTAGCAAGAGGTCCCAAAATATAGGTCTCCTCACCAGCTATATGCTAAGCAGATAGGACCCAATTTTCTCTCTCTCTCTCTCTCTCTCTCTCTCTCTCTCTCTCTCTCTCTCTATATATATATATATATATATATATATATATATATATATATATATGTGTGTGTGTGTGTGTGTGTGTGTGTGTGTGTGTGTGTGTGTGTGTGTGTAAAAATGAACAATGAATAATTCCTATATAATCTTTATATTCAAATATTCATTTTTACATAAGAACCAAAATCGCCTAACGCGAGTTTGGATAAAATTTTCATTTGCTTTCTATTTTTGCCAAATAATTGGTGAATTGTTTCATTTTTTTTAATATTCCTTAATATTTACTGTATAATCGTGTAAGTATATATATTTAATTAATAGTTTCACTCACTCTTTGTACAGTGGCTATAAACCTTTCATTACTGTATTTCTCTAATTCGTGTCTTCTAATTTCTCTCAATAATGACTTGTACTGTACGTACGAATTAAATAACTATGGCGTATTGATTATGAATTGACGTATGGCATAATTTGAATAACTATGACGTCATAAAGTAACTTAATTCTCTTCACATTTTCCATACCTTGAATACTGAATCACGTGTTTAGTATGTGGATATCTTTCGTATTCAATGTATGGTAAATTCTTTAATAATAATAAAAACTTCATTCTCTAAGTCATTATTTATATGTTGTGTCCTGTCTGGTGTTATGCAGTATAAATATTATTCGACCATATTCATTTATACATTTATTAATTTTATTACTTATTCATTCATCTACCTATTGTCTACTTATGCCCTATCAACCTATCAGTCCATGTTTACTCGTGTCTATATTACGCACACAACCTATTGTGTTACGTACCGATATGTGTACAATACTTTGTGCATTCGTACATGTCCCCTGATGATCATGATTACGTACATAGTTACGTACATGTAAATACGTCCACATATATTCTTTTTACTTTTTCTTTTAATTATTTCACCTCTCGCAAGTCATTCGTTAATACTGATACGAATGTTCGAATTCCGATGACGTCGCCAAAAGCAAGCATCTGAATTTGAAATCTTCTCTCTTGCTTCTGCTACCAATTTATAACGTTAAGATGTTATGTTATATTATTATAATATACTGTATTGTTTCCCTGCCAGGCCACTGGTTCGTTATCTGCTTACGTCACATAGTTATCCCCGTTCTCATTACTTGTACTTACTATTTCTACCTAATTGTCATTCAAATTCTATATTACTTATGTATTACGTATCATTAATGTCCGTGTATTTCCAATGAAAAGTACACCGTATTTTTCTCCGCTTTCCTCATCGCTGACTAAGTAGACTTTCAAACTCTGATAGCCAACCATGTTCTAATAATATTTGACATAATTTGGCGTAATTATTGTTAACTATAAATATATAACATTACTGTTAATCCCCTTTAAATTATAGAACAACGGTTAACTCTCCTTCATTATATAAATTGTATCACCTATTTAGATTACTTCAGTATTAGATATGTCAATTAACAATTTGCTAAAACTGTAATTAAATGTAATAATTTAATATAATGTAATTAATGTACTTTAATGAAGCTGTAATTAACGATAATAAGCGAATGTGAATTAATTGGTAATTATAATCATAGTTGTAATAAACCAAAATTACAATGTACTCAGTGATGTACTTGGGATTGTACTCAATGTACTACTCCGACATTATGTCGTCATTTAGGAATGAATACTCGGCGATATGATTATTATTTTTTGTTATTTATTTTTTCGTTTTGGAATCTTTCAAAATTCTGATATGAGTTTAAATTATACTTAACGTCCAAGAAGTGTTTAGATCTTCAGTTAAAGGGGGGAACTTAACCTTCAACTGCACTCCCCCAAAATTTAGACTTATTTAATTCTTGTATTTAAATTCAATCACTCCTGTCTTAGCAGCCCTTCAGCGAGGAGGTCGGAGCCCTCCTCACCTTTAAATTCCGGCCTGAGCCATGGTCGAAAGAGGTCGAACCTCTCCCCCTGTAAATTCAGAATTAGACTCAAAGGTTGAGCACTACCTGTACATTTTAGCAGTAAATTACAGTAAGAAAAAGTCTTTCCCCTTCGAGCCTTGCGCTCTTCAGAGAACTTAGTCATTAAAATCTTCCGATACGTTACAAGAAGAATCGGGGAACCTTCAGAAAGCTCTACAGAATCCTCCGATTCACTATAAGGAGAACTCGGAGAATAGTATAGAAGAAACACTGCAAGTAACAAATCCGTCGCTGCCACCTAACCAGAACCCCAGTCGACTTCGAACCAACCCAGGCCATAGACGGAGGGGTTAACATATATATATATATATATGTGTAGAGACCGACCGGAAATTCCTTTCCTCGCCGTTCTCAAACATCATGGAATCAAAACAAAAGCTATACACGTGGGCATGAAACAGGCCCACGGAGGAAACACAGATTTTGTGGTATTTCCCGAAATGACCACCAGGGGACGTCACCAAGGCCTATAAAATGCAGGTTCTTTCTAAAATCACTCTCACTTGCCATCTTCTCGTTTTTGTCGTTACGTCTCTCTCTCTCAGCGCCTTCGTCAGTAACACCATTCGTCATGCCACCGGCGCTCCGACCTTCGCCGGAGAGCGGCCCGCTGTTCCTTCAAGGCTCCGGTGGAGCATACACGAAGTCTATCATCAAGTAAGGCCCTCTACAATTTCATCCTGCAAGAAGCAACATCACTGCTGCAGGAGTTTCCGTTGTCCCCCTTTTCAACAAGTCTTTACCGGCCCTCAACACTCATCCTCTCGCCGGTAAGGCAAGTCCGCCTGCAGAAGCAATCCTTCGTGTTAAGTAATTCCCGCGTAGCCTGCATAGCGTCGGGTCCGGTCAAAAAACCCTAGGACAAAAGCCCCCTGGGCAAATTGCTGGGTAGGGCAAGTCAGGTGTCACATCTAATCTGAAAAGATCAGAAGATATTTAGGTGAAATAACTAATATTAACGTGTTATGTTAATTGAATGCCCAGTTAGATCAACTGAATGCCCAGTTAGGTCAACTGAATGCCCGGTTAGGTCATACGCCCTTGATGATTGGTTAGGTTAAGTTGTGATATTTTCGTTAGTTTAAACGAAAATGACGAGAGCAAAAATATATAAACTATAAACATAAAATAAACTATAAACTATAAACATAAACTGTAAATAATAAAGAATAAAAATAATTATTAAAAAAATTCTTATTATTTTTCCTAGGGGGCTTTTGTCCTAGGGGGCTTTTGTCCTACACTCGCATAGTGTAACCGCAGCCTAGAGAATAGGCTATACCCAAAAGTGTACGCAAACAACCGGCAAACTAACTCTCTCATTACAACTGCGGTGGGCCTGTACAATTATTTTACCGTATTCAATTATCTTACTGTATTTGTATCCGCTTCTTATTTGCTCATCTATGCAGTTCATTTCACTTGCCTAATCCATTTACTATACCATACCGTACTTTCATTATTTCAGTTATTATTAGCTTAATTACTTATTGTGCGTTCACTGCTGCATATCTCATTAGCCTACCTAAATTAGTGTTTATCATCATTGTACTTAATTAACGATTATACTGTGTAGCCATTTCGTATTGCCAATAATCAGTCAGTTGTTAATCACTATAAATACCGTTATAGAATTGTTAATCACTGTGAACAAATAATTTATTTATTTTCCTAATTAAACACAAAACAACAGAGTAATTTCTCTCTCCTTATTAAATATTGTTTGTTTGGGCTGTAGGCCCAAGCTGGTGACCCCTAATTATTCATTTTAGTTTAATTCATAAATTATAGTAAGCCTGCTTTTTTGGCCACATCAAATTGGTGAGCCGTAGGCCACTATATATATATATATATATATATATATATATATATATATATACGAAAGTAATTCAATAAGTATCCGCACTTTTTATTTTCACAACTTTATTTTCACATCTGATAGATTATAAACACATCACTTCTCAACATAGTCTCCCTGTTTCTCAATACACTAGTCCAGCGATCTACAAGCTTCCTAATGCCATCACAAAAGAATGTTTTTGACTGTGTGCGTAGCCAGTTATGCACCGCCTCCTTCAGGTCATCATTGCCTTGGAATCGCTGACCTCTCAAAGTGTCTTTTATTGGTCCAAACAGGTAAAAATCCGAAGGTGTCAGGTCTGGACTGTAGGCTGGATGGTCGAGAACTTCAAATTTAAGTTCTTGAAGACATTTTCTAGTCTGTGCAGCGGTATGAGGGCGCGCATTGTCGTGTAACAAAATAACACCTTCCGACAATCTCCCTCTCCGTTTTGTGCGAATTGCTTGCTTTAACTCGTTCCGAAGCATGTCAGAATACGATGCACTTGTTACTGTAGTTCCACGCTCTAGATAATGTTCAAGGATAGGGCCTCGTGTATCCCAAAACAGTGTTAGCATAACTTTACTTGCTGACTGCTGGCAACGGGAGATATTGGATGCTTCCATTGCATGCTCTGTTGTTTGCTTTCTGGTTCATAGTGATGGATCCAGGTTTCATCTCCATTGATGAAGTTTTCATCTTCATTATGATACCGCGCCAAAAGACGAGAGCAGACGTTCATACGATTGCATTGCGCTTGTGCTCTTCTATCACAGAGCATGCAATGGAAGCATCCAACATCTCCCGTTGCAAGGAAGTTCAAAGCGCAGCCGTCAGCAGGTAAAGTTATGCTAACACTGTTTTGGGATACACGGGCCCTATCCTTGAACATTATCTAGAGCGTGGAACTACAGTAACAAGTGCATCGTATTCTGATATGCTTCGGAATGAGTTAAAGCAAGCAATTCGCACAAAACGAAGAGGGAGATTGTCGGAAGGTGTTATTCTGTTACACAACAATAAACGCCCTCATACCGCTGCACAGACTAGAAAATGCCTTCAAGAACTTAAATTTGAAGTTCTCGACCATTCAGCCTACAGTCCAGACTTGGCACCTTCGGATTTTTACCTGTTTGGACCGCTAAAAGACGCTTTGAGAGTCAGCGATTCCAAGGCGATGATGACCTGGAGGAGGCGGTGCATGACTGGCTACGCACACAGTCAAAAACATTCTTTTGTGATGGTATTAGGAAGCCTGTAGATCGCTGGACTAAGTGTATTGAGAAACAGGGAGACTATGTTGAGAAGTGATGTTTATAATCTATCAGATGTCAAATTAAAATTGCGAAAATAAAATGTGCGGATACTTATTGAATTACCCTCGTGTGTATATATATATAATATATATATATATATATATATATATATATATATATACACCGGGTGGACGAAAAAAACTGGACACTTTTTGTTTTTCCTACAAATTTCAAACTAATCAAGTTAATACACCCAAATTAGTACAAGATGTAGCCAATAGTATGGTTATCATGTGCTGAAAATCTCATTTAATTATCTTTGGCCGTTTCTTAATTATAAAAAATTTAACTTGACGAAACAAACCGCGAGATTTTGTGAAGCTGAGTACGCTTTTGGATGTGTCAGATGTTCGCTACAAACCAAGCAGTTTGCGCATGCGCACCTAAGACAATGATAAGTGGCCACATGGCGAATTGGTAGGCTAGCAGTGTCAGATTTCTTTAAGAAGTGATGGCTGATGGAATGTTTTTTCTTATTTTTTTTCTTGTGGTGTTAATTAAAATTCTATCGTAATGGTTTTAAGTAAAGAAGACTTAGCTGTTACAAAGGCGTGTTTTGCCGAGAAGGGATGGAGTGCTAGAAAAATAATTAGGATATTTCCGGCAAAAAGTTGGAAAAGAAGTACAGTACAATACGTAATAAATAAAATTAGACAATCAGGGTCAACTGACAGAAAACGTGGCAGCGGTCATCCGCATACTGCTCGGACTCGAGAAAACGAAAGGTACGTTGAAGAGCATGCGTTGTCGCAGGAAAATAATCCTGGTACTCATCTTTCTCAGAGAAAAATGGCGAATAATTTAAATATTTCGCGCAACAGTGTCCAAAACATAATGAAAAGTAAAGGAATCAGATCTTTTAAAAGGTTGAGTGCCCCCAGAATAACAAAAGTAGCCATGGGAAAACGGTTAGAAAGGTGTAATTCTTTGTACAGGAAATTTAATTTAGCAGACATTAAACGCATGTTTTTTTCAAGATGAATCCGACTTTACAGTAACTGTATCAACAAATCGACAAAACAACCGAGTCATTGCATTAACTTCAAAATTGGAAATCCCGCCAGACCGTCTTTATCATCCAATTTCACGATTTTCCAATAAATTAATGGTATCTTGTGGTGTTTCTTACAATGGAAAAACCAAATTATTCTTTACTGATCCACAGAAAACAAAAATGAACTCGCAAAATTACAGTGAACACCTCGGAGAACTTTTACCGGAATGCCAAGACTTGTACCCGAACGAAGATTTTATTTTTGTTCAAGACAATGCAATGCACCATCTCATTCAGCCAAGGCAACCCAAGAATTTTTGATGGCGAACATTCCTGAATTCGTAAAAAGTGAAGAATGGCCACCAAATTCTCTTGACTTAAATCCTCTGGATTACTTCGTGTGGAATGAGCTGAAGTCATTGGTGTACCATGGTCGCAAGGAACCATTTTCACACCTGGAAGCACTTAGACAAAGAATTGAGGTTGTTTGGCCTATGGTGTCCCAAGACAAAATCAAGTCATCCATAGATCAGTGGAAAAGGAGAGTACTGACCGTAATTCAAGAAAATGGGGGCTCAATACAACATCAATTTCAATAGGATAAGTTTTATATGAGTTCCATTGAAATTTTTAGCACATGATAACTATACTATTGGCTACATTTTGTACTAATTTGGGTGTATTAGCTTGATAGTTTGAAATTTGTAGGAAAAACAAGTGTCCAGGATTTTTCGTCCACCCGGTTAAATTAACCTAATTAAAAAAGATAAAAATCATCATAGTTTAAAAACGAAGACAAAATGTATTTTAATAAAAGTAAAAGTATTAAATTAATAAATAACTGGTAAATATACAAATATATCGATAAAAGCCCAAGCCAATGTCAGCGTAGAAGACGCATAGTACTCAATTAGGCTGCAAACTTTCCCATCCGGAATGGTCAAACAGTGAAAAATAGGTACCATATCTTCAAACACCTTTTCAGGCAGGAAAACCCATTTTCGTTTATTATTTAGGCCGTTGCTCTATACATAAACCCTCTCTTTCGCCCGCATTCAATTCCTTACGCTTAAATGAAAGCAAGAGAGATAAACGATTTCAGACGCTCCAATGAACGTACATAACTGCAGTTGAAAGGAGCTAATGCTGCTTTTATATAGAGTTCTAACCGTGTGAAAATTTTAGACATTTAACGAATATTTCAGACTGTTTTAGAGATCATCACATTAGTAGTACTGTGGTTCATTATACTATAATTTAGGAAACACATTAAAAGAGGTGTAAATACTATTACTCTCATTTAATGTTTGACAGCTACCCTCAGAAGGTGAAAGTAAATAAATAAAGCATCTGAGAGCTGAGCTTAATGTTTTAAAAGTGAAATGTTGCTTATATTCTTCCTTCTTATATATGAGCAGAAATTAAACCGCATTATTTTGATAATTAATGTCATGAATAAACAGTTACGAAGATTTTCTCACAAGCAATACTTTAAATTTACAGAAAATTATTCACAATGCTGGAAACTCGTCTTTGAAATGTAATTGTAGCTCCGTAAAACTATATTACAAAAATCTATATTTGCGTGTAATTGTTTGTTCCAAGGCGATTTTTTTAAGAGAAAAGTCATTTTGTAATTCTTTTCACATAAGATTTTTATGTTACATATTAATAAAAATTTTAAAGAAAGGGATCTTTTCCGTTTGACTGCCGCCATTGAAACATAAGAGGTGAGTGCCCCCAGCCTTCTTTACTTAGCCTTATAAAGTTATAAGGCTAACTAACGAAAATATCACGACCTAACCTAACCAATCGTTAGGTCAACTGTACGACCTTGACGATTGGTTAGGTTAGGTCGTGATATTTTTGTTAGTTAGCCTTATAAAGCTAACTAAAGAAGGCTGGAGGCCCTGATCTTCAAGTGATCCCCTTATTTTTCTGAGTACACGATTAAAACTTAAAAATTAAGCATGGATCTTGAAAGTAATTAAAATTGTTTATAAGAAACAAAATTTGAGGGGGAAATTAAGAAAAGGTTTTTTATAAAGTAACTTATTTTGTATCATCAAGACATTTCAGTTAAAATAAAAAATACAAAAAGTTTAATTATGTTTCAATGGCGGCAGTCAAACGGAAAAGATTCAAAGAAAGGTATGGCTTCCCGGGTAGCAGAACAAAACCGATCTGCAAAATGTCGACATGCATAAGGTCGATACTAAAAAGTTAGTTTAAATTAGCTCATCTCGGGTTAGGTTAAGTCAGTCATTCCCGTTGAAAATCTGAAATTAGTTTGAAATCTGAAATCCATCTACTTGCATAAGGGCGAACGTCAACATTATGATTTTGTTCATGTAACGCTGGCTTCCTTTTCGTTTTTCTCATTTTGGCATGATGACATCCTCACGTCCCTTTATGAGATGTATTTAAGAGTAAAAATAAAAACCAGCCGTTGATGAGGTGCATTTGAGAGGGGGAGGTTAGGTTAAGGGGAGACTTTATGAACATTTATGAGTTATATTTAACGGCGGCGTAGCTTCTCTAAGGTATTTCATAACCCGCAGAGGTTCCAAAGGTGACACCTGGAACCCAGAATCACCCCACTCACGCGTATCCGCGGCACAACAATGCCGACGCTTCCCACGTACACCGCGCCCGCACGCCCTTGTTGAACCCACGCACCAACCCCGCAGCGTCTTATCTATGCCCACAGCTCTTCTGGTCGCACGATATCGTTTTCAGTGTGTTTGCGGACTAGTTCTTTAAAAATGAAGAGGTGGTGTGTTTGTGCATACAGATAACATCGCTCTACTGCGTCAGGCTTTCACTGATATATATATACTAGTAAATGTACCCCAGAAATAATATATAATGTATATAATATATACACACGGAAAGAGAAAATAATATACGAATGAAAAGCAAGTATGTTAATCTGACGCCAAGTATGAAAGCCTCGAAATTTTTTTAATAGCTACAGAATAGAACCAAAGGCCAATAGACCTATATGAAGTCATGTAAGGTCCGAAAAATACAACAGATAATGAGCATATCATTATCTTCCAACAAAGCATTAAAAAGAATCTCTGCTCCAACGAGTGTCAGTCATCGTTTCGCACTTATATATTGATTGACGTTACTAAACAAAAACTGAAACAAAACAATACTGGTTTAAAGCAAAATACTTTTTTGTTTTAATAAACATTTTATTAGTGATGTACTGATTAAAAAATTTAGCCGATGCTGACGCCGATTCCATGAAAAACTACCGATGCCGATTCTTTGCTTACATTTTAAAAACTCAATTCCCTTCATAAATTTTACTTATCTAATGAGAAAACTTTCAATTTTCACATTTTTACATTTCAAATATGTTTAAATGCTTTTCCTTAGCTCACTTCCATAATATACAGCACCAGAATTTGTTACTCATATATCGTAGCTAAAATGGTGTTAAAAAGTTTTATTACTCACTAAAATGGTAAAATAATTTTATTTTAATTTCATAAATTGAATACCGATATTTAAAGTAATTGGTTTTCCTTATGTTGAAGGTATTTTCTTTCTTCAACAATGCCAACAACAACAAAAATTTTCATTAAAATTTCAAATTCCTGGTGGCCAATTTGAATAAAAAAAAATGGATATATAATTCGGGTTTATAAAATTTTAAACTACTTGAAATAAAGTCAACATAATAAAGTGGTTTAATATATAAATTATAAAGTACAACTTAATATAGAATAATTATTATTAATATAGAGTAGGAGATTACAATACGGTAGTTTATAATATTTAGAGATTAGTTAGTTATAGAGAATGTAAATTTATGGGCAGCTTATTAAGCTTTGTCTTTTTCGTGAAAATAAAATGTGAGTATAAATTATCATAAATAGTGTTTTTTTGTCTGTATAATTTTCTATAAATATAGACTTTATTTTGTAATGATAATTTTGAAATTTCAAATAATCGGTAAGAGAATCGGCTAAATTTGGCCGATACCGATGCAGATGCTGATTCTGCAGATGCCGATTAATTGGTCACCACAAGTATTTATGTAGTGTTTATGTGTGTGTATATATATATATATATATATATATATATATATATATATATATATATTATATATATATGTGTGTATGTTTATATATATGTATGCTCCTGTGGCAACTGATGGGCACATCAACTGGTATAAAATAATAAAATTGTAATATTGATATTATTTTGTTGTTGTTAATATTGTTTTATATTGTCTACCGTATATATATGCTTAGGAATGCAGTAACTGTCGCACTATCATATATATATATATATATATATATATATATATATATATATATATATTGTGTGTGTGTGTGTGTATTATATATATGCATGGGTGTGTGTGATTATATGCCACTTTCTGTATACCTCTTGTATGCCTCATAAATGTAGTAAAGAACAATAAAATTATTATTATTGTGTCATCGTGCTGTTGGTGGCCTTTCAGCATTATATTTATATTCATTATTATACTTTATATTTATATTATTGTGTTATCGTGTTACCGGTGGCCTCTAAACTTTATATTAATAACAACAAAAATTTCAAATGATGGCCACTAAAGTTCATAGTGTGACGTCACTTTTTTTTTAATCAAAATCCATTAATCGATTTAAAATCTTATCAGAGATTAAGAGACCTTATCAGAAATAAAAATTTTGTTCGACTGGCACTCTCCTCGTTTCTCCCCTCGCACTTCCCCACCCCCTCACTTCCCCTTGTGGCATTGGCATTGGCTCTCTCTTTTTGTATCTATACTACTAATTTTTCAGGGAGGACACAACTGCAGCTCTGTCTTTTATACCCTATTAATTGTTGAAAGTTTTGAAACATTGAATACATATTAGGAAAATTCCCAACTACAAATAATAATGGAAATTTTCTCTTCTCCCTTGAGTTTCGTTATGAAGCAATTTTTTTTTTTTTCCTGTATGAGCATTATTTTTATTACAGCTGTTATTATTTAACTTTTTTTAACTCGTAATAGTTAGTTTTTTCTTTTGCAAAATCTATAGTTTATAGTTTGTTAGTAGTATAGGAAGAGCGAAGGAACTGGGAAAAGGGGGAAAAGGTAAAGGATTTATTCGAACTTAAAAAGATCAGAGTACTTCGAGAAGGTTTTGCGTCATCCAAAGAGGGACATTTCTGCTGACCGCTGAATGGTAAACATCTCCATCATATATGTTCATTGTCTTTGCTTAATTTCATTAGTTGTTTTGTGACATCTTCTTTTTTAACACATATAGCACGCTAGGGTTCGAGTTGGGCTGGTGATTTGTTCCAGTGATTGAATTTAAGTAAAAGTAAAACTTAGTAAAATCATTATTTTTATTTATTATTTCTTTTAATATACAATTCTCTTCGCGGTGTATATTGGTTTAGTAATTATTTTAGGATTTACCACCGTTGTGTGGTGTTTTTTTCTTTTTATCCAGTTTATTTAATGTTACAAAAACTAAGGTTATGCAATTTCATCCTAAAAGCTGTAATCAGCCAGCTGATATAAGGTTTAAAATGAATGGTGAAGTAATTGAGGAAGTATAAGAGTTTAAGTATTTGGGTCAAACTATTACCAGCTCCTTGAGTGATGACTCGGATATAAGAAAACAATCTCGAAGCCTGTGTGCTAAAACGAATATGACCATAAGGAACTTTCGTTTCTGTACAAGTGAAGCTAAAGACACACACTTTCGTACTTTCTGCAGTAATATATACGGTCAGCAACTCTGGGTGAATTATAAAAAAGGTTCTGGCAGAACCCTAAATTTGCTGTACAACAGGTCTTTTAGACTCTTACATAAGTTACCCCCGAGATGCTCAGCTTCGCAAATGTTTGCTACCCGCAATGTCCCGAGCTTCCCGGAGGTAACAAGACGTGCTCAACACAGTCTAATGCAAAGAATTAAAAAATCAACCAACCCGATCATCCAAGCTATCCATGAGTCCTGCCATTTATCCTCTAAGCTATGGACTTCTTGGTACGAAAACGTTTGTCTGTAGCTCCACTTAACTTCGACAGTGCAGTATTATTTCTAATCAATTGTATATATTTCTATCCTTAGTATATGAACTGTGATTGTATTAATAATATTTGTCATATGGACTATAGTCTGCCAATAAACCTTTTCATTTTCATTTTCATTTTCATTTTCATTTATATTTGTATTTTGTTACCTTTTAACTAATATAAGTTCCTTTTTCGCTACGTTATTATTCTCGTTATTATTATTACTCGCCAAAAAGGATTAACTTAACGACTTTTACTTTTTTTTTTTTTTTTAACATTTTGTATACTAATCTCTTCTTTTATTATTTTATTGGTGGGTTATAAACGACTGTTGGGTGGGTCGTTCTTCCCGTCTTACAATACCTGCCATACCTGCCATTACGTTCTTATTCCTTTTAGTTCTTCTTTTATAAATATTTTTTTATTTTGAGTATTTTTGCCAGATATAATTTAATTTTAAGTCGCTTCTCTTTGAAACACAACCTAAGCATCACCGGCAAAATATTTATTTATAGGTTTGTGTGGGTTACTATATATATATATATGTGTGTGTGTGTGTGTGTGTGTGTGTGTAAACTAGAATGCCCACAGCACCTTGCGACATGAAAGTCCTCCGAAACACAGCCTAAGGGGGGACTGGGAGTGGGTGTGTGTGTGTGGGGGGGGGGGGGGGGGTTACTAAAACCTTCCCTGGTTCCCCTTTAATGTGTATACTAAATTTGATACAGATTACCCTGGTCATATAGGCTTGTATAAATGAACATAGGACAACATCAGACAGACAGATATCATCGTATATACTGTATGTATCACGAGTAGTATAGCCGCAAAAGGGGAGAGTGCAAGAATGTTGCAAGCTATTATGTAATGTTGCAAAGGGGGTGGGGTTGTTGCAAAGGGGGTAGGGGGGTGGGGTTGCAAAAAAAAGAAAAAAAAGAAAAAAAAGAAAGAGTACTGGCCTTTGTTGCCAACCTAGGTTGCAAGGGGCATGCAACTTGGGGGCCTCCCCCAAGCTATTCCCCCCAAAGGGCCAGAGAGAAAGGAGGAGAGAAAGGAGGAGAGGTGTTCACCTGGCAGGAGCCAAGTGCATATTAAGACTTCAGCCGAGTAGGCGTTGTTTTATAGGCTCCTAATCAGCCAGAATCAGCCAGTTGGCTGAATCAGCCAGTTGACTGAGCCAAGGGGGGAGGGGTACACCTGAAGGAGAGAGAGACGCCTGAAGGAGAGAGAGACACCTGTAGGAGAGAGAGAGAGAGACGCCTGTAGGAGAGAGAGAGAGAGAGACGCCTGAAGGAGAGAGAGAGACCTGAAGGAGAGAGAGAGGAGTTCTCCCCCAAGTTATTTTCGTTTTCCTAACCTAAGAGGCCACTAAGGGGTTTTACCAAAGGGCCTGAAAGAGAAGGACCAGAGGTCCTTGGTCGGCTGGGAGCCGAGCTGGAATGAGTCTCACCAACTTCGCGGTCTTTTATAAGCCTCTATTCTGGCTGAATTGCCAAATAGCGCAATGTGTTCAGTTGCTGAGTTGTCAGATCGCACCATGTATGCAGATGCTGAGTTGCCACATCAAGCCATGTAATCGGGTGCTGATGTGCCAGATCGCACCATCAGATAGTGCCATGTATTCCAGAAATATTAATCATCCATTGTGTAACACAATATGACGATAGTTATTCCAATTAAATTCTGTTTATTAAATAAATACACACTCAATCTTTATTAATTGCATACCTTTCCAGTTTTTTTGCAATGATCGGATTGCTCTTGCTAGATATATATTATTATATATATATTTATATAATATATATATATATATATATATATACATTCTTTTAAACATCTTATGTTAGGTATATATATATATATATATATATATAATATATATATATATTATTTATTTTTCATATAACATTTAATTTTAGTTTAACGTTTAGAAGCAAATTTAACATTAACTTGTACTTCATTGAACTTAAACTTTTCGAAACAAATAACATAGTTTACCACACATAATTCGAAAACTTCATAATAGAAAATAATTAATTTTATGGTTAACTAGTTTATTTCGTTTACTATAATTATATATATACAGTCTTTTAAACAGCTTATGATATATATATATATTATATATATAATATATATATATATATATATATATATTATATATATAGTGTTTCACTATAGATGTATAGATGTATATAGGGTTTTACAATAGATGTATATAGTGTTTAACGATTAGAATCAAATATAACATTAACTTGAACTTCGTTAAACTTAGTTAAACTTATCGAATGTTCTGAAAGCACGGCTTATAATTTCCTTCCCCATATCCGTACAAAAATAGCACTTCAAGACATTATTGTATAGAAATAAGGTAACACAAGCAGCAACTCATAATGAGAGACCTTCCCCCCAATCCCTGATAAGTCTCCCTTCACTTCAAATGAAGAGAAATTATGAAACACACGCTTGTCTGTGCACAAAGCATATAAAAAACCATAATATATTTATATAGTTAATCAATCGAGCCCATCTATATATAGATGTTTATAGTGTTTTACAATAGATGTATATAGTGTTTAACGATTAGGTCCATCAAATAAAGCATTTCAACAATGATTTCACTGTTTCAGAAAGATTTACGTATGACTTAAAAATATATTATTGATATGCCTAACTTAAGATCAGGATGCTTTTATAGTTTACAGCATCTTTTAAAAGTTTAACTCCCAAGTTATAAAGTAATTATCAACCGGATTGATTAAAAGTAAAAGCAACTTTCAATATATTTTAGTAATATAGCAGAATTAACAAAGTTACCCAATAAATAATTCGTTAGACAGAAAATGAATTTTTATAAGGGATACCCAACTAATTATGACGCATATTAAATTAAAAAAATAACAAACGTAAATAAAGCGTATATTAAAAAAAATTTCGTTTTATTCTTTCCTTCTTATTGATAACTTATTTAAACTATTCTCTGTATATGTGCTTATTTAATCACAATGATTTAAGTTTAAAAGTAAAAACTGTTTTCTGTGAAAACATATGATGATGATTATTTTATTCTGTTCTTCGGAAGAGCTTCAATTCGGTTGCCAGATACCACTTTTTACCATTATTATGGTGAGTTGTCTCCAACTAAAAGATTTCGTTGTGAACAGCAACTCATAATGAGAGACCTTCCCCCCAATCCCTGATAAGTCTCCCTTCACTTCAATCCACTTTTTACCATTATTATGGTGAGTTGTCTCCAACTAAAAGATTTCGTTGTGACTCAATTTTCATTATAAACATTCGAATATCAGTGGGGAAAAACGAACGGAAATGAAAATTTATGAAACAATTCGACGATCGTCATTCCCCAAACCCGTATATATATATATATATATATATAATATATATATAATATCTAAGTTGTATCGAGATGAAAATTTACGAAACACACGAGTCTCTTTCCATGCGAAAAAAATTGAAACAATATGAAAATTTACGAAACAATTCATTAAAAGTTGAAATTAACCAAAACACATTCGCTAGAGGAAAGGAATTCCGAGAATCTGCCCAACTCGAATGACCATAATGACCTTTCTCCTAGACAGCTTGAAAAAACCTCTCTCGACTCCATTTCTTAGATATGCCCACAATTATATATATATATATATATATATATATATATATATATATAGAGAGAGAGAGAGAGAGAGAGAGAGAGAGAGAGAGAGAGAGAGAGAGTTTTGTTCAAATAACGGGATATGCTTGTATCTTTGCCATTGTGTTCGAGCACAATTGTTCGAAAAACAGTTGTTCGAATTATTCGACGTTATATTGAATTGGAAAGGTTTTCACCCCACCTTAGACCCACAGTTTAACATTAGAAAATTCTGAAACCTGACTCAGTGCCAAAAGTTTTATAAGAAACACCAAATAATTGTCCCCTAGCGCAATTGGAAAGGTTTTCACCCCACCTTAGACCCACAGTTTAACATTAGAAAATTCTGAAACCTGACTCAGTGCCAAAAGTTTTATAAGAAACACCAAATAATTGTCCCCTAGCGCAATTGGAAAGGTTTTCACCCCACCTTAGACCCACAGTTTAACGTTGAAACCGAATGTTCTTTTAAAATATAATTAGGATATATTTCTTTATACCTCTCGATTACATTAGTGACTAATGATGCGGGAAAATCTGAGTAAATATTTTCTCGAAAACTATGGGTGATAGAAAAATTCTGAAACCATATTTGGAATCAGTATCAAAAGTTCTATACGAATCACCAAATAATTTTCAAAGGAGAATACGAGCATTAAATCTATTGGTGAAAATATATATATGTTACTCGTCCGGTCCCGTTATAGCGGATTGGTACACGTCATAGCTCCACCCAGCTACATCGGCAGCCAATCACTACGAACATCTGGTCTTTTGGGGCGGAGCTTGGCGATTGTGCATAAAAGGGGATATTTTTCAGTTTGGAGTAACAGTAGCTATTTTCGCGTCAGTGAATAATCATTCCCTCCACCATGGACCTGTACGTCTCCCCAGACTTGTATGAAGAGAGTGATACTGCAGCATTAACGACAATTAGCCTTTTTAATGCGGTTGACCGTGATGAATTATTTACAACGCAAACCGTAGAAGACATGTGCAGTGACGCTCCTTACAATCCGACGCAAGGGACTACCATAGAAATGTAAGTGTCTATAATTAGAATTTATATATATATATGGATGGGGTGTAGTATCTCGTCAAATAGATACTCGCCAAAAATGTCAATCAATGTTATTTTGTTACCCCATTATGCTAAAATCGAAATTTTATGGCATTCAATGTTATTCCTCGAACCAAAGATATCTTCACATAATGGGGATCTGTCTGTATACTCTGTATATGTTTTAAAAGCATTATTCCTTTAAGGTCCGATGAGGATTTGACACGTGTTATACAATCTTTTGAAGAATCTCGGAATACGGGGGATATACTGAACAGTCAACAATGTCACACATCCTCCACCATGGACCTGTACGTCTCCCCGGAATTGTATGAAGAACGTGATACTGCAGCATTAACCGCAATTAGTCTTTTCAATGCGATTGACCGTGGCGAATTATTTCAACGCAAACCGTAGAAGATATTTGCAGTGACGCTCCTTACAATCCGACGCAAGGGCTACCATAGAAATGTAAGTGTCTATAATTAGTTTTTATATATGGAGAGTTGTAGTATCTCGTCAAATAGATACTCGCCAAAAATGTCAATCAATGTTATTTGGTTATCCCCATTATGCTAAAATCGAAATTTTTATGGCATTCAATGTTATTCCTCGAACCAAAGATATCTTCACATAATGGGGATCTGTCTGTATACTCTGTATATGTTTTAAAAGCATTATTCCTTTAAGGTCCGATGAGGATTTGACACGTGTTATACAATCTTTTGAAGAATCTCGGAATAGGGAGGATATACTGATCAGTCAACAATGTCACACCGAAATAATGTAAGTGTTTTTCGATCTTTTTGGGATAAGAAGACAATATATTTTCATAAATTTATTAAATGAAAGAAATCAGTACAATAAACAACTACAGAATATATCGTTACAAATATACGAACAAAAACATTATAATATACAACGAGTACGTACAATTGGAAAACGGTTTTTTATCTGTCTGCATACCATTTCATCGTTTCGGCGAGTGTGACACGGGTCAAATAAATTTAAAAAATTTATAAATTCTTTATCATTTGACATATGCATGAGAAATGAGACGCAGTACATTCCGCAAACATTAGTAAAATATCCTTGCATGCGAAATGGGGTCCACACAACTTCGGGAATATGTAACTGAGCGAGAAATTTTACAATAATAGGGTCACTCCAGGGTTGAGTACCGAGTGAATCAAAATAGTACAGGCGCTGTCTATTTTTAAAATAGACAGCGATCCAGTGAATCCCTTCATTACCGATGATGTCTGTGTTCACAATAAGACTACCGCATTCTCGCGTACTTGGCAAACTCAATGTTTCATTCTTCGCAAACACGCCGATAAATTTGGAACGTGTGACTCGCTCCATTACTTTCTGAAGTGTATTAGCATCCATTTTAAAAGTCAGTGATAACGCTTCTAAATCTATCTACTTCTATTAGGGCTTGCGATTCGAGATATACTAGTACACTAATAGGAGCGTCTATAGGCTTGGCGAATTCCAGCCGCACTGAGATGTTTCCGCTCTGCTGTGGGGTTAAATGGGTATTTACGCTAGCAGATAAGTCAGGTGTAATGTCAAACGGTAAAGGTTAAATTGATCAATGAATTCTTCCTGCGTTACCCCATTACCAAGCTCATCACAATCACCTGCAATATGGGTCAGATTACTATAGGCTCTGGCACAAAGAGGTAACACAGCGTCTGATGAATAGTCCGTACCCATTGTTCCACCCAAAGCAGTGCCATTAACGTATAGAGTTATATTTTTAAGTCCGAAATTCTCGAATTTAAAGGCACTCTTTTTATATTTTCCATTCACCGAAGCGTGGTCCTGCATGCCGATTAATATCCTTTTAGGAAGATTTCCCAGGGCAATGTTTTCTATCTGCTTCGATGCCAACCCTGCAGGAACCGTATATAGTTTGATCTGCACTCTGTTAATAGGATATTTCACTGTAGCGTTTAGTAAATTTTTCTCAATTTCTAGTTGTTTTGGTGAACTTAATTTCACTCGCCGTACGCGGAGGTATGTGTCCATAATGTGAACCACAACGGGCTTTGCACCCTCTTCTGATTCGCATCCAGATTTACGCAGATCTCAGGAACTCGTGCGGGTGAGCTTTATTTCATATCCACCCCTTTCACAAGCAACTTCTGGAAGTGAAATCTGTGTGCAAACCGTCCAAAACACTCGTATATTTCTTTTTAGAATTTTTTAAATTTGTCCTTTCTACTATTTTCATCTTTAGTTTGATAATATCCCTCCGCACTTAAAAAGGTAGCCTTCGCTTCTTTGGAAAAGTTGAGGACATTTTCCAAATAGGCTCGTAGATGATAGTACCCCGTGCCTGCCGATATGTTGGTCTGATTTAAATATACGTCACACTGGTTGAATATGGCGTGCAGAAAGTTTGTTTCAGGGTATACAGCATATTTGTCATCGCAGACCGTTCCATCAGAATGGGCTATACGTAGCTTAGCGTACATGTGCACACAGCTTGGATCAAAAAAGTAAGGACCTGAGCTGGGTATCACGAATTCTATAGGTGCACTCGTGGGAAACTAATGTGTTTAAAGGGTTAATTGTAATAAAGTCACTGTGCTCAATAGAAACTTGGGTTGGCGGGAGCTCAAAAAGGGACAGCTCCGATTTACAGCATTGTGAACTACATGGGTGGATGAAGCGTGCCATGGCGAAATAGTGACTCCTCTTCGACAAGTGGTAAACAAACTATGATTCATGAGATCAATATCCTTAGCTTATATCAGTCAAAAAAGTGGTCAACCATAGGTTTCATTCGCTTACAGCACTCTTTTTTGATAGCCTTTTACGATTAATACCACGTGCCCCCTTCTTCTTCCGGGAGTCTTCTTCTTCTTCCGCCACCACGCATTTTCTCTTTGCATCTTGATGATTTCGTCCCGTGTACGCTTTAAATGTTTTTTAGAGCTTCTTTAGGTTTAGCCCCGGCCAATATGTCTTCGCAGTGTTAAGCCTGATTGTAGCGCTTTCCTTCCAAGGTATCTGGCACCCCTCTTCAGCAAAGGAACAGCCGTACGTAGTATGGATGAAAAAATGGATCCAAGTCCACTAACGCGCTGGTATCGCATCCCTCGATAGACGGTGAAAGGCTTTTATCCATTATAACTCAGTGCGTCGAAAGTGTAGCTTCACTGTTAAGCTCCCGTTACGAATGGGAAGTTTCGCCCTCAATCGTTCTTATATATATTGTGATATTGGTTATTAAATTAGTTGCGACATTCACATAATGGGGTCTGTCATATGTAATACTCAAACTCCTTCCCTATGGTTGGGGATGTGAGCAATGCGCAGCAGCGTGCCTGGGTATCCCAACAAAACTGGTGCTCCACTATATTACTGAAATATAGCACATGTCTGGGGACCTTTAAGCCAATTTCTCCATCTTCAATTGATACATTAATCTGGACAAGTCATGCTGTGTCTCGTGAAATGTGTCTCTTTGGAAGGCTGCGCTATAGCGGCCATTGGCTAGAATTTGGAACTTTCTATGGTCTTTAATACGTCTGTTAGTCTTGATTTTAGGATTAGTGTATGTGCAGGGCTGTTTACGACTTCGTATACTAAATCATTCGTAAGGTTTGAGTTCTTAAACTTACGTTTAAGCCTCTCCAACATCCTCGGCCGAACCATATTGACCGGCCCTAGTCTTACTTCTGTACTGTAATACCGTGCAATCTTAGTCCGAGCGATGCGCATAGTTCATCCATAGCTACCCAGCTTTTTCACACTCGTCAATGTCTCTAAGAATCGTAAAAAAAACGGTTTCTTTATGTTCAATATTTAAAAAGACGGTGTCCAGCTGAATTTCGCATATCCCCACCTCATACGAATCACGACCCAATTCAATGTGCCCATGGAGTTCTGTTACAAAGTTGGCTAGTGTGTGTTAGGGTGTACAGACAGGGATGAGGAGGACGGGAGTGTGACGTAGAAATGGTTAGGAGCCATGTTGCATACTATTTAAGCTTCATTATTGCATCAGCTTTTATATAGGTGTTGAAGCTTTCAGGGTACCCTAGCCATTTCACCAGGTACATTTTTCTCCTTCCTGAACCTTTGCTTCCTAAAATTTTCTCAATTTTAAACACATTTTTTTCTAAATTAAACGCAACTTTCTGCAATTCCTCGCAGTAAAAGCCTCCTGAGATTTCTTCCCCATTCAAATCTTCAATGTAATACATCATTATCTCACCTTTAGGTCTCACAGCCCTAACTTTAAAAATCTCGCGTGTCCATCCTTGCTCAAAACCCTTTGCGAATTTATTCCCCGAACGCGACAGCCTTACATAATCATTGATTTTGAAGCGCGCAGAGTGTGGTGGTGGTGGTGATCCATCTCTTCTCGGGGGCGTACCTCTTTCTAAAACTTCGTTAGGTGTTGCCCCAATCGTGCGATGGGTGAGCGGTTGTAGGATGATGCCAATGATTCCAGAATGTCTAGAAATCTGTATGTGTTTTTATGTGTAAAATAACGGTGCATGCGTTCTTTATGGTGCGCTGAACTCTTTCAGCTAAAGAAGCCTATGTATAGAATTGGTTGTGTAATAGCTGATATTAAACTCTGTCAACATGTTCTGAAAGCACGGCTATAAATTCCTTCCCCATATCCGTACAAAAATAGGCAGGAACCCTGTTTTCTTTTAACATTAGCGTTTTGGTGGCTTTAGCAACTGTTTCAGGTGATTATTTTTCAGAGGAACTAGCCACAGATATCTAGAGAATACGTATATTATGAATAGAATGTAGCGGTAACCATCGTTTACACAGAATATCTTTGCATGTCTGTTAAATCTGCTTGCCAAATAGAATCAATCGAGGAAGCCGTTGTCTTGGCTGTTTTAAACCTTTTTCTCACAGGCTTATGAAGCGTATAAGCGTCCTGCTCCTCAAAAATCTTTCAACATCTTTTTTTCCAACTCCGTAAACATTTCTGTACAGTCTATCTACGCCGCCGTAAGAGGAGGGGTAGAAATGTCATAATAGCGTTTAGTTAATACGTTAGCCATTTGCGTATTTTAGAGGCACGTGGGTAGGGTTGGTTTAATCTCTTCTTGCTCCACTTCAAAGGTGTTACCGCCGGGGGTGACGGCGCCTTCAATTGTGTCACAGGCGTTGCATGTTCCAAGTCTTTTAACCTGTTCAGATTTCCTATCAACGTTTTAGGGACATTTATTTGTTGTAGTCTTGCTTTAATATGCTTCCATCCTGATGGTGATGGCCTATCCCACTTTCTCACCAGATCATGGACAATGTCTACGATATTCGATCCCTGTACCTTTGATCCTTCCACAATGATCTCCCCTGTATTGGTCCATTGTATGGCGGGATCCTCATTCAATAGATTATAAAGACTTAAGCCTTTACTCTTCAATGTAAGTGGGAGGGTATTTTTTAATACATGTTCGATATGTTGTTTGGCTAATCTTTTTGGTTGGTCAGCTGTGTCGTCGGGCACAGATCCTATGTCGCCATCGTCCCCCGTGCTGTGCCTAATAACCACAGGAATCTCTGTAGGGCTCTTATAATTTTCGTACTCGTGAAGAAATTTCTGCAGAGCTTCTTGGTATAAGATTCTTTTCTCATCAGGTGTTTTTTCACTGTTTAATAGGGCTAACAATTCGCTTTCCATTCTTTTAAGTCTGCTTTTACGGGGATCTAGATACGTGTCTGGATTCCTTTGCAGTGAGGCGTACACCTCGTGGGGAATCACTACCACTTTCTTCATTATATTAATCTAGTCAGTAAAGGACCCAAAACTGAAAATAAGATGGGGAGAAATGACCCTCCTGTTTGTACAATAATTCGTTTTTTTTTCGCTACAGTTTGGCTTTTACGAGCGAGTGCACGTATTATGTTCTTGTAGCGGCGTAGGCGAGCCTTCTGATGGGTTTTCATTGATACATTGCAATTTATAACGTTAAGACAGATTTCACAGATGCATTTTAAAAAGTCGGCATCGATATTTTTAATAAACATCTGCTGCATTGCCCGGGCAGTCGATGATAGATTTTTATTAATTCACGGTATTTCTTTAGACTCTTGTCATTCTGGAATATACACCGTTTCAGGCTCGTTTGGAAATATATTCGTTCGCAGAAGCACTCTAAACGTGTTTCGTGGATGAAGGTCGCAAAGCAAATATCCGTAACGCGTGCTTGTAGCTTCTTTATAAACTTCCAAAAACTCCTTACGCTGATTCGGGAACATTTGATTGGCTAATACCCCAATTTGTGATACATCTCTACGTTGCGCGAATAAGACTAGATATGCGTATTTAACGACACATTCGCGCATGTATCTATTTTTGAAAAATAGATTCTGATTGATGAAGAACACGCTTATGTTAAGATGGTGGGAGAATACTGTAAATGTCTCGGCAAACGTTTTATCCATCTCCAACATGAGATCGTCAATTACAATGATTGTATGTTCATTTCCCTTAACGAATTAACGTCATATACGCCTTTGTGGAACAAAATATCATCTTGGTACTCGTTGAACACTGATTGATACGTCGAATAGCACCATATAACTTTATGCACAAATTTCGAAAACATCTCCCCCTTTTCTTTAATGATTTTAAGCATAAACACAGTTTTACCACATCCTGTAGGTCCAGATATAATACATGTGGATGGGCTCGTGAATCTGAATTTTTCTACAGAGTCCATTTCTAACACGTCACACTCCTAAGTGGGTCATTTACAAAATATTACAAAATTTGAGTGCTGTTCCTTATATTTCTTCCCCCACAGAACCGTGAATGACGATGAGATAGAGCAGCCCATCATTACGGATGACCTCGACGACAGTGTAGTTGTGATCTCCTCCCCTGAACCCTCAACAGCGATACCGGTAACACGTCCAAAGCGGAGGTATGAAACCCCCGCGTCAGGTATAAAGCGACCGAAATACACGCCTGTTGCAGCGGTAATAGATCCCCAACCCTCAACCTCTTACGCAACAAGCCCCCCAGCAGCACCTAATATATCCCCTTATTCATCCGCCGCCCCCCGTTCTGTTAAGTCTACAATAATAGAGCCCCAACCATCAACCTCCTACGCAACAGGCCCCCCATCAGCAGCACCTTCCGCTAATATACCCCTAATTCATCCGCCGCCCCCCGTTCTGTTGAAGAAGATATAACGCTCGAATTGGTGCGCTCCGCAGCCCCCACCCCAGCCTTGACTACAAATCGGTATAGAGTCAGGGTCGACCCTAGAGTCATGTATAGCAATGGTATTGAGCGCGGACTACGCCGGGTTGTAGAGCGTATTATAGAGTTTGCTCTTCAGAATCGCAACGAGCGTGAAGTCAGGACGAGTCTGTCCTTTGGATTCGGGTCAGATGACGGTGATGTAGACGATTATTGGGTGATAGTGCCATTTAGACGTTTGGCGGCTGAAGATGTAGAATATATATTAGGACGTATAATGCAAGCCGCCCAAAGTAGTATAGCCTTCAATATGGACAACTTCACGGTAAATATTGACCATGTATACCGTGTTGCTGGTCATAGTGCCATACCGTATACTCTTACCTCAATTCTCAAGCTATTTATAGACGGCATATAAACGTCGATCGTGGTTGCGGCTTTATAGCAGTACTCTTAGCACGTATGTTTACTGTACAAAATACACGAACTCAAAAAATTTGGTTGTCTACAGTCGTGGAGCGTGCCCGTAAACTAGCTGTAGACTGTGAACTTGAATTTGACTGTAATATGGGTCCTGAAGAGCTGAGAAGGGTAGAACAGGAAATGAATGTCCGCATAGTTGTGTTTGGGTTGATGATCGTCGTAGGACTGTGTATGTTTTTAAAAGCTGTGTGAGAGATCGTACAAGGCCCCTACTTATTTTAGGATTTCAGGGACAACGTATCTCCCCATCCGTAATATAAGGTGGCTTTGCGCGAGTTATGACAAAAGTCGAAAAATGGAGACATCATGATTTGTGTAAGGGGTGCCTCGAGTTTGCGGATGATATAGTGAGACATTGTAAAGAATGTCACATGGTATGTGAGCAGTATAAAAGCACCAAATGTGAAAGCCGTGTAGTTGAAGCTGAGAAGAGAGACTGTGATGTGTGTAGACGCACATTTTTCAATAATAGCTGTTTTGATTTCCATAAATCAATTGGCACGTGCAGGAAAATGAGAATCTGTGAATGTGGTATGTTTCACACAATGGATAATTGGGGAAAATGTAAGCACAAGTGTGACGTAATTCACTGTCCTACATGTCAAGAGGAATATAAGGCGGATGGAGTAAAGCATGTATGTTATATGAAAGATGCTAAGCCTAAAATAACCCTTGTAAACTGTATACTACGATATAGAAACATATACGAACGCTGAAACCAAAGAGGTAATTCCACATTACTTGTGAGCCAGACTATCTGTGATGAGTGTATGGATATCGAATGTGACGAGTGCCCCAAATGTGGTAAACGGACAAACGTTTTTAAAACGAATGTCAGCGATAGTCCTGTGAAACTATTTGTGTCCTATATTGTCAAGTTAGCCGACAAGTTCAAAAAAATGACTGTGTATATTCTCGCCCATAACGGGGCAAAGTTTGACACGCAGTTCCTTTATAAGGAGTTGCTTGAACACGAATCCTCTGAGATATTACAGGTGATCCATTGAAAAGAGGCAACAAATTAATACAGATGCAGATAAGAGGCAATGTACAATTTAAAGATACTTTATTATTCACACCTTGTAAATTAGCAAAGCTACCCAAGGTGATGGGAGTAGCAGCTGAAGTTTCCAAAGGATACTTCCCTTACACTTTCCTCACCAGCGAGACTTTAAACTACGTAGGCCCACCACCCCCCAAACATTATTTTGACTGTATGGATGAACGTGAAGACTTTGATCGATACTACGACAGTTTTAATGAAAGTAACCCTTATAATATAGCTGATGAATGTGAGCGTTATTGCGTGAATGATGTGCGCGTGCTTAGAGTATGTTTCCAGGCCTTTAGAAGGATGTACATAGCCCGTTTCAAATGCGATCCACTGCAAGTCGCAACCACCATCGCATCATTATGTTTTACGGTGTTCAAGAATAACTTCATGCCGAAAGACACGTTAGCCATTATTCACCGAAACAATCCCCGCAGTTACGGGCACAAGGCTATTTACTGGCTCATACACCTACAGCAACAGACAGGTGTATACATAAAGCACGCCCGCAACACGGGTGAAGTACCCATTAAGATTAATGGACGTGTTTTTTGGGTTGATCGGTTAAGTGAAAACCGTGTCACTGGTGTGAAGACTGTGTACTCCTTTAACGGTTGCTGGTGGCATGGATGCCCCGTCCTGAGTGCGGAATCACCGGAGATATCCACGGTAGGTCTCCTGCCGACTGTCTTGCATCGACCCGCACCCGCGATCAACTTATAGGATCACAGTTCACTCACAAAGTCTTGTGGGAGCATGAATATGATGCACGGATGGAGACAGATGAGGTGTACCGTGAGGAAATAAAAACGATCAAGCGTTCAATGGTGCTGGATCCTCTCAAATGTGGTGATAGCTTGTTTGGAGGACGTACAAATCCTTTCAGACTATACTTTCCACATACGGAGGGCGTGAAGCTCCATTACTACGATTTCTGTTTTTATACCCATACGTGATGAAGAGCAATCCGTACCCCGTGGGCGCTCCTGAGAAACTGGTGGGACCTAGCCTACCCTCCATCAATGAATTTTCAAAAAATTTGAATGATCGTTACTTTGAGCTCTCTTTCGTAGACGTACTCCCCCCACGCAATTTATGGATGCCGATCTTACCTGTCGTTATCGACGACAAGCTCATGTTTCCCCTGTGCGTGAAGTGCGCGGAAGAGGATAACGGCGAATGTAACCATATACCCCACCAGCGTAAGATCAGAGGCGTATATACAAGTCCTGAGTTGGCCCTAGCCGTGCGCCATGGTTATAGAATACTGAAGATACATGAGGTGTGGAGGTTTCAGAAGCTACCCAACCTTTTCACACCATATATAAACGCCTTTTTGAAGGATAAGGTTGAGGCATCAGGGTATCCGCGAGGAGTTGATACCAAAGATGAAAAGTCTGCCTATATTCAACGTCACCGCGACCGCGAAGGTATACAACTTGATCGTGTCCAAATTGTAAAGAATCCTGGCAAGCGCTTTAGTGCAAAGTTGGTCTAAACAGTCTATGGGGAAAATTTGCGCAGAATACCGGCAGAGAGAGCATTCATTTGGCACAAAGTTATAGCGATGTCTGGGATTATGCCAATGCCCCCGATAAAGAGGTCATGGAGATCGTAAATGTAGGTAATACTTACGTAATAAAGTACAACAACACTGAATTTGCCACAGATACCTCAAGGGTTACAAACATACCTGTGGCCAGCTTCACAACAGCCTACGCCCGTATAAAACTTTGGGGTCTATTGCATTCTCTTGGGCGGAGAGTATTGTATGCCGATACAGATAGCGTGATATTCACAGAGAGGAGGGTGAATACATGCCCACTATTGGGGAGTTCCTCGGCGAGCTCACTGATGAGATCAAGGATGAGTATGGGGACAATGCATACGCCGACTCTTTTGCCTCAACAGGACCTAAGACTTATGGGGTACGGGTCAGGGTGGGGGAGGAAATGAAATATATCGTGAAGGCAAAGGGTATTACGCTCAACCATGCGAATCGGGAGGTTGTTAACTTTGAGTCGTTGAAGGATCTAGTATGTTTGGACGATGATGAACAACCTCCCCAACTAATTGTAGGCACCCACAATTTTCGGGCGCAGAAGCTGGGGGGCGTGAAGGAACTTAGGGGTACGATGGTGTGCCGTAACACCTATAGGAAACGTTACCAGTTACCTGGTACCTATGATACCGTACCCTTTGGATACCAATGATGCTTCTAACTCACACGTCTTGTATATAATCGTATCTATTTGTAAATATATATATATATATATTATATATATAACTTGACTATCTCGTTTATTAAATCGTATTTGTAAATATATATAACTTGAATATCTCGTTTGTTAAATAAATCATGTTTCAAATAGCGTTTCACTTTCCCCTTTGTGTGTGTGTGTGTGTGTGTGTGTGTGTGTGTGTGTGTGTGTGTGTGTAGGTGAAAGTTCTAAGCTCCGCCCACTGTAAGACCGTGAGTCATGCTACTATCTGGGAGTCTCTGCGTGGTCAGTCGACCGCAGTAAGCCCGAGAGATCAGACGTGTATTCAGATCAGACGTGTATTCAAATGGCTACCTTTAATATTGCTTGTACAACGTTTACGAAATGGTATTCAGTAAAGTGCCAGGATGTGGTGGATACCGAAAAACTTCCTATTCCTCCCTCCTATGCCTCTTTTAAAAACACATTGGATTGTGCGAAGTTCCAAGATGTACAAATACTCTACGGATGTTCTGGTGAGACCGTTGAAGGCTTTCGTTGCACAGACGATGTGCTGAAGTATACTGCAGAGCTAAACTTTATAAAGTCTCACATACACCGTGAAGTAAAAGAAACAACGCGTGCAGAAGAGAAGCAGCAGGTATGGATAATGAGTCTTGCTGATGGGTGGTGTGACAAGCGGTATTACGTCATGCTACACCATGTCGATTACTCATACCCTACGACTGAAAATGTGAATCTCGTGATCATGGACAATCTTAAGTATTTTTATCACTATATTAACGTATATCATGATGAGGTTCGTAGTGAGGTTGTGGCTAGTGCCCTGCGTGAATTTTTAACAGAGTTTAGAGACGAGTATCGTTTGATGGGCAGAAAGGAAAAATATGAACATATGTTCCTCTCAAATAGTGCGCCGGAGTGTGGAGATGTTTAGTAAAACATAAAATGTTCCTAGTTCTTACCCAAACTGTCTGGTGCGTAGGCTGGTAGTGATATTCTTGTACCGAAATATGTACAACAATTCGACTCGCGGTCATACGAACAAGCCCATTCACGTATCATAGAGTCAGCCGCCCGTCGAACCATTCCTGCCTACCTGCGTGCCTCACACGGCTCATAGTTATCTCAGAGCTTGAGCCGAGTGGACGTGCGCTCCTCGAATACGATGGAACTTCCTTTGAGCAGCATTCTCAACGACTCGTACGATGTGTCCGTGACGAAATCGTTGCGCGTGTTCAGGCGTAATTCCGGTACCATTAGCTATGTACTGGAAACGGAATGTAGACCGACAAACAAACGGGTTTATTTAAGTATCGAGGAGATGAATAGAATCTTTGTGATAGTTGAGAAGTGGAGTGAAGATCGTTATAAAATACCTGTTAACGTAGGTACAAGAAGAGCAGATTAGTGACGCACCCTCATACGCCGTTGTATGTACGTTGTGTATAAATAACGATCGGCCGTGCATTGATATACGGCTGATGTGGAAGAATGCTTCTGATAATAACGCTCTTATTCCTACGCGAAACCGTTTCATCCTCGACAGAATGTTTGAAATCGTCGGATTCCGTAAACTGAAACCTATATTAGACGCGCGTGTTACGGACATGCTTTATTTTGATACAGTACTTGAATACGCCTACACCGCTCTGCTCGATGGGTTTACCGAGTGTAGGGCTGGTGAGAATGGTCTAGAGCTGGACGTTTATTTAAAAAGTTTAGACTCTTTGAAATACCATGAACTTTGGTACAAAGCAATTGATCGGTACAAGGCTGAGCTCACCTACACCGTTCACCCTGAAGAACTATTTCTTTATATAACGCGCAGTTGTCGTAACGATTTAGAAGATTATTTCAATTGCCGCTATGTTGAGTGGGTTCACGATTGAAAAGCTCGAGTCGGTAGAAATAAACCCTCGATTGGAAAGCGTGTTTATAAACTTGTGTTTAATAATGTAGCTAACGATGAACTCTTTGTGCGTGCTTTTGATTGTATTCTAGACGTGTTTAAAGATGACTTACCAACGGTTGTAAAGTGGGAACAAAAATAGTACTGAACGATATGAAAGCCTTCATATCGAATACAGGTTTCCCTATACTTTAAGCGGTGAAATATTATTAAGCCGCATATACTGCGTAATGCAGAGCAATAATGATGTAATTGTAAACTCGATTAAGACCGAGTTTAGTATTTTGAAAAAAAGTGAATTGTATTTATATTTTGCTTGACATTTCTCCTGTACTGATTATACGCATATTTCTATTGATTTGTATTTATATATATATATTTTGCGTGATATTTCTCCTGTACTGTTATGTACATATTTCTATTGAAGTGTATATTTATTTGAAATGTATATTTTATTTTATATATCATAATTGTGTGTATATATTTCCTGTACTGTTATATGCATATTCCTCAATTGAAATGTATATTTATTTTCTATATATTTATAATAAACAGAATGATGCAATGTTGTTTTACTTAATTGTTATGCCTTCTACTACCGGTATTCTTTTAAGAAATATAATAATGCATACAACGGTATTGCTGTATCTGGCAATATTTAAGCCTTCTAAGCCAACTGGCTGATTAGGAGTCTATAATAATGCTAAAAAGTGGTATCTAGCAACTCAGTCTTCGATTAGAGAATACATGGCGCTATCTGGCAACTCAAGCCATTTACAGCCAACTGGCTGATTAGGAGTCTATAATAATGTATACAATGGTATCTGGCAACTCAGTCTTCGATTAAATGAATACATGGCGCTATCTGGCAACTCAAGCCATTTACGCCAACTGGCTGATTAGGAGCCTATAAAACAACGCCTACTCGGCTGAAGTCTTAATGTGCACTTGGCTCCTGCCAGGTGAACACCTCTCCTCCTCCTTTCTCTCCTTTCTCTTGGGGGATAACGCCGCCTCCAAGTTTTCCTTGTTGCACCTGGGGGAATTTTTTTATTTTTTCATTTTTTTCTTTTTTTTCTTTTTTGCAACCCCCCCACCCCCCCATCCCCTCTTTGCAACATTACATAGTAACTTGCAACATTCTTGCACTCTCCCCTTTTGCGGCTATACTACTAACACGGAGTGCTTCCCCCACGAAATAAGAAGAACAGATATTCCTGGTAAACTTGGATTGTGGGAATCTGTAATTTTCAAGGTAAAAGATCTTGGAGGGAAGTGGTTAATAGATTTAACTCCAGAGATTGACTAGTCATTATCTCTGTACCACAATGAACATTATTAGCCTCTTTACCTTTAATCATAATGATTGCGGATCGAGGCGATGATATAAAAGACCGTTTAAGTATCATCATTTGCAGATGGCAAAAATCTACAAAGCAATCAGTAACGAAGAGAACATAGAAATAAGCTGCAAAATTATATAAACATATTATTTCGAGAAGTACTGTAAATAATATGAATTCTAATGAGAATAAATTCCAGTTCTTATTATGTGGTAACAAAAGATTGCAACAAAATACTGGTGAAAGATAACATCCAAGAAGCTCATTTTCCAATTATGTCGGGGTGAGTGTGCCCCAAGAGTCACCTGAGCCAGAGCAGAAACGGAGTAAATGGCCAACTTAACTCCACCCGATGCCAGTCGCCGGGAGCGAACCAGCGACACACCGTTCGTATCACGCCACCGTAACCACTGAGCTACCGGGCGGCCACGAAATACCGGGTGTCCGCAAAAGAATCGTACAAACTCTATTTGAAATAACTAAATTTGCGCGATTCTCTTTTCTGAACAAACTACAGGGTGTTTATAAAGTCCCTATCTATTTCAGTGAAACGTAGCAAAAGGGGTAAAATTCAATAACAATATAATAGAAGGCATACATTTAATGAATACTTAAGCATATGATTCTACATGAGCACCATCAATATCTCTACAGAGTTCGAATCTGTCAACAGCATTGCGGAACACATTTTGGAGCATGACAAGGGTTATTTTCGTAAGTGCTTTTACGATACGAGCAAGTAAATCTTGCAGATTTGTAACCCTCGTTTGATAGACGTTTGATTTGATAAAGCCCCATGCAAAGAAATCCAAGGGCGTTAGGTCAGGAGATCGAGCCGCCCAGTGCCTGTTGCCTCCACGTCCGAGCCACCGATTTGGAAATCGTTCATTTAGGTACTCCCGAACAATGTTTGCGTAATGACAAGGTGCTCCATCTTGTTAAAAGACGACAGTGTTTAAAATGTCATCTGAATGAAGCTGGGGTTCTAGGAATTGCTGAAGCATGTCTAGATAAATAAGCCCTGTAACTGTAGCTTCATCAAAGAAAAAGGACCCATAAATCTTAGATTTGGTCATACCCAACCAGACAGTAACTTTAGGAGAATCTCGTTCGTCGTTCCCATTGATAGAAATCAACTGGCTTTTCATTAGCCCATATGCGGCAGTTACGGCGATTAACCTTTCCACACGTGTGGAAAGTTGCCTCATCATCGAAGAGAATGTGGTCCATTAAATTTTCATTCTGAATGTGTTCAACAAGATCGGCACACATTACACTTCGCTTTGGATAATCCTCTTCATGTAAGTCATGAAGCACCTGAATGTGATAACTTCTCTTCTTCAACGTCGATTTCAAAATTTTGTGGACAGTTGATTTGGGTATCTCGAGTCTACGTGATGTGGTGCGAACTGACATGCTTGGATGTCATCGATAACACTACGTACCGCATTTACATCATGCTCAGAGACACTTGGACGTCCAGATGTTGACTCATCATGAACAGATCCCGTTCCTTTAAATTTATTAAGCAAATCACGAATTGTCTTGTCTGTAGGACCTTGCTTGTGAAATGTTCTTTCAAACCTCTCTCTAACTTCTTTGCATTTTTTTTCCTTTAATCCGAAGTGTCACCACCATCACCCGTTCTTGTACATTCATTTTCATAGGGTTCTGCAACAAAAATATATAAAAACCGTTAATTCAACGAAATAGATAGGGACTTTATAAACACCCTGTATAGAAATGCTCGGTACTTCCAATAATCGAGTACTGTTGTTTTTCCCACAATCCTTTACAAGAAACGAGATATTGCATCAAGCGAGTCCCTAGACACCATTTTACAGTAATATCTTGCCGAAGAAGCTACACATTCTACAAAATATTCAGTTAACAGCATTCTAAAAAATGACTTGATAAATATCTGAGTCAAATCCCTGACCAGCCCAACATGGCAGGTTATGAAGGCAGGAAGAGAATTGAAAATAATTCTCTCCTTTATCAATTTTCACAAATGAAGAGGGACGCTGCTGAAGGGTTGATCGCAGGCCGACCGTGAATTTTCGAATTTTCTTTCGAAAACAACAATATATATACAGGGTGGGCCGTAAGTTTCCATACATAGGAAAAATAAACATTTTTTTATGGACAACCATTTTTATTTATATAATATGCTCTACATGGTTGCCATTGTTTTGAAAACACATTTCAATACGTGTTCCCCACTGTTGATGAACACGCATTAGCACAGTTGACGTTATGCTTGTAATGGCGTTGGTGATACGTTCCTTTAGATGATTTATGTCTCGTATCTTTTCCTGATACACCATGGCCTTCAAGTGCCCCAAAGATAGAAATCAAGGGGGGTGAGATCTGGGGATCTGGGAGGCCACTCCACAGGACCACGCCGACCAATCCAAGCATCTGGAAACTGCTGATCCAAATACCGACGCACGTGAAGACCATAATGAGGTGGAGCTCCATCTTGCTGGAAGTAAACTGGGAGGTTACCTTCCTCGTTTAGCAGGGATGGGAAAATCTCTTCTTGCAACATGTTAAGATACCTTTCGGCATTAAGATTTCCACTGACAAAAATTGGTCCAATAATTCTGTCACCCCATATCCCGGCCCACACCATCACTTTACCGGCACCTTGCATCTTCGTCGGACTCAGCCAGTTAGGGTTAGCATTACTCCAATAACGTATGTTTTGCCGATTAACCTCTCCATTGACGTAAAAATTTGCTTCATCAGTAAACAAGATCTTACGTCAAACGCATATTCTTAGGGTATCTGAAACATAAAAACAAACGTTTAATTTTTCCTATGTATGGAAACTTACGGCCCACCCTGTATATATATATATATATATATATATATATATATATATAGCGTCGCTGACTATGAATCCATCGGCCCCGGGTTCGAGACCCGGTGACGGCAGCAGCCGGCGCGCAGCAAAACCCAACTGTTCATCCTTCCACACTATAAAGAAAGTGGTTGGTAGATAAATGGGTACCCTGGGTGGCCTAGTGGTTAAGACGCTGGGCTGCTGGTGGGGCGTGGCTCGGATTCCACGTTAAACTGTAGGTCTAAGGTGGAGTGAAAAGCTTGAGCTTCGTCAGAATGAACAATTCGGGCGGAAGCTAACCAAAGGTGTGTGTGTGTGTGTATATAATATATATATATATATATATATATATATATATACTTGTTTATCAATTTTTTTGGATACTGTAGATATACAAGGTGATTATAAAGTTGGTCCCTTTCTAGTTATATTATAAATTGCAAAGTATACATCGCATGACATTGTAAATTGTATACACGACCATTAAAACATAGAAAATCAAATGAACAACTGCCAAACACGGAGATTCTACAGGAGACAACGTTTGTGCGAGACGGTGGCCCTCCACACATTGATAATATAATTATGCGAACGTTCACTTATGTCTGCATCTGGTGAAACAATTAATTATCACCGGTCTGCATGAAAATCGATTTCTTTATTTTGAGTTGTGATTCTGAAGCAGTTCGCTGCGCTGAATTAAAAAATGCTACCAGTTTTTTTCTATCACCCACAGTTTTAAAGTTATTAGCAAAACAATTTTGGGGCGTTTTGTAATTTTTTACCTTTTTTATCTTTAATTAATTTCGTTTTTTCATATTTTTCAGATAGATAATTCTAACATTACGTCTTTAAAATTTTAATAATGGCTTCTAGAGGATGTACCCATAGTCCAGACATATTTTGTTATATTTGTGGTCGGTATGTTGTTGTAAAACAAAGGACAAATGTAACGACCTTCATTAAGAGAGCTTATCATGCTTATTTTGGAATTAAATTAGATCAAGACAAAAGTTGGGCTCCACACAAGGTTTGTCTTACGTGTGTTGCGGCACTAAGGAATTGGAGCAAAGGTAAAAAGAAAAGTTTGCCATTTGGGATCCCTATGGTATGGCGCGAGCCTAGAAACCATACCGACGACTGCTACTTCTGTTCTTGCAATGTTAAAGGTTATAATACAAAGAATAAAGAGAGCCTTCAATACCCAAGTCTTCCATCTGCAATAAGGCCGGTACCCCATGGTCCAGAAGTTCCTATTCCCCGCCCACCCGAGAGTCTGGATCAATACAATTCAGATTCTGATTCAGCTCCAAATCCAGACAATGATGATGTTTATGAACAGCCAACAGCTGACCGAGATCCTCCTAAACCATTAACCCAAGCCGAACTAAATGACTGTCAGGGATTTGAATCTGCCTAAGGACTCTGCAGAACTTTTGGGGTCTAGATTGCAGGAGAACAATTTATTGGCATCCGACACATACTTCGCTTGGTACAGAAATCGTGAGAAAGACTTCGTGCCTTTTTTCGAAGAAGATGGTCCCTTGGTATTTTGCAAGAACATCACAGGATTAGTGTGCAAGCTAGGCATCGAATACCAAACCAGTGACTGGAGGTTGTTTATAGATTCCTCTAAAACCAGTGTAAAAGGAGTGTTACTGCACAACGGTAACAAATATGCATCAATCCCAGTGGCCCATTCTACTCATTTAAAAGAGACCTATGATAACATGAAACTGCTTCTGGAAAAAATTCAGTATCAAAATCACAGATGGATATTGTGTGGGGATCTCAAAGTCCTTTGCATGTTACTTGGGCAGCAATCAGGATACACTAAGATGCCATGTTTCATCTGCGAATGGGATAGTCGAGCACGTGACCAGCACTGGAAGAGGAAAACTTGGCCTCCTAGAGAGAATCTTACCCCAGGATCAAAGAACATTTTACATGAACATCTAGTTGAACCAAATAAAATCCTCCTACCACCCTTGCACATTAAGTTAGGCTTGATGAAGCAGTATGTCAAAGCATTGAATAGAGAAGGTAAGTGTTTCAAGTACATTTGTTCAAAATATCCAAAGATTAGCTACGAGAAAATAAAGGAAGGTGTTTTATAGGTCCTCAGATTAGAAAGTTATTGACAGACGATCATTTCCTGAACACAATGACCAATAAAGAAAAAGAAACATGGCTTGGTTTCAAAGATGTTGTTGAAAACTTCTTGGGAAGCTACAAAAGCCAAAATTATGAAAGACTGGTGGAAAATATGCTTAAAAAGTTTTGCGCCTTAGGCTGCAACATGAGCCTGAAAGTTCACTTCTTATTTTCGCATCTTGACCGTTTTCCCGAAAATCTCGGAGATGTCAGTGAGGAGCAAGGGGAACGATTTCACCAGGACATCAAAACCATGGAAAGAAGATATCAAGGAAGATGGCATACAAATATGATGGCGGATTACTGCTGGTGTCTGCAACGAGATCAGCCTAACGCACAGCATAAGAAAACATCAAAGAAGCACCGGTTTAGTCGTCATTAGTCAGATCTATCTTCGTAGTCTTAAGTCTTTGGAATAAGTCCTGAAATGTTTGCAAGTAAAGAAGGTAAATATATTTTGTTTCTTTCAGTTATTTTTTTATTCTTTCATAAACAAGCAATATGCTTGTCCAAGAGCTAGGAGCTATTTAATTCTGCTTTAATTAGGTTTTACTCTATCACTTAAAGATTTCGTGCTACAAGGGGTGTTGTAATACCTCATCTGTCCCCAAATGTTAACCACCCATTGATGGGAGGGGAGAGAGTATTTTGCTGGGAACGGGACTGGTTGTTATATATATTTCCCCTACATTATTATGTAAGCGTTGGTCTCGATAAGATGGTTCACATTTGGGGATAAATGGGGGATTTATGACACACCCTGTAGTAAGAAAACCATACGTGATAAGGAAAAACTAACTATATTTTTTAGATCAGCGCATTCAAATTATATAGAATCACCAACTAGTTTGTAAAAATCGATCGACAAGTTTTCAAATGTGTACTGGTGTAATTGTTATTTTCTCAATGTTCAGACCAGCCAAATGGCGAAAATAAAATATTGTACTGCATTTGAAGAAAAAAAACATCGTTCCTACGGTTAAACATGGTAGTGATAGTTTACTTCTTTGGGAATGCTTTAGTGCTTCTGGTCCAGGAAAGCTTGTTGTCATTAATGGAATCTCGAATTCAAAGAAATATCATGAAATTTTAGGAGAAACTGTATTGCCTTCAGTTCGGTAGTTGCGAATGGGTTGCAAATGGATACTGCAACACGATAATGGTTCAAATCATAAAGTAAGAGACACTATGAAATGGCTTCAATAAAAGAACTTCAAACTTCTCGAGTGACCCATTCAAAGCCCAGATCTCAATTTAATCGAGAACTTATGGTTTGATTTGAAAAAAGATGTCCGCAAGAGAAACCCTTCGAATCCGAATGAATTGCAACAATTTTCTTAAGAAGAATGAGCTAAAATTTTTACTGAGAGATGGCGAAGTCTTGTAGAAAAGTACCCAAAACGAATCATTGAAGTCATTCAAACAAAAGGTGGACACACAAAGTATTAACTAATTTTATAAGTAAATGTACGAAAACTTTTGCATGTAATTTTTTTTTCCTCAAATTATTTGATGTTTTACATTATATGTTGGAGTTAAACTAATGTTTTTCTTTGTTAAATTTTTCATAACTATCCTATGCATAGTACAAAAAATAGAGGCAAATATAACTGAAATATTTCTCTGTATGAATACTTATGAGCGCTACTATATATATATATATGGCATCGTAAAATTGAAAATATAAAAATGCTCCTCACAAATATACAATGAGTAAAACCGAACAAATCGTTAGACAAAGTTCCATACCTGAAAAGATTTATGATTGAAAGAAAGGCTGACTTTGAATGCCTCACAGAAATACATCTCAAAAACCAAAAATAACTACTAAAACTGCGAGTACTGCATACATAAAGAGAAATACAAATCGAAAAATAGAATATTAGTAGAGGAATTTTAGGAAAATCGACCTAACAAATTAGCAGGAAGTCGAAACTTGGTACACTTGTAAACTGAACCCTACTGATGAATATATTAAAAGTCCCAACAAATCCAAGTTGTGCTCCAGCCGCCATCTTGGAAAATGGCGGCCGAATTTCGGTTATTTGGAAATAACTTTAGAACCGTAAAAGATACGAAACTTTACCAAGAGAGCAATATCATTCTACATAAAAAGACAAACATTTTCTGTTCCCAACTTTGTTTTGTACGATGAAAAATAAAAACGTTATGCAAAACAAAGTTTTTTCATTCTATGAATCAATGCGGACACGACGTTCAAACTGGGTTTGTAGGTAAAAAAAGCGAATGTTTTGTTATGACTGCCTATTTTCAGAAACCTCTTACTTTGTATGGGTGATTTTGTGAAAAAATATTTCACAGGAACGAGCTAGTAGAAATATAAATTGTGACAGTACCTGGTTTTCTAAATATTTATACCAATACATTTTCTTGTTTCTAGCAGATATGGGCAACTCTGTCCCTAATTTCCTATATTCTACTTCTAATAAATACTCTTAATTATGATTATATCTACGGATTCATCTGTAACATTTATTCACTCAATCGGAGGTTATGAGTTAATATACCGAAGTAATAGTTCAAAGTGAATGACAGACGAACTAATATTTTTCTTTTCTTTTCAGGTAATGGACGCTATTGATGAGTCAAGATGAAGTGCTTGATATGTGCAGAAGAGATCGATGTGGGAAGCGGGGTATTTGTGGAAAGAGGGATCAAGACTCTGATTCAAGCAAGCAAAGATAGAGGAGATGATAAATACAAGACATTTCAGGAACTGAAGAGTGTACCAGTACACAAAATCTGTCGGAGAAACTACACAAGAAAGCACAGTATAGCTGCTGTCAATAAGGAACCTTCAGAACAATCAACTTCACAAGCCAACAGAGTTCTTCGTTCAGAAATAAAGACATTTAACTTTCTAAGTGACTGTATATTTTGTGGAGAGAAAGCAAGTTTACCTGACACAAAACATTCAAAAAATAGACGCCTCACTGTATATAATGTGGCTACTCTTGAATTTCGAGAAAAAATTATTTCAATTTGTGAACAGCGCAGTGATAGTTGGGGGCAGGAAGTATATTCACGTATTGCAAATTCCATTGATTTAGTAGCAGAAGAAGGTCGTTATCACTTTGTATGTTACAGCACATTCAAGCGCATTGCACAAAGAGATTCAGCAGGACGTCCAGAAGAATCAGTAGCTTCGTCTGCTTTCAAAAAACTTTTGGAATACATTGAAAGTAATGATGAGTGTCAGTACAGTTTGAGTGAGCTGAAAGATATTATGATGGAAGTTTCTGGTGCACAAAAAGAAGACCTTTACAGTGACCACTGGCTTAAGTGTAAGTTCCTTTCACACTACAAGTCAAGCATAATCTGTACAGATCTGCATTCCCGACATAACATATTTAGCTTCACTCACACAGGACGGAGGATTTTAACAGAACAATGGTATGAAAACAAGAAGACAGATGAGACTAGTGAACGATTACGTATTGTTGAAACAGCTGCAAAAATCATCAAAGAAGACATTTGTAAAACAGTGTATGATTGTAGCATGTACCCAGACATTGATGACATGAAGGCTGAGGGTCAGACTTTAGTTCCCCCGACACTTACAGCTTTCACTGAGATTCTTATTTCAACTAAAACTCAACCTACACCTGAAAGTATAGATCGCAAGAGAACTTTTATCAACCATTCGATAATTTCTGCTATGAGGCCACGTTCATTCCTATCTCCACTGCATTTGGGACTTTCTGTACACCTATATCGCAATTATGGATCAAGACATCTAATAGACATTTTGCATGCTGTGGGTGCATGCTCTTCATACAAAGAAGCCACAAACTTCCTAAATTGTGCTGTTAATAGCCCACGGTCAACAGTACAACCAGATGCATTTATACAGTTTGTCTTTGATAATGCTGATGTGAACACAAGAACCCTGGATGGTTTGGGTACCTTTCATGCACTTGGAGGAATAAAGTGTGTTACTCCAGGAAACTCTGTCTCGAAATGCCCTCCTTTAGCACGTAATATTGGTGAAAAATGTGACACTACTTCAAATCAAATACCCATTATCCCTTACAAAAAACCTCCCACATCAGGTTTGAAGAGCATAATCTTAAGTGACATAACACATGAAGATGGAGATGTAGTTCGCAGAGGTTTCAAACTTGATGTTCTGTGGTTGGCTGGATTTAGTGAAGTTCAAAATAAATTACCAAGCTGGAATGGCTATATGAAATATGCAGTTACAAATGGAACATGGAATGTAAGTCGTGTGCTGGCAGTGCCTTTCATAAATCTAGAACCAGGAAATCTGACAACCCTTTACTCAGCTTTGATGTTTGCCGCAAAAGAAAGCCAAAGTCATAATCAGGCATGTGTAGTTACTTTTGACCAACCCTTGTTCTTGAAGTCTGTAGATATTGTTGAGTCAGAACCAGTTGCTAGTCTTGTATCTTCAATAGTTGTTCGCTTAGGAGGTTTTCATTTGTTGATGTCATACATGGGAGCAGTAGGACATATAATGAGTGGTAGTGGGATTGAGGAGTTGTGGCAAACTGTTTATGGAAAAGCGACTGTACCCCACATGATGAAAGGCCATTCATATGCCAGAGCCGTACGTGCTCATATTCTAACAGCTGCAGCACTCTTTACTCTCATTCATGACGAATTGGCTTCAAAAGCTGAAGAATCACAAAACATACTGTGTGAAATATCAAAACAGTATTCAGCAAAGGCACTAACTTCTGAAGATGTTTTTGAGTGTGTTGCTATTGAGAACTACATAAATCTGTTTGAGAAAGTCAAAAAAGATATGCAGCAGAATTCAGGCAAAACACCTAAGTTATGGCTTCAGTATTTTCAGCAAGTCATGCTTATCCTTCAGTTTATAAGAGCAGAACGAACAGCAGACTGGAATTTGCATATTGAAACTGTCAAATATATGCTTCCTACTTCATAGTGCAGGTCATATACACTATGCAAAATGTGCCCATCTGTATCTAACTTTGATGGAGGATTTGCCCAACAAAATGTCATCTGAGGACTTCCAAAGATTCACGAAAGATGGTTACTTCACAATCAGGCGCAGTGACAGATTCTGGTCTGGTGTGTCAACAGCTATGTGCATTGAGCAAGTTTTAATGCGTAGCTTTAAAGCAATAGGTGGACTTACACATGGTCGGGGAATCACAGATTCAACTTTACAGAGATGGGTGTTGTCTGCTCCAGCTTGTGGTGAAATAACTGGAACGTTATCAGAGTTCGCAGGAATAAGTGTAACAATTAGTCATCAGAACATAGAATCTGGAACATCTCGTCAAACAAGAGATTTAAACGACTTTGTGACATTTGTTTGCTGGCTAAAAGAACATAACCCATTTGGTCAATTATCAGGACAGTTGGTAAACCTCTCAAATTCTCAAATGGGTTGATAGCAGATTCATCAATAACATGTGATAGGGCACTAGAGATTGGTACAGAAACAATGAAAGCACTCAAGTCATAGCTTCTCTGATATTCGACTGCAAAGGAAAAAGAAAGTAGTTCCTTTGTCTAACCTGTCATCTGGCACAATAAAGATGAAAGAAAAAACTGTAATCCTGCATTCCCCACAAGAACTCTTCCACCGAATGATATGTTTGGACATAAGCAAAACAGAAGTTAAAGGGTACTTTCAGTATGAGCTGGCAAGTGTGCCTCCATCATTATTTGACTCAACATTGTTAAGAAAAGGCACAAAGTCTTCTCTGATCAATGCTTTTCAGTCGCACAACGAGATGTTAGCTTTACCAACCAATCCTCACTACATTTTAGATGGAGGAAACCTTCTTCATTGCGTTGTTTGGCCAAAACCCGCTACATTTGGTCAGCTGTTTGATTTGTATACAACCTCTGTAGAGAGCAATTACGGTAAAAACTGTACAGTGGTGTTTGATGGTTATCCTGACAGAGAAACCACTAAGACAGCCGAGCAAGAGCGACGAGCAGCAAAAAGAACTTCTAGAGATATCATATTTAATGAGAATACACCAACCACTATACCACAATCAGATTTTCTTGCTAACAGAAACAACAAACGGGCCCTGATTGCATCTCTTGTGTCTAGTATGAAGATCAAAGGTTATTCTGTTGTTCAGGCGGAGAGTGATGCAGATACTGTATTGTTAAGGCTGCTCTAGATCAAGCTAAACACAAAAATCAAACAGTAGTTGTTGGCCAGGATACGGATCTTCTAGTGCTTCTAACTGCTCTAGCCCATGAAGACTTTGAAATTTGGTTTCTCAAACCAGGGAAATCAAACAGCACACCCCGTATTTTCAGCATCCAAAGTGAGAAAAAAAAACATGGGGAAGGCTTGTGAAGTTTTGCTATCTGCTCACGCCATGACTGGATGCGATACCACATCAGCTTTGTATAAAAAAGGAAAAGTTAGAGGTCTCCAACTTCTACAGAACCATACAGAAATGAGAGAAGAAATGAAAATATTTAACCAAAAGGATGCCAGTAAAGAAGATATCAAAGCTGCTGGGGAAAAGTTCCTCTTAAAAATGTACGGATCAAAATCAAAGTCCTTGGATGAGCTAAGATACTTCATGTATAATCGCATAGTAGCAAAAAAGAAGTTAGATACATCTTTTCAACTAGCATCCCTACCTCCGACCAGTGCAGCAGCAGAGCAACACTCATACAGAGTGTACTTGCAGGTCCAAGAATGGTTAGGAAACTGCCTGGAGCCAACAGAGTGGGGATGGTCCATGACAGGGAAATCACTGAGGCCTGTCCCTACTACCAAGGAAGCCGCTCCATCACAACTTCTTAACCTCATTTCATGTAACTGCAAGCTAGGATGCACCAAGAGATGCAAGTGCATACAGTTTGGTTTGCTGTGCTCAGCGATGTATGGAGGATGTGAAGGAACTACCTGCGAGAACTCTTATGTTGAAACGCTACTAGACAACTGATAACTGAGTGTGTTGCAATATGACACTACACATAATGCAATAAATGTACAATCTAGCTTATTTTTGCGTAGTAATTAGAAAATTATACTTAAAACAGGGAGACACAATTACATTTTATTTCCTAGCTCATGTTAGATGACTTTATTCAACATTAGAGATGTCACACAGTCAGGGCCGGCGCTAGGAAGTGCGGGGCCCAATTAGAAAATTGTTAGCGCCTAGCGGGGCCCTCTACCCGTTGTCGTTTCAAAGTTGGAGTGACAAGAAATTTCGCTAGAGCACCTCTTTCTTTTTCATTTTCAGCTGCCTTAGCCTTGGCCAGTGCTCGTTTCTGATTGCCGCTCAAATACTTTCGCCTTTTGTCTCTATCTCTGCTTGTGCTTGCCATGATGACGATGATGTAAGGGCTTTTTCAATTACTTTTCTTTTAAAAAAGCTAAACGGCGACGATAAACTGAAATTACAAAACAAAAAACAAAATCATTCACAATAAAGACTCCCTGGCACTGAAAAATAATAAAGATGTGCATGTATGCATCTAATGATTAAAGCAAAAGATTTCATGATTTTTAAAAGCCTGGGAGTAAGAAGAAAGCGCAGGGGGCAAAAGAACAAGCTCTAGTAAATAGAAATGTAAATGCTCTCTATGATAATGAGGCAAAAACTAGTTAATTTAATATGTAGGATCTACTTACCACCACGTTTCTCTGTTACATGCAGGCTTAAGACACTTCAAGTTTGCAGTTTGGACATATAAACAATTTGGACATATTTAACAAACAACACAACTTTACATTCCAAGCTTTATGTTATATAATCTCATTAACAGCGCTCTTTCTGTGTTGAGGGTTTGAATATCGTCCACAAATTACCTTTTTTTTAAAAAAGCTAAACGGCGACGATAAACTGAAATTACAAAACAAATAAACAAACGATTAGCAATAAAACATTGAAACATAGATATACGAGGACGGACTGAATAGTTTCACTGCCTTCACAGTAACAAGAAACTTCGTGCACATTGGACACTCATTAATTCATCATAGCGTCCCCCACTCGAGCGCGTGCGCGGGGTCCCCTCGGGGCGCGGGGCCCAATTTGAACAAATCGGTCTAATCGGCTTAAAACCGGCCCTGCACACAGTGCCTTAGTGTTAAAGCTATATACTGTATTACTGCGTTGCACTCCAAGACAGATTACTACATTTTCATTTTAGGTAACAACAGACGATTATAGTTAGCTATAGTGATGTTCCCAAGTGTCTAAGGATTACTATGACCATTCAATAAGATGTTATTTTATGTTCAATCCATAAAACCTGTCTGAACATCATGGTCATCATCAATACATGAAAATTCTTCCTATGTTACATTTTTCTTCAGTATACAAGATAAGGAAAAATGCATGTTATATTTTACATAAAATATATTAGTAATGTATGTATTGAGAATAGCATTCATAATTATTTCCATTTTCAATACTTAGATGTCTAATGAAGGAATAAAATAACTGTTTTAAATAATGTTACTCCAAACCGATAACTTAGCTCCTACCCGTCATCAAAAAAATTACATTACAGTATTTTTCTCTAGCTCTTTCTGTTGTGCTTTACTTTTTTACCAAACTACCTATAAAAAACAAACTGTCATGGTTCTGAAATAATAAATTGCAACAAAATATTCGAAATTCTACCCATTAACCAAGTTTGAACGTCATGTCTGCACTGATTCATAGAATAAAGGAATTTTGTATTTTGCGTAACTTTTTTATTTTTCATCGTACAAAACAAAGTTAGGAACAGAAAATGTTTGCCATTTTATGTAGAATGATTTTGCTCTCTCGGTAAATTTTCGTATCTTTTACGGGTCTGAAGTTATTTCCAAAAACCCGAAATTCGGCCGCCATTTTCCAAGATGGCGGCTGGAGCACAACTTGGATTTGTTGGGACTTTTAATATATTCATCAGTAGGGTTCAGTTTACAAGTGTACCAAGTTTCGACTTCCTGCTAATTTGATAGGTCGATGGAACTTTTAGCAGTAAACATTGAAAAACTAAAATACTTCTGAATGCGAAAGCGTTAGTTAATCCCTCGGGTGATGAAATGTCAAGTTGTTATAAACTTTGTCATGTCGTAGCCGAATGATCAGTGCCTGGGTGTCCGACTCAGAGGGCCCAGGTTCGAGTCTTGGTGAGGGATACATTTTGTATATACTGTGTGGTGTGTGTGTGTGTGTGTGTACACATGTGTTAGCATCGATGACTACGAATCCACCGGCCCCGGATTCGAGTCCTGGAGAGGGCGGGAGGTGCTCAGCTCACCCAGTTGTCCATCTTTACATAAAAAATAAAAATAAATTGGTTGGTAGATAAATGGATACCCTGGGTAGCCTAGTGGTTAAGACGCTGGGCTGTTGATGGGGAGTTCGTGAGATCTGAGTCTGGGCGAGGACTTTGTAATTTCTGACTTTCCTGGTGGTTTGTGGTTCCGATTTCACATTAAGCTGTAGATCTAAGCTGGGGCAACAAGTTCGACCTTCGTTAGTGAACAGTTCGGGCAGAAGCAAACTAAAGCTTTGCTATAATCAGTTTGTGTGTGTGTGTGTGTGTGTGTGTGTGTGTACGCGTACATAGGCCATATTGTTTGTTGCCAGGGTCGCCAAGTTTGTGGGTTTTTATAAGACCGTAATGGTAGGGAAGAGAAGGCGAAGTGAATGTGTAATGCGGAATTAAGTTCAGTATCTATCGAAAAAAACAATTTGTCCTACATACACCCTCATCAAGAAAGCTACAGTATATTCTCTTCTGTTTCTCTGTGCTCTAAGGATCGCCAACCTCGAATACATGGTTGCTGAGTTAGAAAAAAACAATATCGGAGATGGCTTTTCCAATGTCACGTGACATTTCGAATAGCCAATCTCGGCTAAACCTAACCTAACCTAAAGATTCACGACAATGATTTTTTTTTAGTTCAAAACTCCGTCCTTAAAGCTGACTTAAAAAGCCGAGATTAGCTTCTCCAAATGTTACGTGAATTTGAAAAGCCATGTCGGCTTTAAGGGCGCGGTTTTGAATTAAAAATAATAATTAATTGTGGTGAATCTGATCGTTAACCAAGTTTTGTTTAAATTTAAATTTTTTTTTTTTTTGTTAATATCCTGATATATATATATATATATATATATATATATATATATATATATATATATATGTGTGTGTGTGTGTGTGTATATATATATATATATATATGTGTGTGTGTGTGTGTGTGTATATATATATATATATATACAGGGGTTGGAAAAAATAATATGAACACCTTGATAAATGGCGGTTTTTATTCTTAATATGGAGTTGGTCCTCCTTTAGCGGCAATAACAGCTGCAATGCGTTGGGAAATTGATTCATACAGCTTTTGGACAGTGGCTAGAGGAATCCTGAGCCATTCTTCGAGCAAACCCTGCTCCAGTTCCTCCAAAGACGCCGGCGGTGGGAATCGGCTTCTGACCTGCTGCTCTAACTGACACCACAGATGCTCGATAATGTTAAGATCCGGGGATTGTGGAGGCCAATCCAAGCGTTCTACTTCACTAACATGCTCTTCAAACCAGTTTTTAACGACCCCAGCGGTGTGGATTGGTGCATTATCATCCTGGAAGACGGCGCCGCCATTGGGAAACAGCGTTTGGACCATGGGATGGATCTGGTCAGCCAATATTGACAGATAGACCTGGGCGTTAACCCTACCATGCAGTACTACAGCTGGGCCAAGAGTATTCCACGATATTGCTGCCCAAACCATCACAGATCCGCCTCCATGCTTAACGGTTGGGGTCAGGCAGTCGGGGTCATAAGCATCTTTAGGCTGTCTCCAGACGTAAACTCGACCGAAACATGGAAATAGCGTAAAGGAGGATTCGTCGGAGTAGACTACATTCTTCCACCGGTCCATTGACCAATTCTTATGGTCATTACACCATTTTCTGCGCCGCTCAATGTTGATGTGCGAAAGGAAGGGTTTGGCAATTGCAGCCCTCCAATGGTATCCAGCTCCATGGAGCTCGCGACGTACAGTTCTGGTCGATACCGGGCTTGCAAGATGCTGGTTAAGCTCTGCAGTCACTTTTGGAGCTGTGGTCTTATGGTTCTTTGTCACAATGCGCTTTAGCACCCGGCGGTCTCGATCACACAGCTTCTTCTTGCGTCCACTATTGCATTTGTCGGTGCTTGTCTTCCCATGGTTTTGGTATGCAGACATGACCATAAAGACAGTTCCTCTGGATACATTGAACATCTGAGCGGTTTTCGTCACCGATGCACCAGCCATCCGCGCTCCGACAATTTGCCCTCTTTGGAAGTCTAACAGGTCTTTCATAACTGCTAATTCATAATTCACTCAGATCTGTAAAAACAACGTGAGGGTTATAACATGACGTATACACTCTCTGTTACGCATTTAAATAGGTTTGCCAGTCATTTGACCGTTTACTTTGTGTCTGAGCAGTCCGTAAAGATAACCGGTGAAATCGGCGGTGTTCATATTATTTTGTCTAACCCCTGTGATATATATATAATATATATATATATATATATATATATATATATATATATATTGAATATGGGCCCCATAATAATGTAATTAATTAAAGACTGTTTATGGATCACCAATTTGCTCGTTTGGTCAAATAAAAATTTCAGAAATAAAGAAAGGTCATTAGGTAAGTTTCATTGATTTTTAGTTAATGTAAACCAAACTAGATAATTCTCTCTCTCGGTGAATAACGTTACAATGCTTGATTAGCTGTGCAGTAAGAAAAGTGCACAAGTTATTGATTAATGTTGATAACAAAAGAACAAATACACAATATATAAATGATATTTGATTGGATTAATGACCGAGTTATACTCGCGCGATTGAAATGAATTTGGAGTCCTGAAAGTTAAGGAATTAATATCGGCCTAAACGCGAGTCTGCTTAATTCAATCAGGCCTTGAGTAGGGCATGATTAATTAATCATTCTTAGGAAAAAGTGATGAATGATAAAATTTTCTAATTAATCAATGATTAACTGATTAAAATTATTAAAAATTAAATACTTCTGAAAAGAGTAAGAAAGAGCTTTATTGTTTCTGTTGCGTGAGATAAGACCGAAGAAAACATTTTGCTCAAACATTTAGTTTGCTTTAGTTCAAGAAATCAGGCAAGGGCGGATTAGACAGTTTATACACGCAAAAGGTGCCAAATTCAAATGATACATTATAAAATTTAAGGTAAAATGATGCTGAAATTAGAAGGAACATTAATCTTTTCCCATCATTTTCTAAAAATATTTTTTGATTAATTAATGATTAAATTCGAAACACTGATTAACTTATTAACTTATTAATCGGAACCATGCCCTAGCCTCGAGTGCATGTAGGTGCGCCTCGAAACTACTGATGTGGAAAAAAGCCATGCCTGAATGAGTTAAGAAAGCATTTGACATCCTACGCAGCAGCAGCTCGACTGAAGATGAAATGGGATTTGTTGTAGCCAGAATAAAGGGTTTGAATTCACGCTCTGGCTGAATTGTAAATGTTTATTATTGTAAATACATGCATATGTATAATAATTATTTGGATATATGTGCATACACAGTATATATAAATGTTTTTGTATATAGTTAGTATAGTTGTGTATGTTTCAATCTATATATATATATATATATAGAGAGAGAGAGAGAGAGAAAAGTCTTTAAGGAATTTATACATACAACTATTTAGTTAACAACATTACATAGAGAAGTGTTCAAATGACGAAACAAATCAAACAAAAAGTCTATGTATAGACAATATAATACAATAGACAATATAAAAAATATTAACAGCAACACAACAATAATAATATCAATAATACAATTTAGTATTGTTTTATGCGAGTTCATGAGCCCATCATTTGCTACAGGAAACATACGTACATACACAAGTGTGTGTGTGTGTGTGTGTGTGTGTGTGTGTGTGTGTGTGTGTGTGTGTATATATAATATATATATATACAGGGTGTCCGAGAATTATCTGTACAATTTTTGGCTGTTATTAAAAGTCAACCATGAAGTGTAGAAATTCCAGTTTTGTCCCATTTTACAGAGAATCTCATTAAGTTTTTTCTGATACCAAGTTTTGACAAGTTTTTTTAGAAATTCCAGTGTGTCCGAACATTATCTGTACAATTTCATCTTTTAATAAAATTCTTGATAACACACGTAAAATTCTTAAACAAGATTATTTAGAATTTGTATTTTCAAAAGTTTCTTTTATTAAAGTAACGTTGTTACAAACATTCGATATGTGCACCATTAGTGATTCGCAAAACATCCAATCGATACTCCAAATGTTGCCATGTACGCTGCAATATATCCACATCAATTCGCTCAATAGCAGCTGTGATTCTTGCTTTTAAATCATCAATGTCTGTCACCCGCGTACATTTCTAAAAAACTTGTCAAAACGTGATATCAGAAAAAACTTAATGAGATTCTCTGTAAAATGGGACAAATCTGGAATTTCTACACTTCATGGTTGACTTTTAATAACAGCCAAAAATTGTACAGATAATTCTCGGACACCCGGTATATATATATAATATATATATATACTGTGTGTATACACACGCACACACACAAAAATATATAAATGCATATGTCCATACATACACACATATACACATACATACTGTATATACTCACTCACTTGCTCATCATACATTCGGAGAAATAGGATGGTAATGCCTTCATATATTTACATAGCAAAGAATTGCCATTAAGAAGCAAATTTTATGCTTTATTAGCAGAATAGAGTTGTATGGTAAATCTCGATAGATAATGCAGAGTAGCTTTAAAGATACAAAAGCAAAGCGAGAGAAGTTCATGGAGATTATTTGTGGTAAGCTTCAAACATGTTTGGAAATACTGTACATATACAGTAAGTAGTTAAGATATTCAGCTAAAATTATACCTTCGTATTTATTTGGATATTAGACGCTAAAATATAATTAAATATAATTAATATAATGTAATATTAATATTAGCAATATCAATTATTGACAGCAATAATTAATTATTAATATAATTAATTAAATATAAATAAAATAAGATTATACATCATATAATTATTAAATAGTGTGTATATATATATAATATATATATATATATATAATATATATATATATTACTGTTTAAAAGTTTGGAAACGTCACTAAAATTTAACAAAAATTTTCCATATTTTAGTTAAAATGTAAAATCTGCAACAGATGTTCCGAGATAGCATAATTTTATTTGTTGACGTTACCCATGAGCAGTAAACCTACAAGGTTATCGGTTAATTATCTGAAAGCATTCTTACAACTGCATCACTTGGGTATTTTATTTAACCCTTGTTCTTTTCTTTGAAAATCGATTTTAGGCTGACGGCTTTTCATTTTTTGCTTAACTACAGTAGAATAGCTGTGTTTATAGAATGTTTCCAGTATAATAGTGCTATGTAATGTGCTTTATAAACATTCCTAATTTTCTACATCATATATCAAAATAATGAGTGCCTTGAACTCTTTTACAGGTGGATTCAACTGATTTTGTCACCTGCAATAGTTTCAGTATGGCAGATACCAGAAGATATTCGCATAAAGAGCGTGACTTTATAAGAAGAAAGATTATATAAATTACTAAAAAACTGGACATTTCTGTAAAAGGGGTGTTGGGCACTATAAAACAGGGTCAAAAAGATAAACAACGAAAAGGAAGACCAAGAAAAATGACAAAATCTCAAGACAGTACTTGAAGATTACACGCCTAAGAGATAGAAGACAATACGTAAATAATAGAAATCCAGTAAAAAGTGTCTTGGGGCCTTTGAAAAATGTAAACGGAGATCTAGTTTCTGAAAACAAGGAAATGGCTACCTTGCTAAACGAATTTTTTACGTCAGTTTTTATTATAGAAGCTGTAACGAATATCCCTATGGTCATAGACATAATACCTTTTGATAATGGTAATATTTTGGATAATATCGTGGTTAGTGAAGGGGAAGTAATGCGCTATATTGATAAAATGAAAACGCGTAAATCACCGGGGCCGGATTCCATATATCCCATACAACTAAAAGAATTAAAAGATAGCATTGTTGTGCCGCTAACAAAGATTTTTGATGCGTCTATTTCTGAGGGGTCCGTACCAGATAATTTCAAGTTAGCAAACGTAACACCTATCTTTAAGAAAGGCGATAAAGGTGCGGCGGGAAATTATAGGCCAATCAGTTTAACGTCTGTTGTAGGTAAGCTACTGGAATCAATAATTAGGGATCGTATAGTCGAACACTTAGAAGTGCATAAACTAGTTAGAAATACGCAGCACGGTTTTAGTCGAAACAAATCTTGCTAAACTAATCTTTTAGAATTTTTCCAAAGCGTGGTTGACGTTTACGATAGACATCGGGCGGTTCATGTAGTGTATTTAGATTTTCAAAAAGCGTTTGACACTGTGCCGCACAAAAGACTCATTGAAAAAACTAAGGCTCATGGAATCAGGGGTGTAGTAATAAATTGGCTAGAAGAGTGGTTGCGAGGTAGGAAGCAGAGGGTGGTCGTTGATGGAGCGGAGTCGTGTTGGGCTGATGTAGCGAGCGGCGTTCCTCAGGGTTCTGTATTGGGCCCCTTGCTTTTTCTTATATATATTAACGATTTAGATGTCGGCCTAGTCAGTACAGTTTCAAAGTTTGCGGATGACACGAAGCTGGGTGGTAGGGCGATTAATGACGAAGATAGAGGTAAAATCCAAGAAGATCTGAATAAAATCGTTGATTGGTCAGTCACATGGCAAATGAGATTTAACGTTGATAAGTGCAAAATTTTGCATATAGGTTCGCGTAACGATAATTTTGCGTATAGTATGTCAGGGGAAGATTTAACAAGCGTAGAGCAGGAAAAAGATTTAGGAGTTATAGTCACTGGTGATTTAAAAGTAGCGAAACAAAGTACAGCAGCGGTCAATAAGGCGAACAAAGTGTTAGGTTTTATAGCTCGAAATTTTGAGTACAAATCGCGCGATATTATAGTTCCTCTTTATAAATCATTAGTTAGACCCCATTTGGAGTACGCGGTCCAATTTTGGAATCCGCATATGCGCAAAGATATAGACAGAATCGAAAGAGTTCAAGACGAGCAACTAAGATGATTCCGTCGCTTAGGTCAAAGTCGTACGAGGATAGGCTTAAGGAGTTAAAATTAACAACACTCGAGACTAGGAGGCTAAGGGGTGATCTAATCCAGGTTTTCAAAATTATGAATGGGTTCGATAACGTAGATAGAGATAGCTTTTTCGAAATATCTCAATATAATAGGACTAGAAATAACGGGTTTAAGTTGACAAGTAGAAGGTTCGAGACAGCAGTTGCCAAAAACTTTTTTACGAATAGAATAGTAAATAGGTGGAATAGTTTGCCGGTAGAAGTAATTAGTAGCACTTCTATAAACATGTTTAAAAATCGATTGGACGCATACGTTGATAGATTGGGTATAGTTTAAAGTAGTAAAATTAAGGCTTTGTGGTGATAGATCCCACAGCTCAACACAAGTGTTGTGGGATATAGGGAGGCAGCATCTTGGGTTAGGGGATACTCTCTGTCCTTACACACCCCATTTAAAGAGATTCCTCTGCCGAGCGGTGCCCCCCATAGTACTGTGAGGTATTGAAAAACTCATGATCTTCACTTGCCCCACAAACACCTTTAAATGGGAGACCCAAAATGGGTGCACACACATTTCTACATTACTGTACAGTCTTTACAGCCACACCTACACTTTTCCTCCTAAGTATGTATATTGTAATGTATATGGTTGTAAATTTTGACTTGGTCCGCAATCGATATGGACCGTGACTTATTTTTCGTTGGGCAAGGTGCTAGTATTGATGGATACCGTAATGAAATTGACTGGATTTTTTGGATCTGATATATTTGCATGTCGGTTATATAAATAGATATAGAGTGTAACATATTTGTGGATAGTAATCTATTATGACTTGATCCTCTGGATCCAGAGATTCTATCTTTAGTTTAAAATCGATAATTAATTAGTTTTTAATTGATAATTAGTTAGTTTTGCAAAAATTGGTCGTTGCGAATGTACAGGCAGTTGTTACATAAATTTCTTATGTTCTTGTGGTTAGGAACCCACGTAAAATTGTAGGTCCCCTCCGCCACCACGGAAGACAGACACAATACACAATTACGACCACAGTTAGGTAGACCAGCCATGAGTGGATCCTAGGGTCTTTGTTGGTCTGAAACATTATAACATTATAACATTATAACTTTAATTCCTCACAGAGCACTAATGTTTTTCCGGCCGCAACAATACGACGTCGATCGCAGGAGGCAGGGTTACACGGAAGAGTTGCTGCCATAAAACTGTACCTGAGACCAAGAAATAAGTCTAAGAGGGTAAACTATTCACGAGATCATGCCTACTGGACGTTGACTGATTGGATGAAGATTCTGTTGACAGATGTGTCAAAATTTAAATTCTTTGGTTTTAAAAGAAGAAAGTACTATGACGGCGACAAGGTGAGAGATATAGTTTGTTCTTACAACCAACAGCAAATACTGATGGGGGCTTTATCAATGTTTGGAGGTTCATAAGTTCATCTAGAATTCGCTCCCTTGTGAAAATCGGTGGTACTCTAACTAAAGAGAAGTACAAGCGAATTCTTCAACGGTATGCTGTGTCGGATGGAAAGCATTTGATAGGGCAAGAGTTCATCAAGGGTTCAACTTCCAGCAAGATAACGACCCCAAACACACGGCACAGCTTATAAAAACAGATTTGAAGAGGAACGAGGACGTTGAAGAACTAAAAATAATGGAATGGCCATCACAAAGCCCCGACATAGCTCCAATTGAGGCTATTGGGTACTATGTAGACGCTGAGAAGGATAATTTAAGTCATCTAATATTGAACAACTGTGTAAAGACCTGCAGAAAATTTGGATGAATATTCCACCATCATTGGTAAAGAAATATACTTACAACATTATTAACAGAGTCCAAATTGTTATAAGGGCAAAAGGGGGACACACTAAATACTGACATGTATGCATCTTTGTCTATGTTAATATTAAAGTAATAATAATAATACATTTGTACGAGTTTTATACTCTACTGCCTCATTCAAAATGTATATACACGACCGATGATGGTTATAAATACCCATATACCACTATATATATATAATATATATATATATATATATATATATATATATATATATATATATATATATGGGATGATGATGATAATGTTGATGATGATGTCTGTCTTCGTTTATACACACTTAACCGGCTTGGGTAATCTACACCAAATTTCGTACGGTATCCACATTAAGGGAGAACTAGAGAAGGTTTTAGTAACATATTCACCCCTCACGGTCTTCCCCTAGGTTGTGTTTCGGGATTTTTTTGCTGCCCAAGGAGCAGCGGGAATTCTAATATAAATGTTGGATTACTTCCAGTAAACAGAGTTGTTTCTAAAGTTTTCTCACTTGTATGAGTCACAGTAGAAGAGACAACATTAATATCCTATTCTTCTTCTTTCTTCCTGAATCGATGGCACATAAAGGAAACGTCGCATTCGCTTTTTAAATAGTTTCCATGTCTCGTCTATATTTGTTTGCTTTCAAGTCTTTTCACTTCCTTTAAATATGACTCCTAAGCTTCTTTAGTCCCTGAGAAGGAGACGATATTTGTCCTTGGATTTCCATCTCTTCTGTTAGTTAGTCTCTTTGCAAATTTGCAATGTTAGTTTTTCATGATGAGCTTCTCTTGTGTCAAGGTAAGCCCCTTTAGAATGCGTTCATTGTTTTCACGCTGAATGTTCAATGTTATATTCATTGTATAACCCAAAGGATTCTATTTAATCAAGGGTGACTAAAGCGCATTCAACAAATAATTGTGTTCTGTATCACCTGCATATATTCTTTTAATTCATACTAAATGTGTGTGTGTGTGTGTGTGTGTGTGTGTGTGTGTGTGTAGATAACTGGGCATAAGTGAGACCGAGTGTGTGATAATTCACTGCACAACACAATTTCTGTCCTTTGCACAAATTCTGTTGATTTATATGTATTTTGATGCGCTGATTACGAATATGTAATTATTTTTTCTCTAACACCCACCATTTTTCCAGAAAACTACGTTAATGTTTCACAAAAATTATCCAAATTATATGAAGCGCGGTTCCAGGGAAGGTGAAATTCCAGTATGTTGGCTGAATATTGCTGATTTCTCATTAGGGAAACTCCCGAGAGTATGTATAAACAAAAACTATCAGCAAAAAGATTTTAATTGTTGTTCTGATCTTGTAATAATTATGTTGAGGTTTTCAATATATTCTAATCTGTATATAAGACTTTTATCACACGTCCCTTCAAAACGGTGGGTGTTATAGGTATTCTGACATCAGATTTGAACTCAGCGCATCCAAATTTATAAAAATCACTTCGTTTCGTTTAAAGAACAGAAAAAGTTTGTAATTTTGTCGGACAGATAATTCAGGTAATTTTTTTGGTGAGGTAATATTCTTGGTACCTCAAAACATTAAAAATTGATATAAGGTACTCGATAGTAGAAACATTTTTATTGTCGCTAGGTTACGTTAGTTAAAGTTAGTTTAGGGATAATTGAGTACCTTACTATTCAGGTACTTAGAAAACACCTTTATTATGTCCTTCGCAGTTCGATGGCACCAAGGTTAGGTTAAATAGTTTTTTGGAATTAAAAAGTTGGCATCTCGCTTATGCGTACGTGTGTGTGTGTGTGTGTGTGTGTGTGTGTGTGTGTGTGTGTACAGTGAACAATGAAGGAATCAGGTGTATTTTCATAATGGATTATTATTCTGAGGTAATAATTTTAGACCAATTATTTGTATGTTTCTGGAATTCAGTTGTTGTTAAAGGAATAAATTATAGAAAATCATGTTTGTCCAATTACATTTTTAAATTAAGTATTTCACTCCTAATATAGGATACATAATATGTATGTATGTGTATGTATGTATGTATGTGTATGTATGTATGTATGTGTATGTATGTATGTGTATGTATGTATGTATGCATGTACTGTATATCGTCACATGCTATTCTTTAACAATGAAAAACTAACCCTTTAGTGCTAAGTGTCACACATTTCTAAGACTAAATAAAATCGTCTGGCGTTAACCAGAATAAAATCAGCAAAGTGACACTGACCGCTAAAGGATTAAAGTAAGGAATAGCCATGAAAGAAAATAATTTAGCTACAATTTCGGAAAATCGTGCGCAAGACATGAAAACCGAGCAAACAATGCATGAGTCTTATAAATGTGACATGCATGGAATAAAATTATTTTTTGAATTTCACTGGCGTTTATATTTCGACTGTTGAACAACAAAAACATGGGTGCGTGCGAACATGGAAATGTCAAAGTTCAGAGCACCGTTCAGATAATGAACATTTACAGCGCAAAAAAGAATGACAAACAATAAAGGGCCAAAAAAATTAAAAAATTAAAAAAAAAACTTACATCCGAGTATAATTTAAAAAGTTTTCCAGCTGCCATGTAAACAAATCAAGGGATTTCCCTCATACAAGTGAATGAGCTGAAAAATGAGGTTACTGCTCTTATGAGAGGGATTTATTTTTTCACTCTGAGTAATTGGGACTTCAGAATAAAAAATGGGGTTCTTGAATAATTGGTTCAAGAAATGGCTGAAACATTGGCTCAAGGGGGTGAAGCACCCAAACTTTAATTCGTAAATTCATAAGCGGAATCTAACTTCTTTTATAGCGGCTCAAAACTGTATTTAGGAATATTAAGTGAATTCAGTTTTCTTAAACTTTAATTTTCACTGCAATGAATTGCTCCGTTGCAACCCATTTCAATATACATTTGGAACTATTACTTATTACTAACAACTATTTATTCCTTTATCGTTTTCCAACAACTTCACAATCCAAAACAACTCACCAAATTGCATTCAAAATAGAATATACAAAACAGTAAACATTCATAACTTATCCCACTTTTTTAACGAGGAAACAAACGTGTTTTTTTAAACCTATAACGTGGTGTCAATGTAGATCCAGTTGGTTGGTTGATTTGTTTATTGTATACGAGTATGTGAATGTTGGTTCTTCTTCTCGTTCTCTCTCTTTCTCTTTCTTTAGGCGCTGCACTTTCACATATACTCATTCCGAAGCGCCCAACCTTAAAATTTCACAAGGATGTAATCTCTATAATTTTATAATTATAGTTCCTCTATTAAGCTTATATTCACTGTTATTTAAACTGCGAGTAATACTATTAGCGGCGAACATGAAATAAATAGTCTTATAATCTGAGCTAAAATAAGTCACACTTCACGGTGTGAAATATGAACCATTTATTAATCGAAAGCGGAGCTTCTATGAGTGGTTCTTCTTCAACAATTACTTCATATAATTTCATGCAATTATATTAGCTTTCGTTTTGTAAAGGAAATTTATAAATTTATCTTTATAATGTATACAGAGTGGCTCCAAAAATGGTATCCACTTTTAAATGCACATGATTAAAAAAGTGGGTACATTTCTTTGGGCCACATTATATATATATATATATATATATATATATATCTTCGAGCGGTTTAATCTCCTTTGTAACATCAAAGGTCATGTGACGGGGAACCTACAACTTCACGTGGAATCCGACGCATGGGACGGTATCCCGTGCAATTACAACCCAGACCCAATGTCGCTTAACTTCGCTGATCGACGGGAAGTGGCGTTGCGATATGGCTACGACGTAGCCTATATTTGTTAATGATTTATGAATTCATAAATTAAATAAACTAGTAAACAGCAATTTAATATATTATAGACTTCCTGCGTACATCAATCATTAGGAGAGAAAAAGAAGGATTTATGGCATTAAATAATGTTTAGCAAATTTTGGTTGCAAGTATATATAATATATATATACACACACAAACATGTGTGTGTGTGGTGTGTGTGCGTGCGTGCGTGCATCTTCTTCCAAATTTATTGATTTCCTCACACTATTTCTCTGGTCGATGGTATTTTTCGTACCGTTTTAAGGTATAAAAAGCTGCGAAAGATGATGGTCTACAAATGTAATCAATCATAACAGCATTCTCTTTATCCCTTTCAAAATATAAATTTTATTTCTATGAAAAATAATTCCATAAAAATGCTTAATTTTATATTACAAAATCACTCTTGTTTGAACCTTTTATTATTAAATTTCCATCTGGACAGTATTAATTCATCATTAATTTTATTCTTAACTTATCAATTACGAACGCTTTCGGTGACACTGATTACACGCACTGTAAACAGGACTGAAACATCTTCTGTGAAGAAAGTGATTGCATTTGCGCATCACGGCTGAAGAGTACTATCTGTGGTATGTCGAGTGCGCGTGCGAGGATTGAAAAGTTTGCATAACAAAGGTATCATATTAAAGAGAATTCCAATCATATTTTTAAGTTATTCTTCAAGCCAATCTGAGAAATAGGATCGGGTGCAGTAACGAGGCCGCTCCACGCAACGTATTTGGCTCGACCCAATTCTTATTAATGTACTTATTTTTCCCAAATGATGGCGTTACCATCAATCTTAAGACCTCAGTTGAGCGAAGGACGTAAAACTGAATAACCAAGTTATTGTACAACATTCCCCATTATTTGCTTCATTAAATGAAGCAAAAATTTATAAATTAGGAAATTGAGTTTTCTTCTTATTTATATTTAAGAATATTCTTACAAGAATCCTTTTACATTTCTTTGAAATGAGAACAAATTTATCAACATTTCGGAGGAAGGAATCAGCAATTTCTGCTTTAGTCTTCTTTTATGGAGCTGAAACGCGATCATTAATTTTAGTTTAATATTATTTTATAAAAAAGATTCTTTACTCAACAGTTCTGTTCTTAAATATTTAAATTTAATTTACAGTCATTTTATGTAAAGACATTCTCCATTTTAAAAGGGAAAATATGTAATGCATTTGTCTCAGTTAATTAAGATTTCTTGTTTGCAGTTTTGCAAAAAAAATTGTAAAAAATGCCTTTGATTTACAGAGAAAAATGGCAGGGAACTAATTCAAGTTCTATTTCTATTATACCCTTTATTGATAAGGTGATAAAATTGCTGCGCTCTCTCCCTCTCAGCAGAAAGCCAATTAAAAATAGTATAGGTCTTATTACAGACGAGACGGGAGAACTAAAATACAGCAATACTGACATGGCAACCGTGCTGAACAATTTTTTTCGTGTTAGTTTTTACCTCGACTATCCCTGCAGCTACAATTCTCATTCAAGGTGACGGTACAATTTGTCCACGCACTACTGTGCGTGGACAAATCTTTTTTGACCCAGACACACTTTGCGATCGGCCCTTCTGAACGTTGTCACGAATAATTTGATGTAAACATCGAACACTTTCGTTCACTACAAAAAATTTTAGAGCAAAGTTTATGTGCCAAAATGTTGTTCAGCTGAGTAAGCCGTTTGTCCGCGTGACGCTGGGCGAAGTTTTTTTTATGTAGTAAGGAGGTGCCAAGGGCGAATAGAGGAAGAAGAGAGCCAAAATCAAGGTCCAGGATCTTCGAGATGCCTGAACAGTGAACACTTTGCATTCACCGATTGAGTGAAAATAGCGATTAATCCTTGCACAGAAAACGAATGAGAATACGTCGAAAGTCTACTACTGCGTGCTCTCTTTAAAGTAGGAGTTTGCAGTTAGAAAGTTCAGAGTTATCGTTATAATAGCGATGGAAAAGAGAGAGAGTGAGGCAATACTGCGGCAAAGAGAGGGGGATTTAAGACAGTCAATAAGAGGCGGGGAATTGATGAGACGAAAAGCCTTTGACTCTACCCGGTCAAGTACGGCTGTGTGGGTTGAGCCACCCCACACATAAGAAGCATACTCCATACAGTGGTGGACAAGACCCCTATACAAAGACAGCAAATGAGCGTGGGTGAAGAAACTGTGGAGCTGGTACAGCACACCTCACATCTTAGAAGCTGTTTTAGAAGGAGAGTATGTATATACGATCTTTCCAGGAGAGATCACGAGAAAAAGAAACGCCAAGAACGTTAAGAGAAGAGGAAGGATTGAGTTGTGTATTTTCTTCTTTCTTATTCCTGAACCTGCCCACCGTGGGCGAGGAAGATGGATGAGGAGAGAGTTTTCTTGCTTTTCTGTGCTAACTCTTCTCCTGCCATCTAGAGTTGGCTGTAAAGCTGTTGTGGCTACCTTATTTCTTGTAACTCCTGTAATTCTCTCTCAGTATAATATATATATATATTAGGGTGGTCCAAATCCATAGGGGGAAATTTCAAAATTGTCTTAGATAGTCTCCACAAGTGTGGTTTTTGTCCATTTAGTGTCACATGGTCTGTGCAAAATTGCAGCGTGATTGGTGAATATTTAGAGGTCGCCCCACTCTGAATATATATATTATATAATGTACTTTTTCTTCCGTAGGTCCGATGGCTCAAACTCGATCAATTCCAAAAGTTTGGCTTCTAGGGATGGCAACTGGAACTTTATCCACGTCAAGGCTCCCTACATGCCTTGACGCCCTCCTCTTGGGGCAATACCACCACATCAATCAAAAGCAAACCACCTCCGACAGTCTGAACCAGGCATGCCAGAGGGTGATTGAAGTCTGGACCCGAGCGCGGATCCCAACTCAACGGATCGACTCCTGTGTCCGTAAGCTTTCAAAGCTTTTAGACCGCTACAAAACACTCAAGAAGCACAGGACCAGGCAACGTGCCAGCGATAGAATGAATGAAGACATCTTCAAAGCGGACATCCAGGAACTGTTTGACATCGCAACCAGTGATGCCATGAGCACAATCGTCAACGTTGAGGACCGAAATTTCCTGTCCATGCAGCGCAAGGACGTCAATTCTTGCAGCATGGCTGGCATTGATAAGGAAACGACTACACAAGAGGACAGAAAGCGATCCAGAATGGAGAAGGAAGCCAAGAGGAAGGCAAGGCATGAAGCAACACAGAAAGATTTGGAAGAAGCAGGAGTGTCATCAATTGATCTTTCCTCTTCTTCTTCTTCCTTTTTTCGCAAGACGACGACGACTATAGACCATCGGTTCCGATTCCTTCTTCGTCTGAAGCTCCGGCACCAAAGCGTCCCAAGAACAAGGTTACGAACATTTTCCAATCTCCAGAAGTCATTGGAGCAATGGATCGCACCAATCTTTCTGGCCGGAATGCTGTTTTCGTAACTGGAGCTGTATTACAGGCCGCGGGGCATGATCTATCTGGGATGACGTGCTCTCGGAGCTCTATTCATCGCTACAGAGAAAGTGGGCGAGAACAGGCAGCTCGAGAAGACCTAGAATCATTCTCTCTAGAAGACCCTGTCCTTCTCCATTGGGACGGAAAGCTTCTCCCCGGCATTGAAGGGAAGAAGACGAATGTGCATCGGATAGCAATCCTTATAACATTCAATGGAGAGGAGAAGCTGCTTGGTGTCCCAAAGATGAAACAAGGAACTGGAGAAGCACAGGCCCAGGCATGCCTTCAAACTATGAAATTATGGAACGTGGAACAGCATGTGAGAGGTCTCGTTTTCGATACCACTGCGTCAAACACGGGTTTACATCGCGGAGCCTGTGTCAGGATTGAAGAAGCATTGGGTCACGAGCTAGTTTGGATCGGTTGTCGACATCATATACTTGAAGTCGTACTTGCTGATGTCTTTGCCTCAATATTTGGCTCAACAGGAAGTCCTGAAACAGGCCTTTTTAAGCGATTTCAAAAGGAATGGCCATCTCTCTCCCACGAAGCATTTGTCTCAGCATCGGACAGCTTGTTCGAGAACCCTCAACTCCAAGAGATGAGAAAAGAGATGCTCACTTACTTACCTAACGCTCTTCAGGCAAGCCAACCTCGTGACGACTACAAGGAGTTCCTTGAACTATCTTTGCTCTTCCTGGGGGGAAAGACTGGTGGTCAACTCTTTATCCGAGCTCCGGGTCCCATGCACCACGCGAGATGGATGGCGAAGGCGATTTATGCGCTCAAAATCTACCTCATTCACTATCAATTCAAGCTCACAGCACGCGAAGAACGAAACGTGACTCAGCTGGCTTTATTTGTCAGTCTGATTTACGTCAAGTACTGGCATGAAGCGCCAATGGGGACACAAGCTCCTCTCAATGATCTCAAAATGCTGCATCTTCTGGAAAAATATCCACACGGAGGAGCTGCACAAGCGGCGAAGACAGCTCTAAGACGCCACCTGTGGTACTTGTCGGAGCATCTGATTGGACTGGCCTTCGATAATAGGATCGATCCTGATACCAAAAGGAGAATGGTTCAACACCTCCAACATCCCCAAAAGAATGGCTGCCCCCGACGAATCGACATGACGGAAGCTGGTGTTGAAAATGATGTGGCATCCTTCGTCACGAAAAGGACATTGACCCTCTTTGATGCCTTGAAAGTTGGAGGCAGTGGCGGATTTAAGGTGCGCGGGGCCCTAGGCCGGTTGGAGTGCGGGGCCCCAAACTACGCAAAGCTAGCTTAATTAACTGAAATGAAGATTTACACCCCCATCCCCGAGTGGTGACCTTACGGGGCCCTCAAATCAATGGGCGAGCGAAGCGTTAAAATAAACTTACTTTTTAAACAATATTCAATTTATTGATAATATAATTAATTAGCCAAATGACCATTTCATAGTTGAACATTACACATTTGTTTTTTTTAAGCTTAACAATAAAAAATAACTATAATAATACACCATTAACAAAAAATAACTATAATAATACACCATTAACTAAAGAGAATACCGCTTGACTGACATGCAAATGATGCAATGAGTGGGTTTTGTTTATTGCAGGCAATTTGTACGGTACACTTAACTATTTCTCAGTCAAAAAAGATTTTTTTCTAGCCTTCTTACTTGCAAACTGTTTGATGACATCAGTAAAATCAAGCACCCTTAATTTCTCATGCTCAATGCTCAACAGGGTGAGTGAAGACAAACGGTCCTGCCCCATGGTGTTTCTTAGATAATTCTTGACTAGTTTCATCTTGGAGAATGATCGCTCCCCAGTGCAGTTTGTGACAAACATGCAGAGATAGAGTCGTAATACAATTTCAACATTAGCAAATGTTTCTACCATGTCATGTCTGTGAATTATCTCATACATTTCTAGTTCAGGACTTTTTGCAGCCTTTGCACCACCTGATGAAGGAGCACTTTCAGGTGAATCTCTTGGAATGGATTTCATAAGGTGTGCAAACTGCAAAAGCTCCGACTCCAATCCAGCCTCCAAGTCCTTAGGATATGAAGACACAAGCTTTTCAGCAGATGCTTTAAGCTCAGTGTTCGTTTTGTTTGAGATTTCTGATAAAAACCCAAATTTCTCTCGAAGGTCGCTGTAAGCAGCAATGCGTTGTTGTAGGGCAGCACAGAGCTTGTCAATGATGGGCAAGAATGCAGTCACTCTAAACTTGTCTCTCCCTGTCAGCATAACATCCTCCGCGGAGTCTAGTTCATCGTGGTGACGCTTGCGCTTCCTAATACGCTGCGTGTCGGCGTAGTATGCATCATTACTCGTCACATCACAGGGATCACACTTAGCCATAGCTTTTGCTTCAAAGTCATCGAACTGGGATCTCAGGTCTTTAGCAAATTGTAAAAGAGACTCTAGCAGTGTGATAGCTGTGTTGAGGGAGAGCCCAGATTTTTGCAGCTGGATACTGCTACTCTGAAACCTTTCCAATACTGTATCCCAAACTTCAAGAAGAATCACTGTTTCAAGTTTTTTCAAACCTTTGAGAAGACCACTTGCTTCAGCTCTTGTTTCAGCTGGCTGATTCTGATCTGAGAATAACTCTTCCAGAACAATGATGTTTTCTTTGTGTGCTCTACTGAGAGCAGCTACAGCATCTGCTCGTGCTGACCAACGAGTGTCTGAAAGTATTTTATCAACTTTCAACTTCTTATCTTTATTAGTCTCTAGTACCTCACGGTGTCTCCTCCAACGATAAGTAGATGCAACAAGAAAGGAGTACATATTTTGTACCAGAGCAAACAATGACACTGCAGCAGGACAGCTTTCTGCAGCACACTTAGCCACCAAGTTTAAGGAATGAGCCATACATGGTATGTACTCAGCTTCACTACACTCATTCTTGATTATCTGTTGGGTCCCCAGATATTTACCAGACATGTTGCTGGCATTGTCATAGGACTGTCCTCGGCAGTCGATAACTGGAATGTTCTTCTCTTTAAGAAAATCAAGAACAGTTGTAGCAATATCTCTGCCAGTGTGGCTTAGCATGGGAATAAACTGCAAAAACCTTTCAACTGGACCTGTAGTAGGCAGTACATAGCGGATTGTAAAAGTAAGTTGATCCATGTGTGAAATATCAGGTGTGGAGTCAACAGAAATTGAGAAGTACTTTGCTGTTTTTACTTCATCTGTTATTGAGGACATAACCTTTTCTGCCATTATTCCAATGACTTCCTCAGAAATGACATGGGACAAGTAGGAAGTATGACCACTACCTTTGTTTGCGTGTTTCTTGATATGTGCTGCCAAGAAACTGTCGTATGTGCTCAGCAGCTCTAGAATCCCAAGATAGTTTCCATTGTGTACTGATCCAATTACTTCATCTTTACCTCGAATGGCTAGCCCGCGTTCGCAAAGTAGCTTTAAAACATCTACACACCTCCTCAATACTGCTTGCCAGTACTCGCATTCACTTTCTTATTGTTGTACTAGATTAGAGTCAATACGGGCACCCGCAGTCTTTCGATATATCATTTCGACCACACTTTTCCTGTGCTGATCTGACCTACTGTGAGATTCTATGACATACCTAGCGTTCTTCCAACCATTGAAGCCAGTTGTGAATGAGCTTTCCACCTTTGACATAAGCTTGCAAGCAAAACAATACACTTTACCAGTTGTTTTAGAGTAACAGAGCCATTTAAGATTAATTTCTTGGCCAGATAATGAATGAGTTCGAGTGAATAATGTCTTTGTACAATGACGGGTTCTGTTTAGCTCTTTCACAGCTGACTCTTTGAAGTCACCATCACAGTGTCGACATTCTGCGCTTCCCTTTTTCAACCAATAGTCACACACATTTTCAGTAATTATTTTAGGCCATAATCCAAGATCCGTTTCAAATCCTTGTTCAGTACCGGTATTCATAACTTTCACTTCCTCTTGTGTCTCCTCACTTTCACTGTGTTCAGGTTCAATTGCGCTAACTACACTAGGTTCAGTACTCGTTGTGGCTTCTCCAGTTGTTTCAGGCGTAATTGGTGTCTCTACTGATTCAGATTCAGTTTGACCGGATTCAGTTTGAGTTTGTGATTTTGCAGATTCAGATACTATTGGATATGTCAACCATTGAGTTATTTTTGGTAGTTTTTTTACTCTTTGGTTTACGTCTGCCTTTTCTTGTCGTTTAACAGAGCCAGCTTTATACTTCCTCCCTTGATCACGATCACGACTTGTTGATTTCTCCATTGTGCCTCAGTGCAGCCTCACTGCCTTATCCTGAAACATAAAAACATAAAAAACAAACTATTTACACTTGACCCTCGGTTTAGTATTAATTAATACAGTTTAATTAATTAATTAAATACAGACACTAAACAGTTGTTCGGGTGAAAAAGTCGCTTTATGGGAAAAGTCGCCAGCCCCCACCAGTGGCGACTTTTTCCTTAAATATGTATAAAATGTATTTATTATGAAATCTAAGCTAAACTGACCTAACCTAGCCTAAGTACGTTTCATATAAAAAAATTAATTACATTAATTTAACATTTTTCGACTTATTTATGTTATTATAAAGCTGACTAAAACTCCCCCATCCCCATTTATTGACTGGCGACTTTTTCGAGATACGACTTTTACCATTACTTACCACTAAACACACTCACATGTGCACTCCACAGCGGCCTGAATAGAACTAAACTCCCGCCAGCAAAGAGAGTGATACCATAATTATCACTAATCATTAATCAATTGTATTATTTATAGTGGAATCCAACATTATAATTATATGTGAGGGCGCGGGGCCCTCACAGGCGCGGGGCCGTAGGCCATGGCCTACTCGGCCCCCCCCTAAATCCGCCACTGGTTGGAGGTAAGGAGGAAGCGCGCCAGTTACTTCAAAAAGATCCACGGGAATGGCCAAATGACAAGAACTACAGGGAACTTAGAGATCGCGCCTTAAAGATGAAAGTCGTCAATGATGCTGCCGAGCGAGGTATTGCTCTCGCACAACGCTACAATGACACTTTGACAAACGAGGACCAGAAGCAGTACCTCCTACAACTCGTAGCCGCCCACCGAAAACAGATACCAATACCATCCAAGGCGACTCTGATGCAGAAGAAATAATGAAGATACACCCATTATCATGTCCTATTGTCTTACTGTTTTCTTTCATATTCTTTGAGAACCAAAAAAAAATTTAGTTATTCAGTTGTCTATATATTTTCCCAAATTTTCAAAAAGGGGGCAAGTGGGGGGACCCCTAAATATTAACCGAATAACGTGAAACTCTGCACAAATACTGTCCACACCAAGAGGCATAAAACCAACCTTGTGGAGAGAACTTAGTCGATGCTTTAACTTTTTGGACCACCCTAATATATATATATATATATTATATATATATATATATATATATATATATATATATATATATAGAGTGGCCCAACGGTAGGCCTACTATAATGTATAGAAATAATTAGAATAAAATTAAATGATATTGGGTCACCAGTTTGACCTTTCAGCCAAACAAACGATATTTAATAAGAAGATAGAAATGACTTTGACTTTGTGGCTTTTAGTTTAATTACAGAAATAAAATAATTATTTGTTCACAGTGATTAACAATTATGTATACAGTAATTGTACAATATTACAATGACTGATTATTTTATTAACAATAAAAAATTGTTTTTATGCAGTATAAGAGTTAAATGCTACAATAGTGACAAGAAACAATAATTTAGGTAATGAGATATACGATATTGGACACGCAACAATAAGTAATAAAGCAAATAATAACTGAGGTAACGAGAGTATGGATTAGACCTAATATCGGTCGTAAATGCGTGAGTTAGCTTGAAACGGTATTGAGGGACACTTTGAAGATAGTCTATTTGGTTAGGGTGGAAGTATAATGAGTTTGTAGGCTACGCAAAAGTAGTTTGACATAACGGAATAAACGGTAGGCCAAATGAGCGGTTGCCTACGTGAGGTTTACAGACCTGGGTTTCTTCGGAAGTAGAATAGGAAGACGGGAGAGCCTACTAGCCTGTTTGAATGACAAAATACTCGTTGAATGGAAATGAAGATCCGCAGGTCAAAATGGATGAATGTTGAGTGAGGCAGAGGGACAGAAGGAATGGCGCCAGTTGAATCTTGTGGAAGTGAGGTTCCTTCCGGGGGCGTTGAAATGGTAGTAAGCCTAAACAGTGGTGATCACCTTTTGTATGCGTGAAAAGAGTTTTGAAGAAAAGCGGCCGACTGAGATCGAGTGACGTTCCGTGACGAAAGAACGGAGTGAGATGTGAAGTGAAGACTCGAGAAGAGGGCAATGAGGGCATTTTCGAGAAACAAAATAAAATAAGCGTTTCTTTGTAATATTCTTGCCCACGTGTTTGGAAATTTTACAGCCGTGTGAAGGAGGCGAGAAAAAGGAATGTTCTGTTAAGCTGCTACATATACCTTTCCTTTCAACCTTTCAAAGGTTCCATGCGATGATTTCTCATTTCATGAAGGTCAAGCTTGTCGCCCATCCTCTCGAGTTGGCCTGGTGAAGTACTGAGTTGGTTTCTTGTACTCTCCACTTCACATAGCCAGGTACGCCCGGCTCATCGGGGATTGTTCTGAGCTAGGTATCTAATCTTCTTTTGAAGATGTCCACTGCAACACCATTCGTGTTCCTTAGGTCTTTGGGCAGCTGATTAAACAGTTTTGGTCCTCTCACAACAAAACTATTTTCTTTCAAGGTTAAGGATGTTCCCTGTCTCGCCTTTAATTTGGGAACACGACACAGTCTTCCTTTTCTACTTTCCACCGTTGTTTGGGGAGTTACAGGGTTCAGAGTAAGATTAGGGACTAGTTTCTCCATTATTTTCCAAGTGTAAATAATGGTGTATCTCTCTCTTCTCCTTTCCAGTGAATATAGGTTTAGTTCGCGTAACCTTTCCCAGTAATTTAGTTCTTTGCACTCCTTGATCTAGGCTGTGAAGCTTCTCTGAATCCCTTCTAGCTATCTAATGTCTTCTTTTTTATATGGGGATGTTAGGACCAAGCAGTATTCCAATTTGGGTATGGTCAGTGTTTTCAGTAGAGGAATCATTATATTCCTATCCCTTCGTTTAAAGGCTCTCAGTATCTGCCCAGTTATTCTCTTTACTCTTTTTACTGCTATCTTATTTTGTGTTTCAAATTTCGCATCATCAGTCATTACAACCCCTAAATCTTTTGCTCTAGAATTTCTCTGAATTTCCTGTCCATTTGGGGTATAATATTCCATGGATTTTAGATCTTCTCTTTTTTCGTACCTTAACAGCTGAAATTCTCAGTGTTAACTTTCATATTGTTGTCTTCCGTCCACTTATAGATTCTGTTCATGTCGGTTTGTAGAAATCCTATATCTTCTGGGTTTCTTATTTTTCTACTGAGCTTTGTGTCATCGGCAAAGGATGTTACTGTGCTGTTTCTGGTAACGTCCTCAGCTATGTCAGTTAGCATGATTATGAAGAGTAGTGGAGCTAAAACTGTTCCTTGTGGTGCTGAACTGAGGACCTCTGATTCTGATGAAGATATATATATATATATATATATATATATATACAGTTATGCTCATCAGTTTGAATAGCGCAAAAGGAGTATTTTCGAAACTAGCCAAGGTACCTCAGATTTGAACTTCATAATCCATTTACCCTCCGACTTTCCAATGATTTCTTACCCTGCCTTTTCCATTTAAGAATTCTGAAAAACGTCCTTCACTGTCTTCCTTTGACTTCTTGAGGCTGCAATTTACTATTAATAAGAACGATTTCGCTGTCGTCGATACGCCGCAACTTTCAATAAAAAGAAACTCGTTTCTTTTCGCTCTCTCATTTTTATTTCTTATATGTGTGTGTGTGTGTGTGTGTGTGTGTGTGTGTGTGTGATGAATTTCACAATTAAACACGTGAAATGAATGAATGATGCAAAACCACAAGGAAGTGATTCCAAGGCTTTTCGTGTATTCAGAAGTACACCTCGTCAGGGAATGAAGGGAGAAGGCGAGATGACAAAAATATATACCAGAAAAATAAAACGATTAGCACATGATGATTAACAAGAGTTAATTAGAGGCAAAAAGTATTTTAGCAGAATATTGTCAATTTTATAAATTCCCGCACTGTTATTGAAATTATTTTTAAAATGTATAAATGCACATTCTAGAATATTCCTTTCCATTATATCTCTGTTTTTAACTTGATACTATGATTACATCTATGCATATGGTTAAACAATGCATTAGAATTATTTGCTGTTCTACACGCATATTTATACTGTGTGTGGGTTGTGTGTATTTGATCGGATGTACACAATGTAACTCAGTATATATAGGTCAAACGTGTAAGACGTTAGACATTAAGGAAAAAACAGCATAAATATGCGTGTAGAACAGCAAATAATTCTAATGCATTGTTTAACCATATGTATAGATGTAATCATTGTATCAAGTGGGATAGTTCTAAAGCGCTCGTTAAAAACACACATATAATTGAAAAGAATATTCTAGACTGTGCATTTATCCATTTTAAAAATAATTTCAATAACAGTGCGGGAATTTATAAAATTAACAATATTCTACTAAAATACCTTTTGCCTCTAATTAACTCTTGTTAATCATGTGCTAATCTTTTTATTTTTCTGTCCCACTGTACATAGGTTTATATTTTTGTCATCTCGCCTTCTCCTTTCATTCCCTGACGAAGTGTGCTTCTGAATACACGAAAGGTCTTGGAATCATTTTTCTTTTTCCTTGTGGGTTTGGAAATTTTTAACATGTGAAACAATTAGTTTAACCCCAACTTATAATCTACATTTATTTACAAAATTATTTAATACTTTGTGTGTTCACCTTTTGCTTGAATGACTTCAAAGATTCGTTTTGAGTATTCTACTGCAATGTTTCGACAACTCTCAGTAGAAATTTTATCCCATGGTTAGATTCTAAAGAAAATTGTTCCAATTCATTCAGATTCGAAGGGTTTCTCTTGCGGACAGCTTTTTTCAAATCAAACCATAAATTCTCAATTAAATTAAGATCTGGGATCTGACTGGGCCACTCGAGAAACTTGAAATTCTTTTGTTGAAACCATTTCATGGTGTCTCTTACTTTATGTTTTGGATCATTATCGTGTTGCGGTATCCATTTGCAACCATTCGCAACTACCGAACTGAAGGTAATACAATTTTTTTCAAAATTTCTGATATTTCTTCGAATTCAAGATTCCATTGACGACCACAAGCTTTCCTGGACCAGAAGCACTAAATCATCCCCAAAGAAGCAAACTACCACCGCCATGTTTAACCGTAGTAGGATGGATGGGTTTTCTTCGAAAGCGGTACAGTATTTGATTTTCGCCAAACCTACCGTTGCTCGTTGTTCCCAATAATTCAATTTTTGTTTCGTCTGTCCAGAGAACTTCTTCCAGAATGAAAATCCATCATTTTGATGATCATTGGCGTACTTTAAACGAGCTTCTTTGTGCGCTTTTCATAGCAGAGGTTTTCATTGTGCAACTCTTCCATGCGGACCAATTTTTTTCTCACTGTACGTACAGGAGAGGGATGGACATCGATCTTAGACAGTCTTAATGTTCAGCAAATATCACGTGCAGTCACTCGTGGATTCGCAGCAGCCATTCTTTCAATCGGTCTAGCTGTACGTTCTGAAATCTTGCAAGTTTGCCCACACTTTGATAGAGTTTTGATTGTTCCAAATTCTTTCCATTTCTTTATAACTGCAGCAACCATCGTAAATGGAATTTCCAGACTCGTGTGCATCAATACCAGATCTCTTATGATCTGTAAGCAGCTCTTTATCACGACGAACCATTGCTTACTAATGGCTCGTTTGGTCATCCATATTCCATGAAGATTCATAGGGAAAGTTTGTGGGCACGTATTGTTACCTCAGGGAGTCTTGTAACGTTGCAGTTAGCGAACATTTGAGAGGCTAAGATTCTTAGAGATACAGTAACTTACGTAGCAGTTTATAAGAACTGTTTTAAAGCAAATTGAGAGTTCTGCAGGAGCCTTTTTTATAATTCACCAGGAGTTACTGCCTATAAATATTAGTGCAGAAAGTACGAAAAAGAATGTCTTTAATTTCGCACAGAATTTGAAGTTCCTCATAATCATGTTTGTCTTAGCAGAGTAACTTCGATATTGTTTCCTTATGTCTCAGTCGTCATTCAAGGAGTTGGTGATAGTTTGACCCAGATACTTAAATTTTTGTACCTGCTTTATTGGTTCGTCTCTCAATTTGAAAATAACATCAGTTCTTTAGTTTGAGCTTTTGGAATAGAATTGCATAACCTTAGTTTCAGTAATATTAAAATTAATGTCATGGCTCTGTGAATATGATTCACAAATTTTTATAAGACGGCCCAGACCTTTCACCGAAAGGCTTATTAACACCATATCACCAGCATAGACCAAATTATTTATCCTCATGTTATCTATATAGCATCCCATTCTTGCCTCATTAAGAGAAGCAATTAATCCATCAATATATGTATTAAACAGCAGATGAGATAGTAAGGAACCTTGTCTAACTCCGCATAAAGAACCAAAACATTCGGACAATACATTGCCCCATCTAACAGTAAAAGTTTGGTGTGTCAATCAAAACTTCAATAAATTTAAAACATATTGTGGAACATTCCTGTCTTCCAATTTTTTATATAGAATATTGTGATTCACTCTATCATATGCTTTGCTTATATCAAATAAACAACTATAAATAGTTGAATTACTGACAGCATATCTAAATACAAAAAAATAAATACACAGGTCAGCTTACACACTATACAATCTTTTCAGAATTAAAAAAAAAAGTATCGTGACCCTCGTACATCTTGATTTCGGCTCTCTCCTTCTTATATAGGGGGGCATTTTTGCGGGCGCTCGCCCTTGACCCCCTCTTTCCTGCATAAAAAGAAAATGGGGTAAAAAATATGTGAAAGGATCAAATTTATTATTTCTGCATTTTTATTAAAATTTCATTCATAAGAAAATATGTACATACTTGAAAGTTGATATAATGAATAAAGTGAATGCAACAAAAATCTATGATTTTTTATAAAAATTACCATCCTTATAATAAAACTATTTATATGTTTCATGCATGAAACATTTTGCATCGTTTCTTACATAATATGCATTTTTGCGAAGGAAGAAATATTAAAGTCTTAGAGCTTAATTATTTTCCTTTAATAATAATTATTTTCCTTTAATAATAATAATAATAGTCGCACTTTCTTGTGTGCATCTGATTGAAGTGCTTGATTTATCTAATTTGTCATTTTATTGATATTATGTTCATTAGTGACTAAAATTATTTTCTGTCAGTATGGTTTATTATTATTACAGTACTTCTGTTTTATTTGCATAATAATATTACAGGAAATTTAGGATTTTGTTTTTAATACATCCACCACGTGGTTGTTTGACATTACTAATCCCTTAGCTAGACTTTCGAGTACCTGCTAAAAGAATGAAAAATTGTTCATGTATGTGGAAATTTCTTCTTTTGATATTTCCGGACTCTTGTTTACTATCTTTAGGCCTCTAATCCATAATTCTTCTCAGACACTTTAGACTGGAAAATTAGTTTTTCCCGTGAAAATTTTTCTAGACATGGGCCCGAATCTTCGCGATTGTTCTGAATGCAATGGAAAGTTTCCTCAGTACTTTGTTAACGTTGTTTCTTCTAACCTTTAGTTTGCAGATTTTGCGTAAACCAAAAACTACGAAACGGGATGATTTCGGCGAGATTTGATTTGAAGTACTGTTTGAGAGGCGACTGCTCTGAGGAAGGAATTTAGTGCTTTGGCAACTAGGTTTAACTCACTGCAGGACTTTTTTTCAGAGAGTTTGGGTACGAGTTCTGACACAAGGAGGAGATCGCGCGAAGACTCTATGACGAATTCCAGACCAGTCGTCAGTCCTGCCATCCTTTCCCTTTCGGGGGATCGATCGTTTCAGCCAATTCGAAATGGGGTCCAACCTAGACAACATACACCTTGCTTAAGAGTAGTTACAACCAATAGATTTTCCGTTTTAGAGCCAGAGCAGAATGGCATGCAAGAGATTAGGCTAGTTGGCGATTCCATTATTCCAGGCAATCACAGGAGTTCTGCGGCAGGAACCCAACTCGGAAAAGGAGGTACTGCTATCCTGGATTCCGTGTTGACAACATCACGGACTCCAAAGACGAGTTTTGTAAGGATGCTGATCAAAATACGATTTTATGTTGGGTGGTGAGACTAATGATGTTGAGCTTTCCGGGTTGAAGGAGCTAATAGAGAAATACAAGCGGCTGATGCCGACTCTGAATGATAGGACTAATAAGTTCATTGTTTCAAGAATTCTTACTAGAACAGTAGGATCCAACGACTTTTTCAGCAGAGCTACCTACATGAATAATATTCTTAAGCCTCTTTGCCAGCAGGAAAATGTTGAATTCGTCGATTTGAGGAGTCATTTTTTATAATGAAAAAGATATATTTTTTGCGTGATGATCTTCACCTAAATGGCGTGGGAGCGGCTCATCTTGGTAGACTGTTTCATAGCTCTGCGATGGCTTTTCGGGCAAAACACGGCGAAACTCTTACGCAAGCGACCAGCCTAACAAATTTTCTTTACAGTGAGCGACTGTCTCCACGAAGAACCTCGAGATTCTACTACGATACTCAAAATTTTATAAATGTATTTTAAATTAATACCCAAAGTAAATTTAAGATTTAAATTTGATGAACTATTAAGTATTGTCTTTGACCAAAAATTTGAAGTTGTAGCAATTACTGAATCCTGATTAAATACGGAGAGTAGAGATTTTCTTGGGGGATATCATATTCCTGGTTGAGATATTTAACAGTGATAGAATAGAAAGAAGGGGTGGTGGTACTGTACTATATGCTAAATTACACTTAACCCTTTACTTCCTAAAAGGACAAATTTGTCCTCTTTTAAAAAAACACTAATAAACAGCAAACTGTTCGTGGTATTGGCTGGCAAGCCGTTTGGGACGCTTCTGGCATCTTTTGTGAACGATTGATGTATGGTAATTCATATTTGGTATCCAACTAAAGCTCAGTTGGAGGGAAAATGCTGCCTGCATTTGATGTTGTGCAAATTTCCTACACCTGAAGATTTTGATACGTCATGGATCCTCAACCAGGTAATGTAATGTTGATTTATCTACATATTTTATGAGAGATTGTTATGTGAAAGAACATGTGACTTTGATAAAATTGATAATTATTACTGAAATGTTATTATGCAACCACTTCATAAGGGGACTAAATTGTCCCATTCAGCGTATGAATGATGTTTGATGAGTATGGGCTTTTTTAGTGAATGTTTGGACTACTTCTGCTGATGTAAGTAGACCTTTATACTTTTTTCAAAATTTTATCATAGTTCACCATTGAATTAGTATTTTCTTTCATGGTAATTTCTAAAAAAATGTAATGAATTTATGGGAAACTTAGCAAAGTTGTTTCTTTTGTAGTTCTTTTGTAGCCGCTGCCCCACGAATGACTAAGCGTCCACGGATAAGCAGGGAAAGACTGTTTTGGGAAGAAATGCGTGAAAGACAGATCACACCAACAGTTTCTATCTATGATGTGCGTAATGATGATACTGAAGATATACTCAGTCCCATAGACTACTTTCGAATTTTTTTTACAGATGATCTATTGGGTAGCATTGTGGAACAATCTAATCTATACTCGGTTCAGAAAAATGCGAATAAACCACTTGCCATTGATTGTATGGAGTTAGAACAATGGTTAGGGTTATGTATGTACATGTCGGTTAGTAAAATACCAAATACTAGACTTCACTGGGGTGGCATTAGTGCAATAAATGAAAGGGTAAATTCAGTTATGAGCAGAGACAGATGGGAGGAAATAAAATCAAATTTATATATTGTAGACAATACACAGCTTGACAAAGATGACAGATTATCCAAAGTAAGACCTCTAGTTAACCACCTCAAATCAAAATTTCAAAAGATTGCTATGACAGAACATTTGTGTGTGGATGAACAAATAGTTCCCTTCAAAGGACGGTCTTGCATGAAGCAGTATTTACCTAAAAAACCACACAAATGGGGCTATAAAATCTTTGTGTTGGCAGACCACATGGGTATGGTGTATGATTTTATGCCCTATACAGGCAAAATAGAACCTGTAAATAATCCCAATGTTCCAGACCTCAAACCAAGTTCTAATGCTGTACTTCATCTTGCTGAGAGCATTCCTCCTTTTCAGAATCATAAATTGTATTTCGACAATTGGTTCACATCATTGCCTCTTCATCATCTTGCTTCTCGTGGAATATGGTGTTGCGGCACTGTACAGCAGAATAGACTACCAAATTTGACATTTATATCTGACAAACAACTAAAAGCTCTTGGTCGAGGTTCTTTTGATGAGTGGAAGACCAAATATGAGGATAGTACCAATATCACAGCGGTGAAGTGGCTGGACACAAAACCAGTATGCCTTGTATCAACATTTGCATCCGCACACCCAATAGATAAGTGTTCAAGGTTTGACAGAAAGATAAAGGAAAAAATTGAAATTCCTAGACCTGCTATTGTTACAGTCTATAACAAACACATGGGGGGTATTGACTTGAATGACCAATTGATTGCATATTACAGGATGTCCTTCAGGTCAAAAAAATACTACCAAAGACTCATCTTTCATTTGATTGATTTGACGGTGGTAAATTGTTGGTTGTTGTATAAACGAGCAGCAAGTGCACTCGATGTCAATGTTAGGAAGCAAAATTCTCTTTGTGAATTCAAAATTCGACTTTCCAATTCTCTTTTGTATGGTGGTAAACACATGGAAAATAGAAGAGGAAGACCAAGTTGTAACACTGTGGGAAAAGCCTTTGAGTTGAAGAAGAAAACCGGGAGAGCAACAAAGCCAATTCCAGAGACATATATAAGAAAAGATAAAATGGGACACTTCCCTATGGTTTCGTCCAATAGGGGAAAATGCAAACTACCTGGTTGTCACGGAAAGGTGACAATGTACTGCAAAAAGTGTGAGGTACATTTATGTTGCGACTCAAGAAGAAATTGTTTCCTAGACTTTCACACAAAATAAACCCATAACATTATAGGAACTCAAAATAATCATATTTTTTCCAAATTTTAATGTTATTATAATTTTGGGTGCATTATTTTGGGATGCATAGGCCTGTTCATCCCAAATATATTTTATTTACAAATAAGTATTAGTTAAAGTTACTACGTAAAATTTATAACGTCTAAACTAAGGAAACTAAGGAAAATATTAAAAATTTAGCAGCTGTATTTAGTTTTCTATTTTTAAGGAAAATTTTAATTGATCTCGTATGCCTAAAAGGACAAATTAGTCCCGTTTATGATTTTTGTTTATTTTCAATACAAATCTGAAAATTGAGCTTTTGATTGTTTATATGACCCTTCATAAAGGTACTTTTGTGTGAAAAAAATTTTTTGGTTCCATACAAAAAATTCAGGCAGTAAAGGGTTAAAACCGTAATTAACAAAAATTGCAAAAACTGACAATATAAATGCGACGTTCGTCGAAATTAAAGCTAACCCACGCGAGAAATTAATTATCGGTCTATTATACTGTATAGCCTCCCTCTCAGACTGTCGATAGTTATAATAGACTTCAAGAACTAATTTTTTATGCAAGTAGTGAACATGATGCAATAATTAGGAGAGGTCTTAATTTATTTTGTAGAGAGTGGAGTGCCCCTTTACAATCTAATATCGTCGATTGTACGAGAGTTTACTCGAAAGTCAAGAATCCCACTAGAGATCTCAATATTCTAGATTCGGTTTTAAGTAGAAAGCTAAACTTAATTGATAATATATATGTAGGAGACGACCTCTCCACCAATGATCATAGACAAATAACATTTAAAATTAAAGTAAATGTTCATAATTCAGATAGTTTGGAATACTTTTTGAATTTTTAAAGGGTTAAATTTCGTGACATAAAACTGAAACTTTCGATTCATAATTGGGATGAGACTTTATTGTGAGATGATATTAATGGTACATGGAATTCTGTTTATAATTATTTTAAGTATTTAGAATCGAGTAATATTCCATTACGTAAAAAGAGATTGGCGAAGTCTGTTAAACCTAAATCGTGGAATGCTGAAATTAGATGTAATTTAACATTGAAAAGGAACGCGAATTTCAAATTTAAAGACAAATAAATAATCCGTCCGATGAAAATGCACACAAGTTATTGAGAAAAGAGCAACCAAAAACTTATTAGAAAAAGTAAGCGCAACCATGAGCTATATACTGTATATAGTGAACCAAATTAAATCGAATCCGAAGGAATTCTAGATTTATGTTAGGAATAAAAATGTAGCTTCGCAAACAACTGGTCCTCTCACAGGCGAAAAACAACGAACAAATTTACGATGGCTTATGAATGACGGAAGTTTTAAATAAATTCTTCTCTTCCGTCTTTACTAACGAAAATATGAACAATATTCCCGGTTCCCGTAATCATGCGCAATGATGATCATTTAAAGCTTCGCGATTGTACTATTAGTGAAAGTGAAGTACTCGCGGCCAGAGACAAAATTTAATCCAAATAAAACTCCACGTCCAGGTAAGTTCTACCCAAGGGTACTTAAAAACTGAACTGCGCAGTAGTCTCTCCTCTCATATATATTTAATAATAATAATAATAATAATAATAATAATAATAACAATAATAATAATAAATCTTTACAGTCTGGAGAAGTTCCGATCGATTGAAAGCTTGCAAACATTTTTCCATTAATTAAAAAAAGGGGACAAATTGCTTTCCGGAAATTGTCTTCCTGTTAGTCTGACTTCAGTAGTTAGTAAGCTTATGGAGACGATCGTTCGGGACAAAATAGTTAATCACTTAGAAATTAATAAATTAATCAAAGATTCTCAACACGGCTTTCGACGTAATCGTTCATGTCTTACTAATTTGCTCGACTTTTTACTAATAATAATAATAATAATATATATATATATATACACACACACACACACACTTTTTTACTATTATAATATATACACACACACACACACACACACACACACACACAGTGGACCCCCGCTATCCGAGGATCTCGATAACCGAGGTAATGTTCTCAAGTGGATCGGCTTCGCGGACGTAAACAAAGCGCGGACATTAATGGCAAAGTGTCTAACTGGAGAAGTGTAACCAGCGGTGTGCCTCAGGGATCAGTTCTGGGACCAGTTCTTTTTATTATCATATTTATATCAGTGACGTCGACATAGGAATTAAGAGTATAATTTCAAAATTTGCGGATGATACCAAACTAGGGGGACGAACAAAATCAGTGGCAGAACGTTTGCAGATTCAAAAAAGATATTAAGTTACTCGAGTGGGCAGAAATTTGACAACTGAACTTTAATATATTATAGATACTCGTAAATGTAAAACGTTACAAATCAGTAAAAACAATGTTAATCATTCAACGCCGGAATTTTTGTAGGGTTAAGTTATGAATAGTGTGTTTGAAACGCTACCATTTTGTACTGTCGTCCATAAAGGGTTAATTAAAGAAAAGTATTCTTTCCGAAACAAGACACTAACGAGTGTTACGGAAGAGGAAGATTTAGGTATTATTATTGTTGACGAAGCGCTCAGGAAAGCAAATAGAATCTTAGGATTTATTGGTAGGTTATTCGAATTTAAATCGGAGAAAATAACGCTAACATTATATAATTCCTTGGTACGGCCCCACTTGGAATACTACGCTCAGTTCTGGTCCCCATATTTACGTCAGGACAGACGGAATGAAGGGAGTTAAATTTATTCTCACTTGTGAAAAGGCGAATTCGAGGAGATTTAATCCAGGTATTTAAAATAATTAAAGGTTTTGCTAATGATGACGCTGAAAAATACTTCACTTTCACAAATGAAGACAGAACTCGTGGTAATGGCCTCAAATTAATGGGTAAACATTTTAATTCTAATGAAGCTCACCATTTCTTTTCCAATCGTATAGTTAATTTGTGGAATGCATTGCCAGCCAGCGTATTTGAAAGTAATTCGGTCAAGTCGTTTAAAAAGAGACTACATGCTTATCTTGCTTTAAACCCCCAGTTAGAAGCACTTGTTAACGCGTAGAAGTATTGTACAGGGTGTTCGAAAAGTCGCGTCGGCCGTCACCCACTACAAATTGTACATATTGTAATACCAATTTTATTTTTGTATGATTAATTGAATTTATACGTGATTCATTGACTTATTGTTTTCTTTTCCAGGTATTGGAGTCGTGTGAACAACTGCAGACCAGTCCACTTACACTTTGGAGGAAAAGATAGTGATGAGCACATGGGCTCATGAAAGGTCACATACTGGCAAAACGATGCATGATATCCAGAATGATTTCAACACAAGATTCAATAAGGCTGCACCACCAAACAAGACGGTATTACGTTGGGGTAGAAAAAGCTGTTTGAAACTGGCTCCATCGAGGACAAACCACGGTCAGGAAGACCAACAACGCGAGCAGAACAATGTGAAGATGTGATTGCATCGGTGGCTCGTTCACCGAAAAAATCACTTCGGAAACGATCACAAGAACTTGCAGTTCCCATGTCCACAATGAGAGATCACATGACAAAAGATCTCGGCATGAAACCATACCGCCCGTCATTTGTTAATGAATTAAGCGATACAGACATGCAGAAACGATATGAAGCCTGTGAACGATATTCTTGATTAGTAACTGTAATTAGTAACTGTATTTACTGTAATTAAATTAATTGTTGCTAGTGACTTGTTTCTTAAATTACATCTACCACATATAAATACAATTAATCACACAAAAATAAAATTGGTATTGCAATATATATATACATTTTGTATGGGGTGACGGGACTTTTCGAACACCCTGTAGAATTTTCACTAAGATTCTCTCCTCTTTGTTTAAAAATTTTCACTGCTCTTTAAATTTGCCTCCTTTCTTTCAACCTTCCTTCTTTGCTTTTTTTAAAATTTTCACTTTTCTCTAAATTTTCTTCCATCTTTTAACTTTCCTCCTTAAACAGACAGACTCGTAGGGACCAGCCGATCTGTCGTGGTTTGATATCCTTTGTATTCTTTTATATATGTTGTACAGTTAGTCTTCCTGGAACATTCGGAAGCAGTTGCTGATGTGACAGATTTTTTACGTTTTTTGCACTGAATTCGGCAGCTTTTCTTGCATAAGGCACACAACCTAATAGGACATGACTCTGTGTAATGGTTTTTATTTTCTGTTCGAACTTCTTTAGCCATCAAATAACTTGGTCCTCGTCTTGACGAAGCTGTAGCCTTAGGTTTAGTGTGCTTAAGCAAAACTTGTACTAAGATTCTATGAAATTTTTCTGTGAAACATTCATTCCGGAAGACACCTCATATAATCGCCATAAATAGACCATAGCAATATTGATTGAATTTACAAAAAGAGACCAATACCATCTCTTGCCCTTGGCTATTGGTCGCATGTCAGTTAATGATCCGTTCATTGATCTACACTTTTCATAACACTGTTGTACGCTCTGACGATTTTTGGTTGTGGTACATTTACTCTTCCTTTTCCCTTCATTCATCTCTTGACTTGCCCCATGGGTGTGATACTCTCAGCGTTACTAGAGAAGGTTACAACAGTACTATCATTCCATCTAATGATTTCCACCAGCCCATCAGACCGAAAAGCATAGGACTCCGATCGCATCTTTTCATTTGATCTATACTGATTATAGGGCAATCTAGTGCGAGCCTCATTATCTGCTGTATGTTTTACTGATTTGATGTACATGAACCTGTTCCGTCTTTGCATTCAAGACCTGGGAAATTCGACCAACAATCCCTTTCAGAAACTCCCATATTATATCCTGAGAAGAGAATAAGTCTAATAAAATTCATCATTTCATTCATTCAATTCAAAATCAGGCTCTTTCTTGTCCCTTTTAGCATAAAGATTAGTTTCCTTAACTAAAAGCTAAAAGATAAAGAATATCTTCGAAGACGATTTGAACTCCTCTTCAGGCAAGAGGAGTTCAAATAAACTCGAAGTACTCCAGGTGGATGTTTCACTTTTCCTGCGGGTTATTTAAAATATATATATATATATATATATATATATATATATATATAATTTTATAAAACTTTACACTGATTCAGTAAAAGAGAATTAATTACTACCTAGCATTTACCAAAAACACCTCAAAGAAAGTATCTTGTTTTCTATTACATGTATGAAAGTAAATATGAAATATAGGCTACATTCGAATTATTTCTCAAAGATTTACCGAAAACTCTTGAAACACTTAACAAAAGAAATGTCAAAAAGAGGGTACTTCACCTACCTACCTAGTACCTACCAACAGGCAAAATTTACATTAAAGACTTAAATTGATTTTCCAGTAAAGTGCCCTCAAAATGTGTGTTCATTGACCGAATGACTACGTATGTAGTCATTAAAAATTAAACTAACCCGCGAAAATTCCGAAAAGTTGACCTGACCTCTTACTCGTGAACTGATGAACTGACTTACAATGATTTATTTGACTGCGGTGACTAATTTCGTTGAAGTGGCCCAATATTTCATCACTTGTCGTAATTTCGTTAAATGAATTAAACTTGCGTACGGTTATGTTACAAAATTAATATCTCTACTTCAAAAATGGAGGAAAATGAACTTGTAGAAGAAATTCGATGCAAAAATAACAAAATTTAGCAATTATACGGCCTTTTAAATATTTTGATACAAATGTAGTCACCGCGATAATATCTTTGATTTATGCGTGAGACGGGAGAGGAGCTTTTACTCCTCGATGCCGGGACGAAGAAACACAAGCACGAGTTGGCTGGAAGTGAAGTTCTCACTTCTCCGTTTTCGAGAAGTAAAAAAAAAAAAAAAAGAGTAGTATCTATTGCGTTATACCAGGAGTCACCAACCTGGGCGGTAGCGCCCACTAGTGTGCTCACATTAAAGGTACTTAAACATTTATTTCATTATTTATTTTATCGATTATGTTGATTTATTCTTTTTGATCTAAGGTGGGCGATAAGCTTTTTAAATTTTCAAAAAATCGTAAAAGTGGGTGGTGAACAAAAAAAGGTTGGTGACCCCTGCGTTGTACAAACATGGCTGTTGTTATTAATATAGTTATTTCTTATATAGAACTGAAATCATCATACCATTTCGAAATTTTAGTTAAATGTTTAAATGTATTTTCCTCCGCAGTATAAAATAATCACAAAATAAAAATTCTGCCCGTTTATCACAGAAATGTTTTTGTATATTTAACATTTGAAAGCCATAAAATGTCGAATTAATGCTCGGAAAAAAGCATATTAATTTCAGATTTCGGATGTAAAACGTTTATTTTTGGGATAAAAAAATTATTAGCTGGTGATAAATCGTGTCTCAACACTTTTTAGGTAGTTAGGCGATTGTTGGATAGCAAAAATCCATCTCGTTTAAACTGTTAATCTCCGTTAATCCGAAGATTAATGGATGTTGAAGCACGCAACCGTTAATTTCATTAAAACGCCATTTACTAACTGGTTAACACTATCTTACAACAGCGCGTATTAATATGCATCCGTATTGAAAGAAGGAAATTCTTTGTTGTATCCACAAGTGAGGAAATGAGTATATAAAAAAAAAAAAAATATTTCATTATATTTCAAAAAATTTATTATCAGTTTCGAAAATTTATTTCCTTTAATTTTTACACGATTTTAAATATTTTTGAAGAGAAAATATGTTCGCGAAAAAGAATGAAGAACTGTACGCTTTAGTAATGTCGAAAACAAATATATATATATATATATATATATATATATATAATTATATACATATATGGTGAAAATAACCACGAAGGAAAAAGGAAACACAGAATGGTGCTCAAGCGTGTTTCCTTTTTCCTTCGTGGTTATTTTCATCATAAACATTATTCACGTATTACTTTCATGAAATAATTTTCGTGTGTATAACTGTGTGTTACCTCATTTTTTCATTTGTTTCGTTCTCTCTCTCTCGTCTTGCGCGGAATATCTCCTATACAAGCGTCGTTCTTTACGTTATTTATACTGCGTGTTCTTTGCAGTTGAATGTATATAATGTTACGGCATGCGAGAGGTGCCCCCTGGGGGCATTGGTTTCTGCGAGTATGTAGAAGAATTACGGCATTTGGAAGAGTGAGGCCCATGGTGTAATGGTATCGCGTCTGACCGGCAATCGGAAGATCCCGGGTTCGACTCCCAGGTGGTTACCTCATTTTTTCATTTGTTTCGTTCTCTCTCTCTCGTCTTGCGCGGAATATCTCCTATACAAGCGTCGTTCTTTACGTTATTTATACTGCGTGTTCTTTGCAGTTGAATGTGTATATATATATATATATATAGAGAGAGAGAGAGAGAGAGAGAGTGGCATTGCCATAATTTATAATGTCAATATTTATTGTGCGGTAGAAAAATAACGGTAGATATTCTCACGCTTTGTTTTATTAAATTTACTTGATACAAATTATAACAATTCGTTGAATAACAGTTAATGCTACAAATCTATATTATAATGGAGGTAAGTGCGATATATATATATGTAACAAAAAAAAAACTATAGAAAAGAACGCAATCATGAAAATCTTAAGCTTCACATTTGAGCTCATTGTATCAAGATTTGTAAAGCTTTAGATTTTCATGGCTGCGTTCTTTTCTATAGTTTTATTGACCAAATAATTGAACCGACAGTAATTGGGGCGCCGCAGACACCCCAATTACTGAGGCCCAAGGTGAGAGGGATAGGAATGATGTTCAAAATAAAATACGCCGTAGGCCCACGATTCGATTCGGTTTGGGCCGAATGCCCAAGTACCGCAGATCTAGCGAAATCGGGGCGTAGCGCCGATCTTTTGCTGAAAGTCCTGACAGAAAGAAATGAAAAGGGAGTATTTGTTGACAATTATGTCTACAAGGAGATTCTTCAGTAATGAAATAAAGATAAGTTTATGATGAAGTGTTCTTTTTTATATTTTAAACAGGAAATAATACCTTGAGGTAAGAAAATTCATTTCCCAGATGAAGTAATTGGCCGAGGGCTCCAAGCCTTCCGCAGGAAATATCGTTATTAATATTAACTAGCAAAAATACCGCTAAATCCAAGATAAGAATTACAGAAAATTTGGCTGAGCAAATTATACGAAATATACGACACGAAACTGCGGGCGAAATAAATGAAAGGTGAGGACACGGCCAGAGATGTACTGACGAAGGAGTGGTTCGCAAAGATCAAACAGCGAGAATAATAATTTGAGGTATTCTTAATGCGGGGGCTCGGCGAGGACTGACTGACGAAAGAGGCTGCGTTTGTTGTTCTTCTGCTCGTCGACGCTTATCTTTCACTTTAGCTATAAAACTTTTGTGACCATACTTGAACCTTCGGAAGATCTTTCTTAATTACTGTTGGTACGGCCGCTATTATATATAAGAAAGCAAGAGGAATAATGTCAAGAAAGAAATACCCAAAGAGTGAAATGGTGCAAAGTAGAAAGTATTATATCGATATGGGTCTGATTCCCAACCGTTACCGAGATACAGGCCTCTACATTTGGGTAATTAAGACATAATAAAAAGGCGATCTTAGATACTATTTAATGACACTTGTGGTTTACAAAAAGTACAAACATACAATACACTATTGCACTTATTGCAAAATGGTTTCAAAGTGACCCCTCCTTCTTCAATGCACGCGGCGAGCCTCCGATCCATCGAGTCTTGCCAAGGAAAACGCGGAAGTTCATTTCTGAGGTTTATGAACGCATCCATATACGTGCAACCAACTGCTCCATAGTTTCGGGCTTACCCCGCTGATAAACGTTACTCTTCAAGAACCCCCAGACAAAAAAATCTAGCGGAGATAAGTCAGGCGAACGAGGGGGGCCATGCCACCTCCCTGCCGTAGTGAGGTGGTGCTCCATCGTGTTGCATCCACATCCGTTGTCTGAATGCAAGAGGTACATCATCAAATAAAAAGGGAAGGACGTGTTCTAAAAAATTTCTGTATTGTACAGATGTTAGGCCTCCCTCAATGAAATGTGACCCAATGAGGTAGTTTTGTAGCAATCCGCACCAAACGTTAACAGAAAATCTGTTCTGAAAGTTACTTTCAACTACAGCATGGGGATTGTCGTGAGCCCAGGTGTGCGAATTTCGAGTGTTGTTAATTCCTTTCCGTGTGAACATTGCTTCATCTGTGAAAAGGATGTTATTCAATGACTGCCGATTAGTTTGTAACCAATTACAAAATTGCAAGCGTTGTTCATAATCTGCTGGTAAAAGATGTTGCACCCTTTGGAGATGGTATGGATACAAGCCATTGTCATGTAGAATTCTCCATACCTGCATGCGTGGAACCCCAGTTGTCAATGATATTCGCCGGACACTCGTACCTGGACTCCGCTGCACTTCGTCCAACACTTCTTCATCTCTTCGTATTTGCTGACGCTCACTCCTTGGCTTAGGTAATGAACCTGTCTCTCTTAAAGATCGAAACGTATTTTGTATTGTACGGCGATCTGGTATGCGGCGATTTGGATAACGTCGCTGATATTCTGCAACGGCTGCGACAGCATTTCCATTGCAAAACCCATACACAAATAACATGTCTGCGTATTCTTCTTTCGAGAAAACTGCCGGCGTGGCTTGAAATGTTGCTTGAGCACTGCACCTCCACGTTTGCAGAGTACACAACACACCCTGAAAAGAAACGTGACTCAGTGAGCAGGTGTTAAGACGTACCTAAATAAATAATGTAAATAAATAATGTGAGGCTCTGCACAGTTGCCAATGTATCATTAAATGTCATTGAATATTATCTAAGATCGGCTTTTTATTATGTTTTAGTTACCCAAATGTAGAGGCCTGTATCTCGGTAACGGTTGGGAATCAGGCACATGTCGATATAATACTTTCTACTTAGAAATACCCAAAGATTCAAATGGTGCATTCTTGACATTTCCTCCTGGGACATCCTGTATGTGCGGCATGCGGGAGGTGCCCCCTCAGGGCATTGGTTTCTGCTCGTATGTAGGAGAATTACGACTTCTGATCAATCGAGGCCCATGGTGTAGTGGATAGCATATCTGACCGGCAATCGGAAGATCCCGGGTTCGATTCCGGGTGGTTACCTCATTTTTCATTTGTTCGTTCTCCCTCCTCATCTTGTGCGGAACGTTCTTCTATACAAGCGTCGTTCTTTACATTAATTATACTGTGTGTTGTTTGCAGTTAAAAGTGTGTATATATATATATATATATATATATATATATATATATATATATATATATATATATATATATTATATTGTAGCTTATATCTATTATACATCGCAGGCAAAAGATACAACAGGGAGTTAGGAAAAGATTAGCAAGTACTGATTAAGAGAAAATGGTATCTTGACAACATCTGGTCCATTTTACAAATTATTAAAGTTATTTACGAAGTATATTTGATAGTGTGTTGATGGGGAAGGTTCTAAACTTCTATGATTTTCGGTTTGGTTAAACAATGCATTACACAGAATTATTCGCAGTTCCACAGTGACGGTTCCACACCCATATTTATGCTTTTTTATTCTAACATCTAAAGCTTTTCTAGATGCATAAATAGATTCAATTTTGAAATTTCCAGCAAACCTCCTCATAGTATCCTTATATGTTCACTTTTATTCTGATCATCAATCTTCGATAAAATTCAACTTTTTCTTCAATGGTTTGCAGAAGAGCATTAAGAGTTGTTAGCCCTGAATTTTTTTTTTTATTCTCAGTTCTGTAAAATATTATGAACATTGATATTAAACTATATTATCCTATTCTATTTCTAGAAAATTACTTATGCAAAGCTAAAAGAAAAAATGATATAATATAATTCATAAAGACGAGACTACAAGGCTAGACTACAAAAAAGGCCTTAGAATCGTCGTATTTTATTTTCTCCTCTGGGTTTGTATCATTTATTATTTTCACGAGTTTAACTGTACAATTCATCCTATATACAGTGTATATATATATATATATATATATAATGTTAAACACAGACCGTGCATGGCACAAGGAACTCTTCTGGGAAAATTAAATCCACTATAGTCCGAGTAAGTAATGATAAATGACAAATACCATAGTTTTTTCCTTTTTCATGATTTTAGCCCGACGTGGGCAACGGGTCTCTCGCAAAGAGATCCCATAAATATAGCTTCCCTCACCAGCTATCTGCAAAGCAGACAGGATCCAGCTTTGGGACGTGGATCTAGGGTTTAAAGCAAACCTAGATCCCTACACTCAGAACCTCTATATAAGTAAAAGACTCGTTGCATTCACGTCGTGTTGAATAAATCAAAGAAAAAGGGGGTAACTATTGTATTTTTAGCCAAAACAACCAAAACTTAAACCTCAACCGGGACATTGAGCGTCCACTTTTCAAGGCACGAAACACGTCCGTTTAGTATACACAAACTCAGAATGGTTCCCTGAGAACAATATATGTTAAACACAGACCGTGCATGGCACAAGGAACTCTTCTGGGAAAATTAAATCCACTATAGTCCGAGTAAGTAATGATAAATGACAAATACCATAGTTTTTTTCCTTTTTCATGATTTTAGCCCGACGTGGGCAACGGGTCTCTCGCAAAGAGATCCCATAAATATAGCTTCCCTCACCAGCTATCTGCAAAGCAGACAGGATCCAGCTTTGGGACGTGGATCTAGGGTTTAAAGCAAACCTAGATCCCTACACTCAGAACCTCTATATAAGTAAAAGACTCGTTGCATTCACGTCGTGTTGAATAAATCAAAGAAAAAGGGGGTAACTATTGTATTTTTAGCCAAAAAAACCAAAACTTAAACCTCAACCGGGACATTGAGCGTCCACTTTTCAAGGCACGAAACACGTCCGTTTAGTATACACAAACTCAGAATGGTTCCCTGAGAACAATATATGTTAAACACAGACCGTGCATGGCACAAGGAACTCTTCTGGGAAAATTAAATCCACTATAGTCCGAGTAAGTAATGATAAATGACAAATACCATAGTTTTTTCCTTTTCATGATTTTAGCCCGACGTGGGCAACGGGTCTCTCGCAAAGAGATCCCATAAATATAGCTTCCCTCACCAGCTATCTGCAAAGCAGACAGGATCCAGCTGGATCCTGTCTGCTTTGCAGATAGCTGGTGAGGGAAGCTATATTTATGGGATCTCTTTGCGAGAGACCCGTTGCCCACGTCGGGCTAAAATCATGAAAAAGGAAAAAAAACTATGGTATTTGTCATTTATCATTACTTACTCGGACTATAGTGGATTTAATTTTCCCAGAAGAGTTCCTTGTGCCATGCACGGTCTGTGTTTAACATATATTGTTCTCAGGGAACCATTCTGAGTTTGTGTATACTAAACGGACGTGTTTCGTGCCTTGAAAAGTGGACGCTCAATGTCCCGGTTGAGGTTTAAGTTTTGGTTTTTTTTGGCTAAAAATACAATAGTTACCCCTTTTTCTTTGATTTATTCAACACGACGTGAATGCAACGAGTCTTTTACTTATATAGAGGTTCTGAGTGTAGGGATCTAGGTTTGCTTTAAACCCTAGATCCACGTCCCAAAGCTGGATCCTGTCTGCTTTGCAGATAGCTGGTGAGGGAAGCTATATTTATGGGATCTCTTGCGAGAGACCGTTGCCCACGTCGGGCTAAAATCATGAAAAAAAAAAAACTATGGTATTTGTCATTTATCATTACTTACTCGGACTATAGTGGATTCAATTTTCCCAGAAGAGTTCCTTGTGCCATGCACGGTCTGTGTTTAACATATATTGTTCTCAGGGAACCATTCTGAGTTTGTGTATACTAAACGGACGTGTTTCGTGCCTTGAAAAGTGGACGCTCAATGTCCCGGTTGAGGTTTAAGTTTTGGTTTTTTTGGCTAAAAATACAATAGTTACCCCCTTTTTCTTTGATTTATTCAACACGACGTGAATGCAACGAGTCTTTTACTTATATAGAGGTTCTGAGTGTAGGGATCTAGGTTTGCTTTAAACCCTAGATCCACGTCCCAAAGCTGGATCCTGTCTGCTTTGCAGATAGCTGGTGAGGGAAGCTATATTTATGGGATCTCTTTGCGAGAGACCCGTTGCCCACGTCGGGCTAAAATCATGAAAAAGGAAAAAAACTATGGTATTTGTCATTTATCATTACTTACTCGGACTATAGTGGATTCAATTTTCCAGAAGAGTTCCTTGTGCCATGCACGGTCTGTGTTTAACATATATTGTTCGGGAACCATTCTGAGTTTGTGTATACTAAACGGACGTGTTTCGTGCCTTGAAAAGTGGACGCTCAATGTCCCGGTTGAGGTTTAAGTTTTGTTTTTTTTTGGCTAAAAATACAATAGTTACCCCCTTTTTCTTGATTTATTCAACACGACGTGAATGCAACGAGTCTTTTACTTATATAGAGGTTCTGAGTGTAGGGATCTAGGTTTGCTTTAAACCCTAGATCCACGTCCCAAAGCTGGATCCTGTCTGCTTTGCAGATAGCTGGTGAGGGAAGCTATATTTATGGGATCTCTTTGCGAGAGACCCGTTGCCCACGTCGGGCTAAAATCATGAAAAGGAAAAAAAACTATGGTATTTGTCATTTATCATTACTTACTCGGACTATAGTGGATTTAATTTTCCCAGAAGAGTTCCTTGTGCCATGCACGGTCTGTGTTTAACATATATTGTTCTCAGGGAACCATTCTGAGTTTGTGTATACTAAACGGACGTGTTTCGTGCCTTGAAAAGTGGACGCTCAATGTCCCGGTTGAGGTTTAAGTTTTGGTTTTTTTGGCTAAAAATACAATAGTTACCCCCTTTTTCTTTGATTTATTCAACACGACGTGAATGCAACGAGTCTTTTACTTATATAGAGGTTCTGAGTGTAGGGATCTAGGTTTGCTTTAAACCCTAGATCCACGTCCCAAAGCTGGATCCTGTCTGCTTTGCAGATAGCTGGTGAGGGAAGCTATATTTATGGATCTCTTTGCGAGAGACCCGTTGCCCACGTCGGGCTAAAATCATGAAAAAGGAAAAAACTATGGTATTTGTCATTTATCATTACTTACTCGGACTATAGTGGATTTAATTTCCCAGAAGAGTTCCTTGTGCCATGCACGGTCTGTGTTTAACATATATTGTTCTCAGGGAACCATTCTGAGTTTGTGTATACTAAACGGACGTGTTTCGTGCCTTGAAAAGTGGACGCTCAATGTCCCGGTTGAGGTTTAAGTTTTGGTTTTTTTTGGCTAAAAATACAATAGTACCCCCTTTTCTTTGATTTATTCAACACGACGTGAATGCAACGAGTCTTTTACTTATATAGAGGTTCTGAGTGTAGGGATCTAGGTTTGCTTTAAACCCTAGATCCACGTCCCAAAGCTGGATCCTGTCTGCTTTGCAGATAGCTGGTGAGGGAAGCTATATTTATGGGATCTCTTTGCGAGAGACCCGTTGCCCACGTCGGGCTAAAATCATGAAAAAGGAAAAAAACTATGGTATTTGTCATTTATCATTACTTACTCGGACTATAGTGGATTTAATTTTCCCAGAAGAGTTCCTTGTGCCATGCACGGTCTGTGTTTAACATATATTGTTCTCAGGGAACCATTCTGAGTTTGTGTATACTAAATGGACGTGTTTCGTGCCTTGAAAAGTGGACGCTCAATGTCCCGGTTGAGGTTTAAGTTTTTTTTTTTTGGCTAAAAATACAATAGTTACCCCCTTTTTCTTTGATTTATTCAACACGACGTGAATGCAACGAGTCTTTTACTTATATAGAGGTTCTGAGTGTAGGGATCTAGGTTTGCTTTAAACCCTAGATCCACGTCCCAAAGCTGGATCCTGTCTGCTTTGCAGATAGCTGGTGAGGGAAGCTATATTTATGGGATCTCTTTGCGAGAGACCCGTTGCCCACGTCGGGCTAAAATCATGAAAAAGGAAAAAAACTATGGTATTTGTCATTTCATTACTTACTCGGACTATAGTGGATTTAATTTTCCCAGAAGAGTTCCTTGTGCCATGCACGGTCTGTGTTTAACATATATTGTTCTCAGGGAACCATTCTGAGTTTGTGTATACTAAACGGACGTGTTTCGTGCCTTGAAAAGTGGACGCTCAATGTCCCGGTTGAGGTTTAAGTTTTGGTTTTTTTGGCTAAAAATACAATAGTTACCCCCTTTTTCTTTGATTTATTCAACACGACGTGAATGCAACGAGTCTTTTACTTATATAGAGGTTCTGAGTGTAGGGATCTAGGTTTGCTTTAAACCCTAGATCCACGTCCCAAAGCTGGATCCTGTCTGCTTTGCAGATAGCTGGTGAGGGAAGCTATATTTATGGGATCTCTTTGCGAGAGACCCGTTGCCCACGTCGGGCTAAAATCATGAAAAAGGAAAAAAACTATGGTATTTGTCATTTATCATTACTTACTCGGACTATAGTGGATTCAATTTTCCCAGAAGAGTTCCTTGTGCCATGCACGGTCTGTGTTTAACATATATTGTTCTCAGGGAACCATTCTGAGTTTGTGTATACTAAACGGACGTGTTTCGTGCCTTGAAAAGTGGACGCTCAATGTCCCGGTTGAGGTTTAAGTTTTGGTTTTTTTTGGCTAAAAATACAATAGTTACCCCCTTTTTCTTTGATTTATTCAACACGACGTGAATGCAACGAGTCTTTTACTTATATAGAGGTTCTGAGTGTAGGGATCTAGGTTTGCTTTAAACCCTAGATCCACGTCCCAAAGCTGGATCCTGTCTGCTTTGCAGATAGCTGGTGAGGGAAGCTATATTTATGGGATCTCTTTGCGAGAGACCCGTTGCCCACGTCGGGCTAAAATCATGAAAAAGGAAAAAAACTATGGTATTTGTCATTTATCATTACTTACTCGGACTATAGTGGATTTAATTTTCCCAGAAGAGTTCCTTGTGCCATGCACGGTCTGTGTTTAACATATATTGTTCTCAGGGAACCATTCTGAGTTTGTGTATACTAAACGGACGTGTTTCGTGCCTTGAAAAGTGGACGCTCAATGTCCCGGTTGAGGTTTAAGTTTTGGTTTTTTTGGCTAAAAATACAATAGTTACCCCCTTTTTTTGATTTATTCAACACGACGTGAATGCAACGAGTCTTTTACTTATATAGAGGTTCTGAGTGTAGGGATCTAGGTTTGCTTTAAACCCTAGATCCACGTCCCAAAGCTGGATCCTGTCTGCTTTGCAGATAGCTGGTGAGGGAAGCTATATTATGGGATCTCTTTGCGAGAGACCCGTTGCCCACGTCGGGCTAAAATCATGAAAAAGGAAAAAAACTATGGTATTTGTCATTTATCATTACTTACTCGGACTATAGTGGATTTATTTTCCCAGAAGAGTTCCTTGTGCCATGCACGGTCTGTGTTTAACATATATTGTTCTCAGGGAACCATTCTGAGTTTGTGTATACTAAACGGACGTGTTTCGTGCCTTGAAAAGTGGACGCTCAATGTCCCGGTTGAGGTTTAAGGTTTTTTTTTTTTGGCTAAAAATACAATAGTTACCCCCTTTTTCTTTGATTTATTCACACGACGTGAATGCAACGAGTCTTTTACTTATATAGAGGTTCTGAGTGTAGGGATCTAGGTTTGCTTTAAACCCTAGATCCACGTCCCAAAGCTGGATCCTGTCTGCTTTGCAGATAGCTGGTGAGGGAAGCTATATTTATGGGATCTCTTTGCGAGAGACCGTTGCCCACGTCGGGCTAAAATCATGAAAAAGGAAAAAAACTATGGTATTTGTCATTTATCATTACTTACTCGGACTATAGTGGATTTTAATTTTCCCAGAAGAGTTCCTTGTGCCATGCACGGTCTGTGTTTAACATATATTGTTCTCAGGGAACCATTCTGAGTTTGTGTATACTAAACGGACGGTTTCGTGCCTTGAAAAGTGGACGCTCAATGTCCCGGTTGAGGTTTAAGTTTTGGTTTTTTTGGCTAAAAATACAATAGTTACCCCCTTTTTCTTTGATTTATTCAACACGACGTGAATGCAACGAGTCTTTTACTTATATAGAGGTTCTGAGTGTAGGGATCTAGGTTTGCTTTAAACCCTAGATCACGTCCCAAAGCTGGATCCTGTCTGCTTTGCAGATAGCTGGTGAGGGAAGCTATATTTATGGGATCTCTTTGCGAGAGACCCGTTGCCCACGTCGGGCTAAAATCATGAAAAAGGAAAAAAACTATGGTATTTGTCATTTATCATTACTTACTCGGACTATAGTGGATTCAATTTTCCCAGAAGAGTTCCTGTGCCATGCACGGTCTGTGTTTAACATATATTGTTCTCAGGAACCATTCTGAGTTGTGTATACTAAACGGACGTGTTTCGTGCCTTGAAAAGGGACGCTCAATGTCCCGGTTGAGGTTTAAGTTTGGTTTTTTTTGGCTAAAAATACAATAGTTACCCCCTTTTTCTTTGATTTATTCAACACGACGTGAATGCAACGAGTCTTTTACTTATATAGAGGTTCTGAGTGTAGGGATCTAGGTTTGCTTTAAACCCTAGATCCACGTCCCAAAGCTGGATCCTGTCTGCTTTGCAGATAGCTGGTGAGGGAAGCTATATTTATGGGATCTCTTTGCGAGAGACCCGTTGCCCACGTCGGCTAAAATCATGAAAAAGGAAAAAAAACTATGGTATTTGTCATTTATCATTACTTACTCGGACTATAGTGGATTTAATTTTCCCAGAAGAGTTCCTTGTGCCATGCACGGTCTGTGTTTAACATATATTGTTCTCAGGGAACCATTCTGAGTTTGTGTATACTAAACGGACGTGTTTCGTGCCTTGAAAAGTGGACGCTCAATGTCCCGGTTGAGGTTTAAGTTTTGGTTTTTTTGGCTAAAAATACAATAGTTACCCCCTTTTTCTTTGATTTATTCAACACGACGTGAATGCAACGAGTCTTTTACTTATATAGAGGTTCTGAGTGTAGGGATCTAGGTTTGCTTTAAACCCTAGATCCACGTCCCAAAGCTGTATCCTGTCTGCTTTGCAGATAGCTGGTGAGGGAAGCTATATTTATGGGATCTCTTTGCGAGAGACCCGTTGCCCACGTCGGGCAAATCATGAAAAAGGAAAAAAACTATGGTATTTGTCATTTATCATTACTTACTCGGACTATAGTGGATTTAATTTTCCCAGAAGAGTTCCTTGTGCCATGCACGGTCTGTGTTTAACATATATTGTTCTCAGGGAACCATTCTGAGTTTGTGTATACTAAACGGACGTGTTTCGTGCCTTGAAAAGTGGACGCTCAATGTCCCGGTTGAGGTTTAAGTTTTGGTTTTTTTGGCTAAAAATACAATAGTTACCCCTTTTTCTTTGATTTATTCAACACGACGTGAATGCAACGAGTCTTTTACTTATATAGAGGTTCTGAGTGTAGGGATCTAGGTTTGCTTTAAACCCTAGATCCACGTCCCAAAGCTGGATCCTGTCTGCTTTGCAGATAGCTGGTGAGGGAAGCTATATTTATGGGATCTCTTTGCGAGAGACCCGTTGCCCACGTCGGGCTAAAATCATAAAAAAAGGAAAAAAACTATGGTATTTGTCATTTATCATTACTTACTCGGACTATAGTGGATTTAATTTTCCCAGAAGAGTTCCTTGTGCCATGCACGGTCTGTGTTTAACATATATTGTTCTCAGGGAACCATTCTGAGTTTGTGTATACTAAATGGACGTGTTTCGTGCCTTGAAAAGTGGACGCTCAATGTCCCGTTTGAGGTTTAAGTTTGGTTTTTTTGGCTAAAAATACAATAGTTACCCCCTTTTTCTTTGATTTATTCAAACACGACGTGAATGCAACGAGTCTTTTACTTATATAGAGGTTCTGAGTGTAGGGATCTAGGTTGCTTTAAACCCTAGATCCACGTCCCAAAGCTGGATCCTGTCTGCTTTGCAGATAGCTGGTGAGGGAAGCTATATTTATGGATCTCTTTGCGAGAGACCCGTTGCCCACGTCGGGCTAAAATCATGAAAAAGGAAAAAAACTATGGTATTTTGTCATTTATCATTACTTACTCGGACTATAGTGGATTTAATTTTCCCAGAAGAGTTCCTTGTGCCATGCACGGTCTGTGTTTAACATATATTGTTCTCAGGGAACCATTCTGAGTTTGTGTATACTAAACGGACGTGTTTCGTGCCTTGAAAAGTGGACGCTCAATGTCCCGGTTGAGGTTTAAGTTTTGGTTTTTTTTGGCTAAAATACAATAGTTACCCCTTTTTCTTTGATTTATTCAACACGACGTGAATGCAACGAGTCTTTTACTTATATAGAGGTTCTGAGTGTAGGGATCTAGGTTTGCTTTAAACCCTAGATCCACGTCCCAAAGCTGGATCCTGTCTGCTTTGCAGATAGCTGGTGAGGGAAGCTATATTTATGGGATCTCTTTGCGAGAGACCCGTTGCCCACGTCGGGCTAAAATCATGAAAAAAGGAAAAAAACTATGGTATTGTCATTTATCATTACTTACTCGGACTATAGTGGATTTAATTTTCCCAGAAGAGTTCTTTGTGCATGCACGGTCTGTGTTTTAACATATATTGTTCCTCAGGGAACCATTCTGAGTTTGTGGTATACTAAAAGGGACGTGTTTTCGTGCCCTTGAAAAGTGGACGCTCAATGTCCCGGTTGAGGTTTAAGTTTGGTTTTTTTTTTGGCTAAAAATACAATAGTTTACCCCCTTTTTCTTTGATTTATTCAACACGACGTGAATGCAACGAGTCTTTTACTTATATAGAGGTTCTGAGTGTAGGATCTAGGTTTGCTTTAAACCCTAGATCCACGTCCCAAAGCTGGATCCTGTCTGCTTTGCAGATAAGCTGGTGAGGGAAGCTATAATTTATGGGATCTCTTTGCGAGAGACCCGTTGCCCACGTCGGCTAAAATCATGAAAAGGAAAAAAAACTATGGTATTTGTCATTTATCATTACTTACTCTCGGACTATAGTGGATTTAATTTTCCCAGAAGAGTTCCTTGTGCATGCACGGTCCTGTGTTTAACATATATTGTTCTCAGGGAACCATCTGAGTTTGTGTATACTAAACGGACGTGTTTCGTGCCTTGAAAAGTGGACGCTCAATGTCCCGGTTGAGGTTTAAGTTTTGGTTTTTTGGCTAAAAATACATAGTTCCCCCTTTTTCTTTGATTTATTCAACACGACGTGAATGCAACGAGTCTTTTACTTATATAGAGGTTCTGAGTGTAGGGATCTAGGTTTGCTTTAAACCCTAGATCCACGTCCCAAAGCTGGATCCTGTCTGCTTTGCAGATAGCTGGTGAGGGAAGCTATATTTATGGGATCTCTTTGCGAGAGACCCGTTGCCCACGTCGGGCTAAAATCATGAAAAAGGAAAAAAACTATGGTATTTGTCATTTATCATTACTTACTCGGACTATAGTGGATTTAATTTTCCCAGAAGAGTTCCTTGTGCCATGCACAGTCTGTGTTTAACATATATTGTTCTCAGGGAACCATTCTGAGTTTGTGTATACTAAACGGACGTGTTTCGTGCCTTGAAAAGTGGACGCTCAATGTCCCGTTGAGGTTTAAGTTTTGGTTTTTTTTGGCTAAAAATACAATAGTTACCCCCCTTTTCTTTGATTTATTCAACACGACGTGAATGCAACGAGTCTTTTACTTATATAGAGGTTCTGAGTGTAGGATCTAGGTTTGCTTTAAACCCTAGATCCACGTCCCAAAGCTGGATCCTGTCTGCTTTGCAGATAGCTGGTGAGGGAAGCTATTTATGGGATCTCTTTGCGAGAGACCCGTTGCCCACGTCGGGCTAAAATCATGAAAAAGGAAAAAAAACTATGGTATTTGTCATTTATCATTACTACTCGGACTATAGTGGATTTAGTTTTCCCAGAAGAGTTCCTTGTGCCATGCACGGTCTGTGTTTAACATATATTGTTCTCAGGGAACCATTCTGAGTTTGTGTATACTAAACGGACGTGTTTCGTGCCTTGAAAAGTGGACGCTCAATGTCCCGGTTGAGGTTTAAGTTTTGGTTGTTTTGGCTAAAAATACAATAGTTACCCCCTTTTTCTTTGATTTATTCAACACGACGTGAATGCAACGAGTCTTTTACTTATATAGAGGTCTGAGTGTAGGGATCTAGGTTTGCTTTAAACCCTAGATTCCACGTCCCAAAGCTGGATCCTGTCTGCTTTGCAGATAGCTGGTGAGGGAAGCTATATTTATGGGATCTCTTTGCGAGAGACCCGTTGCCCACGTCGGGCTAAAATCATGAAAAGGAAAAAAAACTGGTATTTGTCATTTATCATTATACGGACTATAGTGGATTTAATTTTCCCAGAAGAGTTCCTTGTGCCATGCACGGTCTGTGTTTAACATATATTGTTCTCAGGGAACCATTCTGAGTTTGTATATATATATATATATCACATCACAGGTCGGAGGGCTCCAAATTCCTATTCTATGCGAGGTATCTTTGCTAGATTTGGAATCGGATTCAAGGATTACTGGTTTGGATTATAGTTCAACATTTCCGTTTTTACTTTCTCAGGATTTGTGCGTTTTTTTAAGGGCTTCTTTTTCGTTTTGAAGATAAATGAGTTTCTGCTGTGAAATTTTTTAAAAAATGTAATTTTAAAATCTTAACATGGCATTATTACCTTTTAGAAGTTTTATTCATTTGGAGGAGAATAAATGGAATGGATAACTGCGATGTGTATGGTATAAGAAAGCTGAGGAGAGGTGAGTGTAGTGAAAGAAGAGATATATATATATATATATATATATAATATATATATATATATATATATATATATATATATACGGTGCGAGAGAGAGAGGAGAGAGAGAGAGAGACAGACAGAGAAACAGAGAGACAGAGAGAATGTGCATAAATATAAAAGGAAGTTAAAAATTGATTAATGGAGAACGTTGCATGAAATTAGTGACGTAAAAATTGAATGCAAGGGGCAAAAGCATATTCATGAAGCAGAGACAAGGAATATTTAGTAAAAAGAAAACGAAAAAAGTTTAGTCTGGTGATGTGAAAGATAAAGACGAGAGATAATAAAAACAAGATTGTCGATTTTATCGGATTAACAACGACGTCGGATGAACATGACATAAAATCGACAAGTTATTGAGGGTTAAATTAAGTTACGTTAGGTTACTACGAGTTAAGTTAGGTTAACAGAGGCAAGGCTACGCCCGGTTAGGTTAAATTAGTTCTTAGAATGCTGATGTCATGTTGACCCAATGGATATAGGTGCAAATGTAATACATTAGAAATGAGAAACCTCTTGAATAGGTAGGTATGCTAGACATATGGTTCTTTAAAATATGTTTTTAACGTGAATGGAATTGATTTGAAGGGTCTATAGCAGTGGTTCCAAACCTGGGGTCCCCGGACCCCTGGGGGTCCGCGAAGGTAATACTGGGGGTCCGTGAGCTTTCAATATTTCGAGAGGCTCCAATGGAAATCGTACTAAAATTTCAAGTTTCCTTGCTCTTGGCTGGAATTATTAATACTTTTTTAATACGCTGTATTTTAATTGCATACTCTCTTATATGTCCTATATTTGATAGTGAAAAATGAGAAAACGAGTTAATTACTAGTTAATAAAAACAGTTTGTTTGGTAGACGGAATCTTTCAAAAACATGGGGTCCGTGGGAAAAAATAAAAATAAAAGGGGTCCTTTGTGGTGAAAAGGTTGGGAACCACTGGTCTATAGTATATAGTTTATATACACATCATATTGTTTGTGTATACGTAAAATTATTTGTAGAAAAGCCACAGTAATAACACGCACAAAAGTCACGGTAAATAATTTCGAGTGTGGCTCGTTTAACTTTAAACTCGTGTTTATTTAAATTGCCCGTTTTAATTATGTAATTTTTTGTATTGAATCGATAAAGAAATCTTTTGTGAATCGAAAAATGTTAAAATTATAACAAATATCAAAATATTTTGTATAAAAATCATTGAATTTTAAAAATGCATGTTTGTGTTTAGTTTTTTGCTAAAAAGCTCTTTATGAATTTTAAAAATATAGGGCGTCCCAAAAAAATGTATACACACTTTAAATAATTATAAAGGCAGTGTTTATTAAAATACACTTCATTTTCAAAATGTAATAGAATCTACAGACATTATTTAATTGTTTTGTCAACGCCTTTTCAAACTGACGTCCGTTCTGGTCCAGGCACTGCTGATAACGCGAAGCAATGGAATCGCAAACATCACGAAACATTTCGTTTGGTATTTGTGTGCATTCTCGTTCAATGGCTGCTCTCAATTCAGCGACTGTTGCAGGTTTTATAGCGTAGACTTTGTCTTTTAACTATCCCCATAAAAAAAGTCTAGTGGTGTGAGGTCTGGTGAACGCGGAGGGTATTCTACGAAACCCCTTCGTCCAATCCACATCCACATCGTGCCAAGTACCACTCGCAATACTCCACTCTTCGGTCCGGATCATCATCTTCATTAATAGCATGGACTAATCTTGGAATGTAACTTTTCCATTGACAGCGCTTCAAAATGCGTTGGACAGACGATTCTGAAATTCCTACCTCACGACTCGCTTGCCGCACAGATTTTTCTTGGACTTTGGTGATACGTTTCCAGTACTCTTTCTTGCTTTGTGGGGCTTGTCGATGTCCGTGGTCTTCCGGAACGCTTCTTGTGGACATTCTGAACAGTTCCATCGGCTTCAAACTTATCTCTAATTCGAGTGATGGTAAGTCGCGTTGGTGGATCTGTTTTGAAACTCCCTCCTAAACTGTCTTTGCACTTCAACTGCGTTTTCACACTTCCAGTAGCATTTTAGAATTAATTTTCCTTTGTTCAAAGCTTAGTCTGACTGCCATTATTAATTCTAATGGGTTTAACTTGGAAAGAAAGAAACATCAATTGAGCTATCAGCTGTTAAAGTGTGTATACATTTTTTTGGGACGCCCTGTATATACTTTTTTTAAATTGAATCGATAAATAAATCTTTTGTGAATCGAATGATATTAAATGTTTAGTAAATATTGACTTATTTTGTGCCAAAATTATGATTAAAATGAAAAATTAAAAAATGCGTGTACAGGCATGGGAAGAACTGTACCCCTAAAAGGGGGGAAGGAATTATGTAGGGAATTTTTTTAGCATGGGCACTCACAATAAAAGACGCATCGAATGGTGAAAACCGCATTGTTCTACACCAATTGTAGCGACCTGTAGGTGTGCGCAAAAAAACTGTTACACACACACACACACACACACACATCATATTATATATATATATATATATATATATATATATATATATAAGGCTTCATTTCTGAAATAGTATATTAGATTAGTTGGCTGACTTGAGATTGATGTTTTGCAGGATTCCATTATTATTAGCTCATGATTTGGATAATCTTGACAGCCTCCAGTGGCTTCATGTTTTTCAAATGAAATGTAATATAATGTAATGTAAAATAATAATGATAATAATAATGATGATAATAATAATAATAATAATAATATAATAATAATAATGCACTACAAAATAAAAGATTACTGATGTAATCGCCGTAAGTTTGCAGGCATCAGAAATGGGTTAATGCTTACAGACCATAGGGAAATTCTGGTGACTTGACTGAAAACTAAAATAATATATAAGTAAAGCTGCGAATAATAAAAGCATTTTGACGATGATATTCTAACACCTTAAAAGTCGTCAAAACCACAATTTCAAGAAAGTAGAAAGAAAATTCTGAATAATATCTAATCTTGGGAACGTTTACGAGCATTTGAAACAATGTTACGATGAGAAAGAAACAGAAGTGTATTACAGTTTATTTGTTTTTTTCAGGATTATGTGCCAACAAGAACTAAAGCAAAACATTAAAAAAATAAATAAATAGAGGACGTGGTGCTTATGAGGTTTTGCAGTATCACCGTCGATTTGTTTCTTAAGCATTTGGAGATGGAAACAATTTTTTTATTCCGTTTTCGCAACGTCTTATATTTAGTTTAACAAACCCAAAATAATGAAACGTATTTCTATCTCGTTTTGCTTGTTTGTATTTCCTTTGTAGTTTTTAATCTTATTTTTTGTATTCAATTCTGTGGTTTCTTATTCAAATCACCCCTTTACCTTGGACTGTAATAGGACTTAGTGATGTGTATGTATAGCGTTACCTTCTTCAAAAGTGTAGTATTATATGTGGCCAGAGCTGGGCAGTATTTAAATACATTTGTATTTAAATACGTATTTAAATACATTTGTGTATTTAGAACTGTATTTATAAATACATTGTTTTTCATGTATTTAAATATAGTATTTAAATACTTTAATGAGTATTTAAATACTCAAAATATAAAAATGTAAATACTTTTACTGGTGTAATACACGTTCTGTACTAGCACAGTACGACGCGTCGACAGTGTAGTACAGCATGGTTCATGTTTCAACGTGTCAGACAGTCAGTTCAATCAGTTGTGTGCCACTCTTAGTCGAAAGCGGTTGATTTCTTTATCGTGTGCGTGTCATGGCTTCAACAAGCAAATCCGGTGAATCAAACAGTGATATATCTGCAGATAACAATTTAAAATGTATTTACAAATGTATTTAAATACAATTGATGTATTTTGTATTTAGTATCTAAATACATTCGTAAAATGTATTTAGTATTTAGTATTTAAATACATTTCTCCCATGTATTTAGTATTTAGTATTTAAATACATTCAATGTATTTATTGCCCAGCTCTGTATGTGGCTTTGTTTATATAGCAACTCTTCTATTTACAACTTGAATTATACTAAAGAATATAGTAAATATGACCTTGAACGTACATGCTTGAATGAAGTCACGTGATCAAAGATTACTACCAGAATATTCAGGCAGTTTAATGTTACAATAGTTATCAGTAATAAACCGGACATTTGTAAAATATATATACTGTATATATATATATATATTATGAAATTATTTCACGAAGGTAACCGTGAAAAATATTTATGATGAATAAAACCACGAAGGAAAGGAAACACAAAATGGTGCTCAAGCGCTTTCGTCTAATGACATCCTCAGGAACACTGAAGTACATAAAAAGGTTAAGCCTATATATAGGTTACAGAAAGAAAAAAAGAAAAAATAAATAACATACATACACACACACACACATACATATATATTATATATACATACATATCTATATATACAAATACATACACACATACATACATACATATATATACAATAAACAGAGAAGTAAAAATAATAAAAAATTATAAAAAATTAAAAATTAAAACCTTAAAAGATTACCAGTGAGGCGTACAGATTTTGTAAGGAAAAATATCGATTTTTAGCACAAGATCAAATGGATTATAAAAATACAAATTTATACTATCGATTTTTAGCACAAGATCAAATGGATTATAAAAATACAAATTTATACTGTCCGGGTTTTAACACAATGCTGCCTATGGTCAGGTTTCGATATATATAAAAAATAATAAAAAAATAAAATGCAAATTAAAAGTTAATAAAGTAGAAAACAAGTTTACCAAAGATTTAATGTTTTACACTTCTTATCTATATCTGTTTTAAAGGAATTCAACATAACAGGATCGAGTTGAAAAAAGACCTTTGCTATGTTGAAGTTATTTGAAAGTTGGATAATGGCAGACTCAAGAATATTTCTATTAACAATGTTGCTTGAATGGAATAAAACTGAAGCATTATTCCAATCAATACAGTGGGCTAACTCTGACAAATGGACAAAAAGGGCACTGGACAACTGTCCTGTTCTAACGGAATATTGATGCTGTTTTATACGTATGTGCAAATCCTTTCCCGTCTGACCTATGTAAAAGGAATCACATTGTTTACAACCAATTTTGTAGATAATGCCTGAATTATTGGTAGGGCTATTTTTTACTATGATATTTTTCACAATATTGTTATATGAAAATACTACATTAATATCCAAAAGTTTAAGTACATTAGCAATGCCTAAAAAGCCCGGGAAAAATGGAAGTACTAAAATATTTTTTGACAAAGTACGAGTGTTAATATTGACACGATAGAAAGTTCGTTTTGCCTTGTTGAGACAAGATTCCATAAACGCAGATGGATAACACAAATCACTTCCAATACCGTTGATTTTTTCCAATTCGGCATCGATGTATTCCGGACTGGCGATCCTAAGGGCGCGGAGAAACATTGATGAAAATATGGTCTTCTTAGTGGGGGTATCATGTCCCGAGTAAAAGTGTACGTAGGACAAATTTTTGTCGTTTCCGATAGATACTAAACTTAAAACCTGGGCTTTCCCTATGTACACGCACATCCAAAATGGGATTGAATTGTCTTGCTCAACTTCTAAAGTAAACTTAATGGAGGGGACTTGATCATTTAACTGAAGGAGGAAGCTATCCAGGTCACGATTCATGGGCCAGATACACAAAATATCGTCGACGTACCGCAACCAAGGGATGCCAACCCCCAGGATTCTCGGAATATAGGTAATTTCGAAAAACTCCATATAAATATTGGAGAGGAGGGGCGATAAGGGGTTGCCCATAGCCATCCCAAAAACTTGTTGATAATACTCGTTATTGAAAGTGAATTTACAGTCTTTGATGCAAAGCTTAATGAGTTCCAAAACAATGTGTGAAGGTAGTGGCAGGTCATACTTATGTAATTCTTGGGAGAGAAAGTCAAGCATATCGTCAATCGGCACTTTTGTAAACAATGAACAAACATCAAAACTAATCAATTTATCGTTAGTTTCAGTACGTGCATTATTCAATTTTTCCGTATGGTATGTCCTTTTTTATTGTTAAAAAACCTTCGGCTTTACAAATTTGTTACAGTCTCGCGTGTTTTGAAAAACAGTGTAATCTCCCTCAGTATTTGTTTAACATAGTTAAAGGCCTCGTTTATAGTGCGGCGAATGGTAATTACGAAGATAACTTTCCTAAACGTTTTCGCAATAGCCTCTCACAATTAAAAAAAGATGGGGAGCTCCATATTACTAAAGCAGACAAGGCTAACACCATAGTTATTATGGACAAAGTGGACTACATCGGAAAGATGAACGAGCTTCTCCAGGACCCCGGCACATACACCAAACTTAGGAAGAACCCGCAGGATGACGTCATCAAATCATTTAATAGTGGCTTGAAACGCCTTCTCAAAGATCATAAGAACTTAATTCCGCTTTTCATGTCCACTTCACCTGCTCTGCCCTACCTTTACGGTCTTATTAAACCCACAAACCTGGTAACCCTATGCGCCCTATTATTAGCTCGGTGGGCTCTATTACTTATAAACTCTCCAAATGGCTTGTCAAAGTCTTGTCCCCCATTCTCGGAACTATCTCTGATTCACATGTAAAAAATTCCATGGATCTTACGGAAAAATTGAATAATGCACGTACTGAAACTAACGATAAATTGATTAGTTTTGATGTTTGTTCATTGTTTACAAAAGTGCCGATTGACGATATGCTTGACTTTCTCTCCCAAGAATTACATAAGTATGACCTGCCACTACCTTCACACATTGTTTTGGAACTCATTAAGCTTTGCATCAAAGACTGTAAATTCACTTTCAATAACGAGTATTATCAACAAGTTTTTGGGATGGCTATGGGCAACCCCTTATCGCCCCTCCTCTCCAATATTTATATGGAGTTTTTCGAAATTACCTATATTCCGAGAATCCTGGGGTTGGCATCCCTTGGTTGCGGTACGTCGACGATATTTTGTGTATCTGGCCCATGAATCGTGACCTGGATAGCTTCCTCCTTCAGTTAAATGATCAAGTCCCCTCCATTAAGTTTACTTTAGAAGTTGAGCAAGACAATTCAATCCCATTTTTGGATGTGCGTGTACATAGGGAAAGCCCAGGTTTTAAGTTTAGTATCTATCGGAAAACGACAAACAATTTGTCCTACGTACACTTTACTCGGGACATGATACCCCCACTAAGAAGGTCATATTTTCATCAATGTTTCTCCGCGCCCTTAGGATCGCCAGTCCGGAATACATCGATGCCGAATTGGAAAAAATCAACGGTATTGGAAGTGATTTGTGTTATCCATCTGCGTTTATGGAATCTTGTCTCAACAAGGCAAAACGAACTTTCTATCGTGTCAATATTAACACTCGTACTTTGTCAAAAAATATTTTAGTACTTCCATTTTTCCCGGGCATTTTAGGCATTGCTAATGTACTTAAACTTTTGGATATTAATGTAGTATTTTCATATAACAATATTGTGAAAAATATCATAGTAAAAAATAGCCCTACCAATAATTCAGGCATTATCTACAAAATTGGTTGTAAACAATGTGATTCCTTTTACATAGGTCAGACGGGAAAGGATTTGCACATACGTATAAAACAGCATCAATATTCCGTTAGAACAGGACAGTTGTCCAGTGCCCTTTTTGTCCATTTGTCAGAGTTAGCCCACTGTATTGATTGGAATAATGCTTCAGTTTTATTCCATTCAAGCAACATTGTTAATAGAAATATTCTTGAGTCTGCCATTATCCAACTTTCAAATAACTTCAACATAAGCAAAGGTCTTTTTCAACTCGATCCTGTTATGTTGAATTCCTTTAAAACAGATATAGATAAGAAGTGTAAAACATTAAATCTTTGGTAAACTTGTTTTCTACTTTATTAACTTTTAATTTGCATTTTATTTTTTTTATTATTTTTTTATATATCGAAACCTGACCATAGGCAGCATTGTGTTAAAACCCGGACAGTATAAATTTGTATTTTTATAATCCATTTGATCTTGTGCTAAAAATCGATAGTATAAATTTGTATTTTTATAATCCATTTGATCTTGTGCTAAAAATCGATATTTTTCCTTACAAAATCTGTACGCCTCACTGGTAATCTTTTAAGGTTTTAATTTTTAATTTTTTTATAATTTTTTATTATTTTTACTTCTCTGTTTATTGTATATATATGTATGTATGTATGTGTGTATGTATTTGTATATATAGATATGTATGTATATATATATATATATGTATGTGTGTGTGTGTGTATGTATGTTATTTATTTTTTCTTTTTTCTTTCTGTAACCTATATATAGGCTTAACCTTTTTATGTACTTCAGTGTTCCTGAGGATGTCATTAGACGAAAGCGCTTGAGCACCATTTTGTGTTTCCTTTCCTTCGTGGTTTTATTCATCATATATATATATATATATATATATATATTATTATTATTATTATTATTAATAATAATATAATATATATATATATATATATATATATATATATATATATATATATATATATATATATATATATTGTTATTGTTATGTATGGGGAATAATAATTAGCTTAATTAATTACTGGGTATAATTAAACCACAAACGGATTGCTCATGCAAGAAGCAGACTAAATTATATGTAAAAAAAGTCATATAAACAAACGAAACTCAAACGAGAAGAGACAAAATAAAGATTTCAATTTTAAAGTAAGCAAAATCCTTCCTTCAAGCGGCCCGCGTTCCTCCACTTTCAGCTCAAACAAAGAGTCGGTGTTCGTGAACATTTCGGGAATAACGAAGTTTTATAAATTATTAAAGCACTCGCGTGTTAATATACTCAGGTAAATTGTGGAGAAGGACATGAATTTAATTGTTTATTCAATTCTAAATAATTCGGTTAAAAATAACCATGAAAAATACTCCGATACTAAGGAAAATAAATTAATATAGGAAGTTCATTTTCAAAGGAAATGCCCAACGCACGTGGGTTTAACTCTCTTAAACGAAAGAAAGGAGACGTCAGAAGTTAACGTTCTTTCACGTATAAAATGAAAATGTTTTAAAATGTCACGTTCGTTTACGTAATAAATGGAAAAACTCCGTTTAAATTTAAATTGTTACATCATTAACCGGGTTGATTGGCCTATACAAGTTACACCTTCCAAAAGGCTAGTAATTCGTAAAATCGGATTTATCCAAAAGACATGGGAGAAATGTTGTCGTAAAAAAAAATTCGAAACGGAAGATGCCCGAGCGAAATCAAAAGGAGGCAGGGCATTCAAAAACCGTTAGAGTCAGTGCATTTTGAGACTATGTTCTATAAAGGTCGCTTTGTGAGAGTCTGCCGTTTAAATGAATAAATTCGGATAAAAATTCATTCCGAACTTAGTTGAAGTTGTACCGAAAATATTGTGGGTAGCATAACGTACATTGTTCCGACTTAAGCATACATTACCCGAAAGCAAACGAGTTGGCTAAAAAATAAAATAAGGCGTAAATTCGTCTCTCCCTTAAAAGTTCACAGAAAGAAAACGCAAAATATAAAAATATATAATATTATGTTAACTTTAAATAGTGTGCATGTGTTATCTTAAATTTTGGTTACAAGGATTTAATCCCGCAGAAGGGAATATTTACCACTGTCAAAAAGGAAGTAGGTATAGGTTAATATTCGTTTTAATGCTTTGTTCGTTTTCGATAGAAGGAGACATTCTATGACAATTTAACATATAAATTCGTATTCAGGACACCTTGAAACCTCAGGGAAACTGATAAAAATCGAGGAAATGTAATAATTATTTTTTATGGGGGGAAAAAAATTTAGACGTAAAAAGCAGCCATTATAGGCCATTGACGATGATGATTGACCGAGTATTTAGCTCTTAACGCTGTTAAAATTTTGCCGGTCCTCGTCCTCTCCAGTTTTATGGGGAGACATCTCGTGGCAAAATTAGGAAACATAGGTCAAATCAGCCAATTAAATCTGGTTTTTGTTTCATGTTACCTTATCCGACCAATCAGAGACATGCATTTTGAATCTCCAATAATGCATACTCATTCCAAAATCCTTATTCAGTTCGGTTTTTGCTCTGGTGTGATTTAGATTACTTATAAAAAAGAAGACGGTGCTGAAGTTTTCTTTACCAGTCACGGTGTTTTATTTGTCCGCAGTGTGGTCATGAATGTAATTATAGAGAAGTTGCTGACCAATATTATTGCAGAAGATTGACTAGGGACGAGCGCGGCAGAAAAAAAAGTGTTCCTTTTACTTCGATGTCTGTGAGCATTGGCTAGGCCAACAAGTTCAAATTGGTGGGCCTGGCGAAATCGTCTATTTATTCCTGTTGGTCGCCGCTGATACAAACATCCCAACGCTGCTACTGAAGGTTAGAAATTGCGAAAAAACGCGGGTTAGGTTAGGTTAAGTCTGAACCAAAACACATTTTTCTGGTGTTTTTTGGTGTGATTTGTTCAAATCTGAACTTCGTTTCTTTGGGAAATGAGCCGTTTTTGAGAAATTTTCAATTTTAAAATTTCTCAAAAACGGCTCATTTCCCAAAGAAACGAAGTTCAGATTTGAACAAATCACACCAAAAAACACCAGAAAAATGTTTTGGTTCAGAAAGGAGAAAAAGCACTAAAACGAATAACATTGTAATTAAGGTATGCATTAGATATTATCGTATAATATTATACATAAATAAGGTCAAAAGGCCGCGTAGGGAACCAATCGTTGTTCTTAAAATTTTAGTCAATTAGAATTCCATTTTATGTTAAATGTCTGGTGTAATTCTAAATAACAAATTCTTAAAGTAAGAATTAATGTCTCAAGTGTCATTTTCATAAACGAATCTTTTACTGTCAAAATTGCCATTGCATTATAATTGATTTTAAGTTTTTGAATATACTATTTTTATAAAAGGTATATAATTATCCCCCTAAACGAGAATTAACAGAAATACGCATCAGTAATTATATCATTAATGATATGATACCCTGGTGTAAAGCGAGTGAAGTGGTTTAATTAACAACAGGTCAAAGAAAGGTATAATTAATACCAATAAATTCATAATTAAAAGTAAATACATAAAGTATAAATAACGAACCACACCTCGTTTTACATAACAATATATATATATATGTATATATATATATATATATATATACACACACAGGGTGTCCGAGAATTATCTGTACAATTTTTGGCTGTTATTAAAAGTCAACCATGAAGTGTAGAAATTCCAGTGTTGTCCCATTTTACAGAGAATCTCATTAAGTTTTTTCTGATACCAAATTTTGACAAGTTTTTTTAGAAATTCCAGTGTGTCCGAACATTATCTGTACAATTTCATCTTTTAATAAAATTCTTGATAACACACCTAAAATTCTTAAACAAGATTATTTAGAATCTGTATTTTCAAAAGTTTCTTTTATTAAAGTAACGTTGTTACAAACATTCGATATGTGCACCATTAGTAATTCGCAAAACATCCAATCGATACTCCAAATGTTGCCATGTACGCTGCAGCATATCCACATCAATTCGCTCAATAGCAGCTGTGATTCTTGCTTTTAAATCATCAATGTCTGTCACCCGCGTACATTTCTAAAAGACTTGTCAAAACGTGGTATCAGAAAAAACTTAATGAGATTCTCTGTAAAATGGGATAACACTGGAATTTCTACACTTCATGGTTGACTTTTAATAACAGCCAAAAATTGTACAGATAATTCTCGGACACCTTGTGTGTATATATGTATATATATATGTATAGAAACGACGTAAGTATAGATGAATGTTCTGCACACGAAGAAGAGAAATAACGAACAAATGAAAAATGAGGTCCCCGCCCGGGGACAAAGAAGTCAGGGGGTAACAAATCAAGGGAGTTTGGAAGCCATGGATTTTCAATACGTCGAGATCAGTCGAGCTACTGGTAAGTGTTGTCTCAGGAATTTCGAGGCAATGTTTGATGTGTGAGGGGCTCACCATCTTGCTGAAAGATGACTGTATTCATGTTCACACCTCCCTTCCTCCTCAGTGCAGGAAGATATTTCCTTCTCAACATGTGCATGTATATTTCTGTGTTGATAGTGACATTTTGCCCTGCTTCATTTCTGAAGAAAAATATTCCAACGATACCATTACGTCTGATTGGCACTAAACTGTCACTTTTTAACCGGAAAATGTGGTGCCACATGTTCATGTGGTTGCTGAACTGCCCAAAATCGCATGTTCTATTTGTTGACATGCCCACTTAGATGAAAACGAGTCTTGTCATTGGAGAAAACATTGTTCAGAAACATTATTTCAGTCCGTTGGGCAATGCTGACAAAATTCACGCTTTTCTCCTTATTTCTGTCATTTTGACTTCGCAACATTTGTATCTTGTAAGGATACATTTGTAGATCTTGGTGTATGATTCTTCTCACAGTAGTATGTGACGTTCCCACCAACTAACAAAGCCTGAGTGTTGACTTTCTTGGTGAGGTTGCAGTTCTTGTTTTACAGCCTGGATCCTGTCAGATGTTCCTGCAGTAGATTTCCATCCACCGTGGCCTTTTATCTGGTCATTAACAGCCCGTATGTCCGAGCTTTTCCACAATACGTTTGATGGTTTTGTAATTAGGAATTCTTGTGTTTGGAAAGTCCCTATGAAATTGTCTCTGTGTTGCAACATATGATCTTGTGGTAAAATATACCTCTACGACCACTGTTCGCTGTGCGACAGAAAAATTGGCTGACTGATCAGAATTATGGTCAACAAAACTTTTTGACGTCTCCTTTATACCATCTGAAAATAGAGATAAAATATTCATTAGTTTAAAAATGGCAGCCATTTTAAAAGTTGTACATCACTTTGTCACACCCTACTGCAAAGACGTTATTATTCATGAAGCACAATACTAATAATAATAATTCGGGTTGATTACCCTCCCTCATAACACCCTAGGTCATAAAGACGGAGGTAACCTACTCGCTAACGTTGGTTTTTGAAGGAGATAAATCAAGAGCTCATTGTGGAGAAGGATTCGAACTAACGACCTAAGCGTCATGAGTCGATTGCTCTACAGTAAATGTCAAGCTATCGTGGCGCCTATATTTTGACGACTGTAATTATAATGCTTAGGTTTGAAATGTAACCTACTACGTAAAAGTGCCTGTGTATAACATAATTTATATAACTAATGTACGGTGTTGATTTCCAGGCTAGTGTCAGCGATTACCAACGAGCGAAGATCTCGGAGAGGAGAATAACTGGAATGCATGAAACTGGTGTATCGGTAGCTGACATTGCAGAGCTAACATAAAGACAGTATGAAGATGGATTCACAGCTGGGAATGTTCCATACGAATATCTCTTGCCTTCAACAATACACAACTCAGTCCTTCCTCTTCTCTTAACATTCTTGGCGTTTCCTTTTCTCGTGATCTTTCCTGGAAAGATCACATATACTCTCTTAAACAGCTTCTAAGAGGTTAGGCGTGCTGTACCGACTCCACGGTTTCTTCACCCCCACAGAGTTGCTGTCTCTGTTTTTGGGTCTTGTCCGCCCCTGTATGGAGTACGCTTCTCATGTGTGGGGTGGCTCAACCCACACAGCTCTACTTGACCGGGTGGAATCAAAGGTTTTTCGTCTCATCAATTCCCCGCCTCTTACTCTTACTCACTGTCTTCAATCTCTCTCTTTGCCACAATGTTGCCTCACTCTCTCTTTGCTATTGCTATTATAACGGACACTACTCTTCTGAACTCTCTAACTACGTGCCTCCTCCTTTAAGGAGATCACGCAATACCCGACTTTCGACACATTCTCATTCCTTTTCTGTCCAACTCTCTAACGCAGCGGTTCCCAAACTTTACTAACTGTCGGAACCCTTACAGCTTGTTTTTATTTCGCGGAACCCCAATTCCCACACACACACACACACACACACACATATATATTATATATATATATATATATATATATATATATAATATATATATATATATATATATATATATTATATATCTATATTAGGATTTAGAGCTGTAAAATATTTATTGAGCAACAAAACTTACATAACTTATTGGCGTACTTTAATGTGATTTTAGGGCTTGTTTAGTGCAGCAGAGTTGTTGGAAATTTGGTTTGTTGTTGGTCAGTTGTAGGCGCATATCCGCTGCTGCATCCAACTTATTACGGTACTTATTTTTGGTTGCTATGTATCGAGAAAATCCAGCCTCACACACAATTTACAGGGGAGGATTCTTCATGCTCGTTTGTAAGATCGGGAGATGGATTTAAAAGCTTTATCCAGAAATCAACAAAGAAATCCTTATCAAAAGTTGTTTTGAGTGTCAGATCCGTTGAAATATCAATTAGCTGCTCTTTTTCATTTACTGGAAGATTTTGTTGTTTCAAAATATTCGAATCAATAAATGGTTGCGCAGCCAAGTGAGTGGATCTTAAGACTTTGGAAAATACTTTCTCAATGAATTTCGCTTACTGATCCCAAATCCACGATGGAGCCATTTCAAGTCAGAATAAGAATAAAAATATTATTTAACAAAAAGCCAGAAGGTAAATTATTTGTAAATATTAGGACCTTAATTAGACCTGATTAGACTGATTAAAAAACGTGTCACGGAACCCTTGTTAAGCCTCTGTGGAACCCCTGGGTTCCGCGGAACACAGTTTGGGAACCACTGCTCTAACGCAAGGGTTGACTGATATTTTTAATCTTTTATTTACTTGACCGGTCAACTCTGAAACAATCTTCCTCAATCCATCTTTCCCCCTATCTGTGACCGTCACTCTTTCAAACGCAGAGTATCTAAGCATTTCGGAAACCTTGACCTTGATTTTAGTTATCTTCCTCCTCTATGGGAGGGGCGTTTTAGCGGGCATTCGCCCTTGGCCCCTCCTTCCTGCATAAAAACATATCTATATTAAAATTCTCATAAATAAGTACAGCCGAGCGCCAAGTATCCGCCAGCCTATGTTCCTGATCCTCGGCGGATAACTGGTTTTGGCTGATAACTGACTCTCCCCATAAAAAAATAGGTAATTAAATAAAAAAATACTTTTTCAATGGGTTTTAAAGAAATTTACTGTATTACTGTTTAACATAGTGCAGTATCTTGATAAAGTAAACTCACGGTAACCTATGCTGCTGCTACATCACTGTCTGCACGCTCACCGTGAAACTCCAAACCTTTGATGTTATGACGTTGCTTAAAACGCTTAAGCCAACCCGAACTATACTCACAAGGTTCTTTTATGGCCATATTATTATAGAAAAACCTAGCCTTGGCCATTATCATAGGCCCACTAAGACGTTTGTTTAAGCTTCGTCGCTGCTTAAACCACTCCCATGTAGCCTTGTCAACAAGAGGCAACTTAGAGACATGTAATTTTTTTCGAATATCCTTGCCAGGACGAGCATTACAACGTTCACTATAGTAAGTCAAAAGCTGAAATTTTTGCTTTTTCAAGTCATAAACAGTACGCTGTCCTATGCTAAAAGCACTTTCACCACACTTCACACGCCGCACCACTTCTAATTTCTGTTCAGTTGTTAGCACAACACGTTTCCTTTTAGAACAGTGGTTGTAATGCTCGTCCTGGCAAGGATATTCGAAAAAAATTACATGTCTCTAAGTTGCCTCTTGTTGACAAGGCTACATGGGAGTGGTTTAAGCAGCGACGAAGCTTAAACAAACGTCTTAGTGGGCCTATGATAATGGCCAAGGCTAGGTTTTTCTATAATAATATGGCCATAAAAGAACCTTGTGAGTATAGTTCGGGTTGGCTTAAGCGTTTTAAGCAACGTCATAACATCAAAGGTTTGGAGTTTCACGGTGAGCGTGCAGACAGTGATGTAGCAGCAGCATAGGTTACCGTGAGTTTACTTTATCAAGATACTGCACTATGTTAAACAGTAATACAGTAAATTTCTTTAAAACCCATTGAAAAAGTATTTTTTTATTTAATTACCTATTTTTTTATGGGAGGTCAGTTATCAGCCAAACCAGTTATCCGCCGAGGATCAGGAACATAGGCTGGCGGAACTTGGCGCTCGGCTGTACTTATTTATGAGAATGATAATGAATGATTTTTCGGGGGTAATGGAGACGGCAGTTAAAAAAAAAAAGAAAAATCGTAGATTTATATTTATTCAAGTTTATAAATAAAATTATTATATATATATATATATATATATATATATATATATATATATATATATATATATATATTGTGTATGTATGTGTCGGATATGATGTTATCCGTTAAAGGTAGTCTCAGTATGTCACTTCCTCGCACCGACGGAAGTTTATACCGTTAATTATTTTATTCTGACTGCGAATTTCGAAGACAACAATTTTATACCCTCGGTTGATGGCGTCCGCTCTCTCTCAGTCCGTTGAGAGAAGGGAATGCTTTTCTCCGTTGGAAGGATATAAAATGACGAGTTTCCTTTGTTAGTCCTTTATTTCTACAAAGTTGAAATCACTAATAAACACCTTAACACAACACTTGCTTAGAGAGTAGTAAGAACGAACGAGAACCCAATTTGGTTGACTAACCACTCGAGAGGTGTGCCACGAACTGCCTCCCTGGAGGTGATTTTCCTCGAGGAGGTTCCATGTTGCCACGTTTACAAAGATTGTTAAATCACAAAGTCCTATTATAACACTGATATTAGTCAAAATTTATATAATGGTGGTTCGACACCTTAACTCTTTTTAACAGAAAATTTATATAATTGTGGTTATAATAGTCGAAAGAACATTTAGAATTTAGGAATTTCTGTTTAAGATTCTAGACGTGGCAATTGTGGAGAGCCTCGTTAGGCTTATCGAGGGGATGCCAGAGAATCTCCTGGGCATAAAGGCGATTCACACAAATATTAGGAATTCTAACGGAGTCATGTTTTAATTTATACGAGCAGAATAATATCTTTTTAAAGAATTAATATTTTAATTCATACAAACAGAATGTCTTTAAATTTTAACACAAATTTATTTTTCCTGTGGAAACACTTTTCCACATGGCTCCCCTCCCAGAGTTGGTACTCGGGGTTAGTTTGAAAAAATCCTCTCAAACAAAAGCAGTTGGATGTAGGGTTTTATACAGACAAAGATATTATTGAAGAAGTAGTGGATGTAATGTTACATAAAGACAAAGAAATAGTTAAACAAAACACAGCTACTTAGTAGTTAATCCACTCTACTCATCAGTTAAATTTTACATTAAAAATCGATATTTATGCATTAATGAACACTTATATGTACATAGAGACAAAGGAATAGTTAAACAAAATACCTCTACTTCGTACTTAATCCACTATATTTATCAGTTAAATTTTTCCTAACAATTTATACTTATACACTAATGAACACTTATAATTAACTGTCACTTGTGTGTCTTTGAGCACTTGGAGTCTGATTTCTTTAGGTCCACTTTTTTACACTGATCTAAGTTCACCGTGTGCATACACTTTTAAACCATACGCGGTTTTTATCAAACTTTAAGAACAAAAATTTAGAGAAATGAATTTCAATGAGCTATTGGAAAAAGTACTTAAGTGAAATTGATTCGAATTCTGCAAGGTTATATTGTCGTTTTTGAGAATTTTTTATTTTTTTTTTATTTTTTTTTTTAAGAACTTTGGAATTGACTCGACTTGGAAGGTATAAAATTTCCAGGGTTTGTGCCGTGAAAGGGTTACGTGTGGACATGGACATTGCTCGAGTTTTTGGATGTACGCGTTGGTGGCTCATTGCCTCCGACATCAATCATTCCACGTCTCAAGCGTAGTTCAATAAATTTGTACGTAGGGCATGAATGTACGGGTATCGCCTAAACGGGTATATGGAGTGCGTGTGGTGTTAGCACTTGAACTGGAAGTGCGGTAAGGGAAACAGTTTGTACATGGGGTAAACCGACGTTATGTTTACTGTTCTTAGTTTCGTGTATTCGGTTCCTTTTGAGAGCGCGCGCGTGGCCTTAGGTTGTAAGTGTGTCGCGGTTGGTCGCTGCCCTTTTCGGCAGAGGTAAGGGAGGCCATGCCACTTGCTAGGCCAGGAAGAGGGGGTGCTCGTCCCCTGAGACGGGTTTCCCCTGGCGGAGGAGGAGGCCTACATAACTGAAGCCGATAGGTAGGGTCCTTTCCCTCGTCATCCTTTGGTAACGGCGGAGAAGGTGTTCTGGCCCGCTGTCGGAAAAGAGGAGGAGAAAGAGTCCTCGGTTCCACTTCTGAATCCCGAACAGCTGGTGGCACGAGGACCTCGGCAAGAGGAGCGGAAGGAAGCTCCACATTCGGAGAACTGACTAAGTTTTCTCTGGTCTCTCTAGGCAGGTGATTCTCAGTCCGTACCCTCGCAGGGGGTTTCGCTGGTGATATGCAGCTAGAGTAGTAGTAGTCATACAGATCGACAGTGTCTTTGAGATTCCCATTCGGTGGCAGTTCTGGAGAATGCCCCTCCCTTGGGTTTGGCATCCGAGGAGGCGGGAACTCCGCTTCGGGAACGAACTTGATGAGGTCCTTGTGAATGACCTTACTTTTCCCGGTATGGAGGTGCGTCACCTCGTACTTATTCTGCTGTAGATCCTGCATGACGCGATACGGACCATCCCATCGACGATAAAATTTCTTGGGAGCGTGAGGAGGCTTGCGATTTTTGTCGAAAAGGTAGCAACGTTGGCCAACCCTTACAGATCGCTGTCTGGGGAAACGGCGATGTTGCTCCGTTTGCATCCGGTCTATAGACATTTCGAGGTGTTGTCTAGCTAACTTGAAGATTTCCCGAGCCCGATTTATGAGTATGCGGTTATACTCATCCATCTGGTTCGGGGTTGGAAGTCCTTCCGTAGAGTCTTGGGCTTCACCAAAATCAAAAGGAAGACGTTTATCGTAGTGGTACAATATGAAGTGGGGGGTATCTCCCAGAGTACGATGTAGTGAATAGGTTTTATTATTTATTATCTTCATTATTTACGCTTCTTTCTACTTTACTATATCTCTATTTATTCTCTATCGGCTATTTCTTTCATTTATCACTTTGTTTCTCTATACTCTTTTTGCCGTATCGTATAAATATCATGGTAGCGCGCCTAGACCTGACTCTAAAAGACCGTTATAAAGCCAATGGGGAAGGGGGATATTAATACCCTTTATTAACACTTATTACGTTTTATTAATTTCGAAAATTGGTTTAGTTAATTAGGGGTATGCGAGTATGAATATTACTAAATATATTTAGGTCGGAGAGGGACACTCACTAAATTAATTTTACGTTACATTTAGTCAACCTATCGCGTAACGCGCTGCTCAAGACTGGCTATTATGGGTAAGCCGCTCCTTGTGCCCTGTCAGGACTACCAACTGTACCCATTTTAAACAATTTAAAACTAACAAACATGCTTTATCGTAATCATCACAATTTTTAGTAAATTTATATTAAACATTATCTTATTTAATTAACACAAATTAATATTCTTAACTAAGCATTACTACACTCGCATCACCCCCTTGAAAATAAGTTTTTCATTAGAAAACTTATTAATATCGTTTAACAAATTCAATAAATTTATTCAACAAACTTTATATTTTTTTTTTTTTTTTTTTTTTTTTTTTAACAAATTCAAAGTTTAGAAATAGACAAGAAATAATAGAATGACAATTCCCATACATATATTGTATCATATTATAAAAACCGAAAACTTTATAATTTTCACATTTGCATAAAATAACATTTCACTCTAATAATTAAATTACAACCTGTAACTAATCTATACATGCCAAAAAAAAATAACGGAAAATTTTCTTACAGTGGCTACACAAATCTCAAGTTCACAATCTATTCCAGCGATTTCTCATCAACGATCGCTTTACATTCGAAACAATTATTTGTATAGTTATACAGTTACTATCAGGGCAACATAGAAAAAAAATAAGAAAAAGTTTACATAAAATACTGACCAAGAGCGCACATACTATTTCACGAAAAACACAACAAATATGGGCAATAATCGGACCCTTTTCACTTATAATTTCATTAGATAATAATCAGTACATTTATTTGCTGGACGTTGTTTAGATGACACTCCGCACGCTGACAACGGATTTCAATTTTCAATCGCAGCTCTCCTACTCACTTCGCTAGAATGCAAGGGATTGCATCAATCAATATGCAACAGGGCAGCACGCTATAATGGTTCCGCTCTCTCTCCAATGGCGAAAAAAAAAAACAAGAGACGTCCAATTCTAAAAGGATCAGGGGGGGAGATATCTGAAAGCGGGACCACGCGCTGGAATTGGACGGAATTTGCAATTCTAGAAGTCGATGAAGAAACTCGCCTTGTCTCATCTCCACTTTTGTCGGTGAACGCTGCTCTTCCTACGTCCAGCTGAAAGACTCTTCTACTGGCAACAATCAAACGATGACTCCGCCGTAGGCCGTTTCCCAACGAACCTACTGTATGTCTGTATGGACAGTACAGTCGTAGGCACCCGTTCAAGCTCTCGTGGCTTGTCTACCGCGCGCTTTGACACATATTTAGCGAAGCATTCGAGCAACGTGACCAGCTACTGCCCGAAAAATACCAGTAGACCATCTTCGATCGAAACTTTCGTGTGCCAAGACCCTGCACACGTAAATTTCTCTTCTCTTCCGAAACTGTCCTGCGCCAAGTCCATGCGCATTCGGTTCCTCTCTTCTCTCTCTTCGCTTCCGAAACCATCCTGCGCCAAGTCCATGCGCATTCTGGTTTCTCTTCTCTCTCTCTCATTGGTGATCGATCACCTATCCGGTCGACTAAACTCACTTGATGGAACTCGGATTCAACTTGGTTGACCCAAACTGAGCCTTTCAATTTTGAAAAAAAGTTTATTCGAAACGTTTCTGTACTGCTTATCATTTCATATTTAATTTATCGAATTTTCTCGACAGTTCACTTCGAAACAATAACTACACATTTGCTCTGGCCAAATTCACGGAAAAATATAAAAAATTTCGCAAAAATTTAATCAAATCTAGCTACCAATAAGGTCACTTATGGCAGTTACAGCAGAGAAGATAAAAAAAGTCATAAAACGCTAAACAAAATTGTACAGTATAAATATAAAAGCGCCCATACATAGTAACTGTTAGTATAATTTAAGAATTATTATTGTTCAAACTATCGTCAGAAATCACCTCAATACCTCTAAATACAAAAGACAAAAATGAACCCCAGAAACTTCATGTCATCCATTCTCTGACAATCATGAACCCTCTTGCTTTGAGGAGGAGCACACAGACGCCACAAAAACGTTACTGGCTATCTAGGCTCCATTTCCGAGTGTACACTTGAGTCAATGTTTCAAATGCATTAGTTAACTCCGACTGAAGGTTTAAACAATAATAATTTTCTAAACAGTTATTAAAAAGTAAAAAAAATTTAAATATTACTACCAAAAATTATTTTAATACAGTAATTCCAACTTGAAACGTCAAATTTCATATGAATTGAACTCGCAATTAGCAAATTACATCTGAGATACAACTCTCTCCTTCAACAGAAACCCCAGTATGGTTTGCAAATCACAAAAATCTCAGTAATTTATCGTTTCCAAGTGAAACTACAAATTTGCATAGTTATACTAAATAAGAATAGATCATATGTACTAAAAAAATACACGCACCCACTGTAAACAAAAACAACACATTACACAATTAAGAGCGGTCGCTTTGTTTGTAAGCGAACCTCTATACAAATATCCCTAACCGAATGAAACTGCATTATATCCTAACATAATTTCGTAATATTTTCCATGCAAACGCTCGAACTAAAAAAAAAGGACATTTTTCATTTCTAATTCCAAATTAAAATATCAAATTAAAACATCCTTTTTAGAATACAATCTAAATTTGAACTAAAAATTTTACCATTGTCATTGAACTGGAAAGAAAAATAAAAATCGGCCTACCTGTACAAATAAAATTGATTATTGAATGAATTATAAAACGTAAAGATGAAATTTTCTACACAAATTTCTGTAATTCAAAAAAATTATAATTTCCAGATTTAGTAAAATGTGTACCGTAACTCACATTGGCCGCCAAAATAAAAATAAAATTTACTGCCGCTTTTAGGCCTATAATTAATAAATTCAATGTTATGCGTGAAAAGCACAATTTAGAATCTACGCATAACATTTGTGCTTATTAAAGAAAAATCCTATGCTTATTTATGTTAAACCAATTAAAATTTTGTTAAATAACTAAGAATTTACTACTCAATAGACATACCGTAATAACGGTTAATCTCCGAACAATATTTTACGATAGGCCTACAAGAAATTCTTCTTAAGTACGATACAATAGCCATTTACCAAATATGTCGGAATTGTCGTGAAATGAATCGAAAGAAACAGAGAGAGGAGAAAAAAATAATCAGCTTACCTACCAAAGTTATGGGTATATAAATATATGTAATTATATATATAACTAATAAATACGTATTAGTTAATAAGTAAGTATATAATTAATGAGTATATAAAAATAAAAAAAAACTTATAAAAAATTTTACAACACAATTTCTCTATTTCAGTTAAACGAATTCTGCTTATTTTGAAATTTAACACAATCCTATACGGCGACTTATAATCTGACAAATTTAATATGTTTAAGATTACCTTTCGACTGTCAATTAACTGTAACTTAACCTATATAGCGCGAAGCGAGCGAAGCAAAAAGCCCGTAAATCTATATAAACAAATAATCCTATTATTATATACAGGCAATCGAAATATAATCAAAAATCTGCTAATGAAACCCAGAAAATTTCTCACAAATTTTCGCTAAAACATTTTGAAAGGACCATATAAAATGTGTATCATACTGTATTTAAACTAACAATTCACTTACGTACAAATCATTATTCTTATTATTATGATTATTACAATTATCACTAATTCCAAAAGTTTTAAACAAAAGTTAAAAAGGTAAGCTGAAAGAGTAGAAGAGATGAAAAAAAAAATTGAGTCTCCAGGCAGCACGATAATTTTCAAACTATATCCTCTCCGACCAAAATGAACGAAATTTAACGTAATAATGACTCGCAATATTGAGTCGGACAAACGAAAAGCAACGGAACTGGACGAAACAAATTAAATTCTTAGGCGAAGTTTCAGGGACGCTATCAGGACGCGAAGGCAAGCGCCATTTTTAAATTTTATTTACAATGAAATTTTAAGGCATGAAAATCGAAATTTGCCTGCAAACGGGGTAAACTTTGCATTTAGATATTTTAATAATCGAAATAAAATATTCATTAACGCTATTGTTATTATACCGGGTTTTAAGAATTTTAATCGAAATACTAACACGTGGGTAAGCCTCACAAAATATGATGTAAGACCACCGCTCGCCACCAGATGTAGTGAATAGGTTTTATTATTTATTATCTTCATTATTTACGCTTCTTTCTACTTTACTATATCTCTATTTATTCTCTATCGGCTCTTTCTTTCATTTATCACTTTGTTTCTCTACACTCTTTTTGCCGTATCGTATATATATCATGGTAGCGCGCCTAGACTGACTCTAAAAGACCGTTATAAAGCAATGGGGAAGGGGGATATTAATACTCTTTATTAACACTTATTACGTTTTATTAATTTCGAAATTGGTTTAGTTAATTAGGGGTATGCGAGTATGAAATATTACTATAATATTTAGGTCGGAGAGGGACACTCACTAAATTAATTTTACGTTACATTTAGTCAACCTATCGCGTAACGCGCTGCTCAAGACTGGTATTATGGTAAGCCGCTCCTTGTGCCCTGTCAGGACTACCAACTGTACCCATTTTAAACAATTTAAAACTAACAAACATGCTTTATCGTAATCATCACAATTTTTAGTAAATTTATATTAAACATTATCTTATTAATTAAACAAATTAATATTCTTAACTAAGCATTACTACACTCGCATCACCCCCTTGAAAATAAGTTTTTCATTAGAAAACTTATTAATATCGTTTAACAATTCATAATTTTATTCAACAAATTTATATTTTTTTTTATTTTCAATTTTTTTTTTTTTTTTTTTTTTAAACAATTCAAAGTTTAGAAATAGACAAGAAATAATAGAATGACAATTCCCATACATATATTGTATCATATTATAAAAACCGAAAACTTTATAATTTTCACATTTGCATAAAATAACATTTCACTCTAATAATTAAATTACAACCTGTAACTAATCTATACATGCCAAAAAAAATAACGGAAAATTTTCTTACAGTGGCTACACAAATCTCAAGTTCACAATCTATTCCAGCGATTTCTCATCAACGATCGCTTTACATTCGAAACAATTATTTGTATAGTTATACAGTTACTATCAGGGCAACATAGAAAAAAAATAAGAAAAAGTTTACATAAAATACTGACCAAGAGCGCACATACTATTTCACGAAAAACACAACAAATATGGGCAATAATCGGACCCTTTTCACTTATAATTTCATTAGATAATAATCAGTACATTTATTTGCTGGACGTTGTTTAGATGACACTCCGCACGCTGACAACGGATTTCAATTTTCAATCGCAGCTCTCCTACTCACTTCGCTAGAATGCAAGGGATTGCATCAATCAATATGCAACAGGGCAGCACGCTATAATGGTTCCGCTCTCTCTCCAATGGCGAAAAAAAAAACAAGAGACGTCCAATTCTAAAAGGATCAGGGGGGGAGATATCTGAAAGCGGGACCACGCGCTGGAATTGGACGGAATTTGCAATTCTAGAAGTCGATGAAGAAACTCGCCTTGTCTCATCTCCACTTTTGTCGGTGAACGCTGCTCTTCCTACGTCCAGCTGAAAGACTCTTCTACTGGCAACAATCAAACGATGACTCCGCCGTAGGCCGTTTCCCAACGAACCTACTGTATGTCTGTATGGACAGTACAGTCGTAGGCACCCGTTCAAGCTCTCGTGGCTTGTCTACCGCGCGCTTTGACACATATTTAGCGAAGCATTCGAGCAACGTGACCAGCTACTGCCCGAAAAATACCAGTAGACCATCTTCGATCGAAACTTTCGTGTGCCAAGACCCTGCACACGTAAATTTCTCTTCTCTTCCGAAACTGTCCTGCGCCAAGTCCATGCGCATTCGGTTCCTCTCTTCTCTCTCTTCGCTTCCGAAACCATCCTGCGCCAAGTCCATGCGCATTCTGGTTTCTCTTCTCTCTCTCATTGGTGATCGATCACCTATCCGGTCGACTAAACTCACTTGATGGAACTCGGATTCAACTTGGTTGACCCAAACTGAGCCTTTTCAATTTTGAAAAAAAAGTTTATTCGAAACGTTTCTGTACTGCTTATCATTTCATATTTAATTTATCGAATTTTCTCGACAGTTCACTTCGAAACAATAACTACACATTTGCTCTGGCCAAATTCACGGAAAAAATATAAAAAATTTCGCAAAAATTTAATCAAATCTAGCTACCAATAAGGTCACTTATGGCAGTTACAGCAGAGAAGATAAAAAAAGTCATAAAACGCTAAACAAAATTGTACAGTATAAATATAAAGCGCCCATACATAGTAACTGTTAGTATAATTTAAGAATTATTATTGTTCAAACTATCGTCAGAAATCACCTCAATACCTCTAAATACAAAAGACAAAAATGAACCCCAGAAACTTCATGTCATCCATTCTCTGACAATCATGAACCCTCTTGCTTTGAGGAGGAGCACACAGACGCCACTAAAACGTTACTGGCTATCTAGGAGGCTCCATTTCCGAGTGTACACTTGAGTCAATGTTTCAAATGCACTAGTTAACTCCGACTGAAGGTTTAAACAATAATAATTTTCTAAACAGTTATTAAAAAGTAAAAAAAATTTAAATATTACTACCAAAAATTATTTTAATACAGTAATTCCAACTTGAAACGTCAAATTTCATAAGAATTGAACTCGCAATTAGCAAATTACATCTGAGATACAACTCTCTCCTTCAACAGAAACCCCAGTATGGTTTGCAAATCACAAAAATCTCAGTAATTTACCGTTTCCAAGTGAAACTACAAATTTGCATAATTATACTAAATAAGAATAGATCATATGTACTAAAAAAATACACGCACCCACTGTAAACAAAAACAACACATTACACAATTAAGAGCGGTCGCTTTGTTTGTAAGCGAACCTCTATACAAATATCCCTAACCGAATGAAACTGCATTATATCCTAACATAATTTCGTAATATTTTCCATGCAAACGCTCAAACTAAAAAAAAAGGACATTTTTAATTTCTAATTCCAAATTAAAATATCAAATTAAAACATCCTTTTTAGAATACAATCTAAATTTGAACTAAAAATTTTACCATTGTCATTGAACTGGAAAGAAAAATAAAAATCGGCCTACCTGTACAAATAAAATTGATTATTGAATGAATTTATAAAACGTAAACAATATATGAAAAGATTTTTCTACACAAATTTCTGTAATTCAAAAAAATTATAATTTCCAGATTTAGTAAAATGTGTACCGTAACTCACATTGGCCGCCAAAATAAAAATAAAATTTACTGCCGCTTTTAGGCCTATAATTAATAAATTCAATGTTATGCGTGAAAAGCACAATTTAGAATCTACGCACAACATTTGTGCTTATTAAAGAAAAATCCTATGCTTATTTATGTTAAACCAATTAAAATTTTGTTAAATAACTAAGAATTTACTACTCAATAGACATACCGTAATAACGGTTAATCTCCGAACAATATTTTACGATAGGCCTACAAGAAATTCTTCTTAAGTACGATACAATAGCCATCTTACCAAATATGTCGGAATTGTCGTGAAATGAATCGAAAGAAACAGAGAGAGGAGGAAAAAAATAATCAGCTTACCTACCAAAGGTTATGGGTATATAAATATATGTAATTATATATAACTAATAAATACGTATTAGTTAATAAGTAAGTATATAATTAATGAGTATATAAAAAATACAAAAAAAACTTATAAAAAATTTTACAACACAATTTCTCTATTTCAGTTAAACGAATTCTGCTTATTTTGAAATTTAACACAATCCTATACGGCGACTTATAATCTGACAAATTTAATATGTTTAAGATTACCTTTCGACTGTCAATTAACTGTAACTTAACCTATATAGCGCGAAGCGAGCGAAGCAAAAAGCCCGTAAATCTATATAAACTAAATAATCCTATTATTATATACAGGCAATCGAAATATAATCAAAAATCTGCTAATGAAACCCAGAAAATTTCTCACAAATTTTCGCTAAAACATTTTGAAAGGACCATATAAAATGTGTATCATACTGTATTTAAACTAACAATTCACTTACCTACAAATCATTATTCTTATTATTATGATTATTACAATTATCACTAATTCCAAAAGTTTTAAACAAAAAAGTTAAAAAGGTAAGCTGAAAGAGTAGAAGAGATGAAAAAAAAATTGAGTCTCCAGGCAGCACGATAATTTTCAAACTATATCCTCTCCGACCAAAATGAACGAAATTTAACGTAATAATGACTCGCAATATTGAGTCGGACAAACGAAAAGCAACGGAACTGGACGAAACAAATTAAATTCTTAGGCGCGAAGTTTATCAGGGACGCTATCAGGACGCGAAGGCAAGCGCCATTTTTAAATTTTATTTACAATGAAATTTTAAGGCATGAAAATCGAAATTTGCCTGCAAACGGGGTAAACTTTGCATTTAGATATTTTAATAATCGAAATAAAATATTCATTAACGCTATTGATTATTATACCGGGTTTTAAGAATTTTAATCGAAATACTAACACGTGGGTAAGCCTCACAAAATATGATGTAAGACCACCGATCGCCACCAGATGTAGTGAATAGGTTTTATTATTTATTATCTTCATTATTTACGCTTCTTTCTACTTTACTATATCTCTATTTATTCTCTATCGGCTATTTCTTTCATTTATCACTTTGTTTCTCTATACTCTTTTTGCCGTATCGTATAAATATCATGGTAGCGCGCCTAGACCTGACTCTAAAAGACCGTTATAAAGCCAATGGGGAAGGGGGATATTAATACTCTTTATTAACACTTATTACGTTTTATTAATTTCGAAATTGGTTTAGTTAATTAGGGGTATGCGAGTATAAAATATTACTAAATATATTTACGTCGGAGAGGGACACTCACTAAATTAATTTTACGTTACATTTAGTCAACCTATCGCGTAACGCGCTGCTTCAAGACTGGCTATTATGGGTAAGCCGGCTCCTTGTGCCCTGTCCAGGACTACCAACTGTACCCATTTTAAACAATTTAAAACTAACAAACATGCTTTATCGTAATCATCACAATTTTTAGTAAATTTATATTAAACATTATCTTATTTAATTAAACAAATTAATATTCTTAACTAAGCATTACTACAACGATTATACGCGTTGTTAACGGCAAGTTGTGCCAGCGGGAGGCGCTCGTCCCAATTTTTACCATCGGCGTCGACGACATGTTTCAAATAGGAGATGATTTTGCCATTTTGTCGTTCGACGAGCCCGTTCGCCTGGGGGTGGTAGGCTGTAATGTGGGTGTTTTTGATCCCGCATAATTTACGCAGGGTATTCAGGAGTTTCGAACAAAATTCCGGAGCTTGATCCGAGATAAGCACAGAAGGGGTGTTATGATTCCTTATAACTCGACGTAAAAGAGCTTTTGCAACTACTTCCGCCGTCCGGTCGGGGATAGCTACCAGCTCGTTGTAACGCGAGAAATGATCAGTGAACACCAAGATCCGTGTGTTTCCCGAGGCGGTCTTTGGTAAAGGTCCAATCATGTCCATGCCGACCCGATCCCAGGGTGTGATAGGTACGGGATATTGGTGCATGTGGGCTGTTTGGTTCAGTGGACCTTTGTGCTCTAAGCAGGATGGGCAGACGCTGCAATAGTCTGAAACCCTTTTTGTCAAACTCGGGAAATGAAACCTCTCCTGGACTCGCTTTTGCGTGCGTTCTGGACCAAAATGGCCAGAAACTGGAGAGTCGTGGCATAATCGCAGAGCAAGGTCGACGAGCTCGGCTGGGACCTCAATGACGTCCTTCCCTTGAGAGTTTCTGTAATACAAGATGCCGCCTTTTACGACGTGGTGAGAAGCGGACGGACTCGACGGCGTTGCCGTTCCACTCAGTTCCCTGAGCAATTTCCCGGTGTAGGCATTTCTGACCTGGGCACGGCGAAGCATTTGTTCCTCCATGATGGGTAGAACTTGCATCCGGCGTATTTCGGCCTCAGAATCTGCCCGGAGTCGGGATAGATAGTCCGGCAGGACGTGCGATTTTCCTGGATGGTAGACTATACAAGGGGAAAACGTTTGGACTGATAGTGCCCATCGGCTGAGACGTCCCTCCAGGAGCTTGTTCTTGAATAGAGAGGTCAAGGGCTGATGGTCAGTCTTGACGGTGATGTCGTACCCGTAAATCATGTTCTTGAACTTCTTCAGACCCCATACTACTCCAAGGGCCTCCTTTTCGGTGACTGAATAGTTGCATTCAGGCTTTGACAACAAACGACTAGCATAAGCTATAGGCAACTCGACACCATTTACTTCTTGAAGCAGGACAGCGCCTAGACCATACTGTGATGCATCAGTCGCTAGAATGAAGGGTTTGGAATAGTTCGGGAACTGGAGGATGGGTTCTGCGAGCAGTTTGTCCCGAAGGGTCTCGAAAGCGACCTGTTGCGTTTTTGTCCATTCGAACCCCACATTCTTTTTGAATAGATTGGTGAGGGGAGTAGCGATTTTGGAGAAATCAGGAATCATGTTCCTGTAGAACCCACAGAATCCAATAAAAGATCTTACTTCATCCGTGTTACGGGGAACAGGGCGGTTCTTCAGGGTTCGAACTTTAGCGGGGTCAGGACGGATTCCATCCGGAGAAAGTAAGTACCCCAAATATACAAGTGAAGTCTGGAAGAAGTTACATTTCGAGAGCTTGAGCTTCAGATTGGCCTTCCGAAGTCGATCGAAAACGTTTTGGAGACGCCGCAAATGATCTTCCTTCGTCTCGCTGAAGACTATCAGGTCATCGAGGTAAACAAGGACTTCTAAGCCGAGAATTCCCGTTAAAACGATGTCCATCAGTCTCGAAAAACACGCAGGCCCGTTCTTGCACCCAAACGGCAAAACTTTCCATTCGTAGTGGCCGCGAGTGGTCGTAAAGGCTGTGTAGGGCTGGGATTCTGGGCTAACCTCCAGTTGCCAGTAACCTGAGGCGAGGTCCAAGGTAGTGAAGTATTTAGATCCTCCAACATTTTGGATCACGTCTTGCATGTTGGGTATAGGGAATCGATCAGGAATAGTTATCGCGTTTAATCGACGATAGTCTATACATGGACGGAAAGTGTTATCCTTTTTGGTGATCAAAATCATAGGGGCAGACCAAGGGCTTGTTGAGGGTCTTATTAGGTCTTGCTCAAGCATCTCCTGCACATGCTGTTCAACGATGGCTTGTTGCGAATGAGGGATGCGATACGGCGGAACGTATACCGGCCGAGTATGAGGTTCTAATTTAATGTGGAAAGGAGCTAATTTGGTTCGTCCTAAGGGATCACCTTTGAGCGCAATCACGTCCCGATTAGCGACTAAAAATCCTAAAAGTTGATGGTACAGTTTAGAGTTTCGAAACAAGGGGGAATCTGGAGAATTTTGTTCGATCCGCTGGTCTAAGATTTCCCGATATTCCGCGTGGAGCTCGTCCGTAGGCAGCTCCGCTGAATCAAAAATTTTGCGAATATCTATCTGGACGTGGCCGGGGTCGAGAATTTCCTCATACGCCAGTAAGGCTTCTCCAATCCGTTGGCCTGTTTCCAACCTGATCGGTTTCATTCCTCGGTTGAAGCAAAGTACTGGAAGCTCAGAATTTCGGCAAATTCCCAGCGTTTGTGCCACAAGCAAGTTTGCTCGTGGACAGTTTTTTTCAGTGACTAGATTGGTTCCGTCCGGAAGAGGGTTTCCTTGCCGGGACGCGACCCGAGCGGCAAAACAAACTCTCTCAAACGGTTGAATAACGACTGGATCTCTAGACGACAAAAGGAATTGCTCCTGGTCTGAAAAATTCGCGCTGTCGGAGATCTCGGAAAAAGTGTCAAAATCGGAGTCTGCGTCAGCGAAGGCACAAGCATTATGACTATACTCGGTAGGATGGTCTTCCGTATCTCGTACGAAATCCGATCCAAGCTCGACGGCCATGTTGGTTATGGTTTCTGACGCATCATCGGCCTGTGTCGATGATAGTGACGCGTCTGGATCCTCAGGAACATCACCAATGGCAAAATTCGGATCGAGTTCGATGGTACCGACGAAATCAGGTCCGGCAGTTGCCGAAGGATTGGGACTTCCTCTTTTACGCGTCGAGTGTGTACCAAGGTAACTAGGTGGAATCGTTACCGTCTTCACACTCAGAGAGGGTCTCTTGCTCCGACAAGAGTCCTCCGAAATTTCACAAGATAGAACTTTTCGTTTGGAACCAGAAGACACGTTGTCCGCTAGAACCAAGTCTCTCGGGTCATCCTTATGTTTCTGAGCCCCTTGGGGACTTCCCTCGCCGGCGCGAGGACATGGTTGCTCGTCGGCAATGAACCTCTGGACACTTTTCCACAAGTGCGAGAAGGGACGGTCCCTAGTGGTGAAAGGCCAAAGCTTCCTCGCTAACCCACGTGGGTCTGCGCGTTGGTTCTGCTTCGTTAGAACCGGTCTGCGAGCACATGAGCTCTTTCCAACGAACGCGTGGACCTCATGTACTAATTTCTCCAATGAAACGTCTTTCGACACAAGGGGGAAAAGATGCTCATACAACTCGACATCATCTAGCCGAGCTGTTCTGGGGGCAGGGGCTGCCTCCCCCACGAACGTATGGACTTCTTCCACTAATTTTGATAGTGGCAAGTCCTTCGTCGCAAAAGGAATAAGCTCTTTATACACATTGCACCCTTCTGCCGGTCTGGGGCTCCTACCCCTTACGTCTTCCACAGGGGGTCCCTGTAGAAACTGGGCGGCGGCACATAGCTGCCGAAACGACATACGATCCTCGGGACCGTAATTCACCGAACTGGCATCTAATTTAAAGACGCCCGGACTCGTGGGACGACCACGTGAGCTATAAATAGGATATAACCTATTCCCAAATTCGACGTGCTGGAATCCGATCACATTCCATGCGCTGGACGCCAAGAAATCCATTCCCAGCAAAATATCGGCCGGAAACTTGGTCGCTCCCGGCACAATGATGCCTGAAATCTCGAAACACGTGGATCCGAGGCACATTGGTAACTTAACAACTCCCAATGAAGGGATACGGTTGCCAGTAACTCCTCGCAGGGTAACGTGGGCAGGCCTTATCCCCAATTGTTTGCGGTTTATTGACGTTTCCCCGCAAAACCGCTCCAAACTGGGCAGTTTAATGAGAGTTGCTTGGCTTCCGGTGTCTAGCAGTACGTTCCCAGACTTCCCAAAAACTGTGATATCAACAAGCAGGTCCTTGTTCGTGGCTCGGATGTGCCGAACAGGCAAAGAGGGATCATCCAATGTGGATGAAGGGTATAATGGCAAAGGCCAGGAGCCCTCCCCATTTGTTTCCTTAGTCCTAATACTTCGTACGAACGAAAACTTACCATCTAATTCTCTACTATTTACATAGTCACAATCGCGTGACCGTTCCGGGGGGTGGTTCACTCCCGCTCCCCTAAATGCTGTTCTAAAAAAGGGTCGAATCCGGGATCCATTTCCAGTGGGTCTAGTACATCCTCCCCTTCAGCCGAAGTGGCGAGCGAGAGCTGGGCGGTAGCAACCCTTGCTTCCTCTTGGGGGTCCTCGCACTCCACTAGGTAGACCCGCTTATTCCCGACTCTGGTCAGGAACTTACTCCGTGTTGATCGTTGGGGTTGGTCGTCCCTAAACTGCGGCCGTTGTTGCTGGCTCGTGGACGACCCTTTAGATCGGGCTGACTGCTGACGGTTCGTGGGGCCTGACGGTTTTTTCTGTAGCGCATTCTTACATGATTCCCGCTCCCCTCGTCGATGCCCCTGCTTGCCACAGATCCCACAGTACGGGACGCTCCTGCACCGCCTCGCAAAATGCCCCGACTTCTCACAATTGTAACACGTGGGCGGCGTGTCCTGCTGCCTTGCCTGGGGTTGCTGTGATCCTCTGGGAGCGAAAAAAGGGTCCCGCACCGTTTGGATCCCCCTCACTTTCGCCTCTGCCTTCAACTGGTGGGGAGGCCCTGCCAAAGAAGGGAACACTTTCCTGACCTTGTTTAGCTGGTCAATGGCAGTTTCTGAGGTCGTGACGTCGCATACCTCTTGCAGTTTCGCTCGCTGAGGAGCTCCCATATTTGCGTACCAAACACTCAGGGTGAATACGCGTTGCATTTCTAGTGGTACCCGGTACCCCCATGCATCCCGGGACACTTTTGTAAACCTTTGCACCCCTTCGTTGGTTCGATTTATAAAGTCTATGAAGTCTTCACCCGAATCGGGGTTCCACCTGAGTCGAAAAAGATTATTTATTGTCTCCAGGGGCTGCGAGTCCTGGCATTCCCGGTAAAAAGCCAAAAAATTTGCCCGAAACTGAGTCCAGGTGGTCGCATCGCAAAGCCTTTGGGACGTTTGCACTGATTTAAGGGCGTTCCCCTCCGAGGGATGGAGGAATCGCTTCGATTCGCTGAGTCGCTCCTGGTCGGTACTAATCGACTCGTTCTGGAAGTATGTCTCGAGGTTCGTGATCCATTCTCGTGGGGTGGGTCCAGTCCTAACCCCATTTATGGTACCCTGGAAGATCGGAACCGCCGAAGGGACATTTGTAACCCAGTTGAGATTAAAAGTGGGGCGGGATGCCGTGGAGGCCTGATCATCTTCACCACGTTGCATGTTTGGATCGGTCTGGTCCAACGGAGACGAAGTTTCAGGAGTCGAGGGTGGAGTTGCTGTATCGTTGCCGCTCTTCGTGTCCTCGCCGGGGTTGCCGTATCGTTGTCGTTCTCCGTGCCCTCGTCCGCGTCTCATAGAACGATATACGCGAAGAGAAGAAAAAAAACGACGGTGCGAACTGGGTTCTACTGAATAACTGTAAGGAACGGGACGGGACTGATGCAACGAAATGAGAAAAACAAAAGACCCGACGACAAATCTATATGCGTTTCCTCATTAATCGAAAAAAATGAAAGTAAAAGTTCGCGCACGGAACGCGAAAAAGCGTGGGGGAAAAAAAAGAACTCCTTTTACCAAAATGTAACCGCCGAGATGCGCCGAATTCGCGCGTTAACGAATCAAACAAACAAACAAACACACGCACGAACTATATATATACAAATTAGGTAAAAAAAAAATTTCCCAAGAGTCAATACAATCAACTCGAATTCAAAATTCCGTTTTCTGTTAACCCAATGTGGGACAATTTAAATTAAAAAATTTAAAGCTTCACTTAAATTTTTTTCTCAAATTCCATGAATTTTACCATGTACTTTGCAGAAATCGTTTCGTTACCAACAATAAAATATATAAATCCTTATATATTTAAATAACCAATTACTGCATATAAAAACAAACCTGTCAATTTTTCCCTCTTAACACAAAAACCCAAAAAGAAGAAAAATTGAATTTAATTTGTTTACAAACAACAAAACTAGTTCACCTATCCATACATACACACAAATATTGCAAAAAAAAAAATCGCTTTACAATCACACCGGACAGTGAAATTGAATTAAATTGAGTTTAAACACCGATAAACAAAAAATTGTTTTTAACTCACCAATGACAATTTAAATTGGTTACCAACAATAAACATATACTGTAATTTATCGATATACGTAAAATACTGCATGCACCAAAAAAAAACCACAAATCTTCTATCAACAAAAGAAGAATAATAATGGAAAAACAAATCTTCAGCCCAAGAGAGAATAATATTAAAAAAAAAAAATTCCCCTTTTTTTTTTCAAACCAATGCGTTAAACACTTTTTTTTTCCCGTATTTATTTATTTATTGCCTTTTATTCATACTAATGTTACTCTTACTTGCCAAACGCACTTTTACTCCAGTTACCGAGATTTCTCTATTTCCTTTTATTCCGTCTTGAAAGCACGTTTGTTTTCGTTTTCTTCGGCTCGTCTTGAGAGAACGTCTGTCGTTTCTGAGTGAGTCCTCTCAGTTTCCGATATTTTCGTTGGGCAGAGTCGAATGCGTTCGACTCTCGCGCTTATCCACGAAGGCGAAACCGTTTCCGCCTGAGGTGCTCTCACAGAATCGAACACGCCCGACCCTCGCAGTCTCTCATTCCTCCCTTGAAGAACGTTGCTCGTTGACGATTAACGGCTTTTAGAATCTTCTCCAATTTCGATATTCCTCATCTCGTTGTGGGAATTTACGTCACTGCTATGCGTCGCATAGACGTTCCAAAGAAATTAAATTCGTAAAATTCCTCTCCGCGTGCCCGATTAATAATTTCCGTTATAATCCTCTCTCTAAACAAGTGCTTGGTTCCACTGAAATCCGACGTTCGTTTCGGATGCGTTGATGTCCCTGTAGCGGGGTTCTGCTCACAGGTTTTCAATTTCTGCTCCTCGGCAAAATGGCGGGTGAATGATTTCTTCTTTAAATCCTGGTATAGGTCTCCAATGTCGGATATGATGTTATCCGTTAAAGGTAGTCTCAGTATGTCACTTCCTCGCACCCACAAGGAAGTTTATACCGTTTAATTATTTTATTCTGACTGCGAATTTCGAAGACAACAATTTATATCCTCGGTTGATGGCGTCCGCTCTCTCTCAGTCCGTTGAGAGAAGGGAATGCTTTTCTCCGTTGGAAGGATATAAAATGACGAGTTTTCCTTTGTTAGTCCTTTATTTCTACAAAGTTGAAATCACTAATAAACACCCTTAACACAACACTTGCTTAGAGAGTAGTAAGAACGAACGAGAACCCAATTTGGTTGACTAACCACTCGAGAGGTGTGCCACGAACTGCCTCCCTGGAGGTGATTTTCCTCGAGGAGGTTCCATGTTGCCACGTTTACAAAAGATTGTTAAATCACAAAGTCCTATTATAACACTGATATTAGTCAAGAATTTATATAATGGTGGTTCGACACCTTAACTCTTTTTAACAGAAGAATTTATATAATTGTGGTTTATAATAGTCGAAAGAACATTTAGAATTTAGGAATTTCTGTTTCAGATTCTAGACGTGGCAATTGTGGAGAGCCTCGTTAGGCTTATCGAGGGGATGCCACAGAATCTTCTGGGTATAAAGGCGATTCACACAAATATTAGGAATTCTAACGGAGTCATGTTTTAATTTATACGAGCAGAATAATATCTTTTAAAGAATTAATATTTTAATTCATACAAACAGAATGTCTTTAAATTTTAACACAATTTATCTTTCCTGTGGAAACACTTTTCCGCATATGTATGTACGTATGATTAAAATAGTTCGTTATTTTGTGTGTGCTTTCTTTGAAGGAGATAATACGAATGGAGGAAATCAAGAGTTTGGGTAACGAAGGAGAAAAGTTTGGGAACCACTGTTTTAGAAGGGCGTTGTTCACTACTTGAACACCCACCTGAGGATGTTTTACGCTTCACAGAACTCATAATGTAAGCGGAGATACAAAACATAGCCACAAATAGCGCGCGTTTGCCACATCGCCAAATCTGGCGCTGGCGGTTAACTGACGCGCAGATAATTTGGCGCTCGACTGCATATATATATATATATATAATATTATATATATATATATATATATATATATATATATATAATATATATATATTAACTGCCGTTATTATGCTTCACATACTGTAATTAAAGGTTAATTTATTGATGTTAACAATGTGATGGTTAATGTAAGTATTGTAGTTAATAATGAGCAATCTTTGAGATTGGTCGTGGAATCGATGCTTGAGATAATTTATGGAAATCCTCGAAAGCCCACGTAGATACTGACAAACGACCGGAGATTATTTCGAGTTAACGACTTTACATCATTTCATCTTATGCGGTACGTGTTTAGTAATCATATATTCCTTTAGCCCCTGAAAAGTTACTTCATTCCGTTATTGTGTTAGATGAATATGTCTTTTATCTCTTTTACTACTATGTTAAATGTATACTGTGGAAATTTTACAATAGTTTGTTAAATGGTTGTGGGTTAATTTAAGCTATTATTATTGTTGTTATTATTATTATTATTATTATTTTGTTATCACTATTACTATTACTTGCCACTTTCACTTCTTTTATGTAATAAATAAACTAAATGCCATTAATTTTGCCGAAAAAGCCTTCATGCTTGCAAAAGCATATTCAGATGAGAGTACGATAAATATATTAATTCGACATCAAATAGCTGTTAAACTTTGTCACTTGTATTCTTTTCTGAATAAAGATTTTGAATTTTTAATCCTACCGATTAAAAATTATAATAAAGTTCAAAGTTAAGATTGCGTCATAACAAATTTAAGTTTATATTAAGAATTATAAAAATTATGTAGTAAATTTAAGTTTTTGTCATTATTTGCTCCTTCATTTAGTTATCGAGGAAGTTATGACAAGCTCAGCCTCTTCAATTGGAATACTTGACGTAGCTTTATCTCCCGGTGTATATATATATACACACACACACAGGGTGTTCCATAACATGTGGGACGCATTTTCAGGATGGATTCAGGACCTGAAAACAATAAAAAAAGTTTCTAGAAATATATGCCCGAAATCGCTTTGTTTCCGAGTTACAGCCCGTTATGTGTTCCAGCAAGTATCCGCGTTACCTTTAAAGGAAGTGCTCAAAATGACCGCCATGCGCTTGAATACACGCCTGAACACGCATCGTCAGAGACTGCCTGACGCGTTCAAACATTCCAGGTATTGCTCGGATTTTCTGGCATCCTTGTTCTACACGTTGGCGAAGCATTTCAACGTTGTCAATGGGTTTCACGTAAGCGATGGATTTCAGATGACCCCACAGGTAAAAATCGAGTCTCTGGCTACTCTACTAAAATGAGGCGGGGCGCCGTCATGCATAAACCACATACGACATCGGACACCAAGAGGAACTTCATCTAGTAAATCGCTTAAACCATTCCTTAAAAAATTGGAATAAGATTCTGCTGTTAATCTTCCAACAACAACAACCGATTAAGTTTGTCGGCAATAAGTCCTGCCCATACATTGATACTAAATTGTTGTTGGTGCCTTGACTGGATGATGGCATGCGAATTCTCTTCGGCCCAGTGATGAGTGTTGTGAAAATTGATCACGCCATTTCTTGTGAAGGCAGCCTCATCAGAAAACAACACGGAGGATAGAAAAAGAGGATCGCGAGCACACTGTTGAAGGAACCAAGTACAAAAAGCCTCTCGTGGTGGGAAATCAGCTTCAGTACGGCCTTCTACTCTCTGAATATGATATGGGTAAAGCTATTGTTCCCGTAAAATTCTCCACACAGTTGTGTATCTTACACCCTCTGCTGCTGCTATCCTTCGGGTGCTGACACCAGGATGTTCTTCCACGCGATTCAGGACCCGCTCCTCCAACTCAACATTTCTGGCGCTGATTGGTCTACCACCATCTGAAACTCGCTTGTTGAATAATCCTGTATCACCAAGACGCTCGTCTATTCTCTGAAAGGTCTTCTTATCTGGCAGACGGCGATTCGGAAACCTTTCCGCATACAGACGTCTTGCTGCGGCCGCATTACACTCGGCAAGTCCATATATGAGATGCATGTCTGTCATTTCTTTGTTTGAATAAGCCTCCATTCTCATTTCAAATGCACACTGTCACTGAATAGCACAAAAACTTTTACATTTTTTTTCACTGGACTGCACTTATTCACGGTAAGAAGTTACGAATACGAACAGTGAAACACCGCGATGCATCTCTGACTGACTGATGGCTCTACACTCAACGATATTGAAACATGTCATAGAGCGTACGAAACATTACAATCGGCGAGGCCATACATGAAATAAGTCTCGTACACACTCACAAACATTGTCGGCAAGCAGTGTTTGTAAACAGTTTGCGGAAAGAATTGCTGGAACATAAAATGGGCTGTAACTCGGAAACAAAGCGATTTCGGGCACATGTTTATATACACTTTTTTCATTGTTTTCAGGTCCTGAATCCATCCTGAAAGTGCGTCCCACATGTTATGAAACACCCTGTATATATTCTGTATAAAATTGCAGATTAGTAAATAATTGCAAGCTGTTGTTTATTAATGTCATATAAAAATTTTTGAATCATATTCTCAGAACCATGACATTAATTTTAATGTTACTAAAACTAAGATTATGCAATTCTATCCCAAAGGCTCAAATTAAAGAGCTGATTTTATTTTCAAATTGAGAGACGAACCAATTGAGCAGATACAAGAATTTTAATGTCTTGGTCAAACTATCACCAGCTCCTTGAGTGACGACTCAGACATAAGGAAACAATATCGAAGTTACTCTGCTAAGGCAAACATGATTATGAGGAACTTCAAATTCTGTACAAGCGAAGCTAAAGACACTTTTTTTCGTACTTTCCGCACTAATATTTATGGGCAGCAACTCTAGGTTAATTATAAAAAAGGTTCCTGTAGAACCCTCAATTTGCTTTACAACAGATCCTATAGACTGTTACATAAGTTACCTCCAAGATGCTCACTCTCTCAAATGTTCGCTAACCGCAATGTTCTGAGTCTCCCTGAGGTAACAAGAAGACGTGTCGAATACAGTCTAATGTGGAGAATTAAAAACTCAGCCAATGAACTTGTCCAAGCTATTCATCAGTCCTGCTTTATGTCTTCTAGGCTGTAGACCTCTTGGTATGAAAGTGTGTGTCTACTGTATAGTTTCACTTAACTCCTGCATTAGCCATCCCATTATATGTATTTTTTTATTTTTGTAACTGCTATTATTATTATTATTAATATTATTATTATTATTATTATTATTATTATTATTATCATTATTTCTCGTCTTCTTACGTGTATCATTGTTATTTCTTTGTTACGTAGTCCTTTTTTCGTGTTTACCTTGATGGATACTGTACCTTTTTTAGGTTGGGGGATCTGTCTCCTGCCAATTAACAGCATTATTGTCATTATCATTATCATCATTTTTGTTGTCTTAGCAGTGGGTAGTTTTTTCTATTATTATTACTTGTTTCAGTACGTGTCTTATGCTTATCTCCTTAAGTCATAATTTTTAATTTGTTTGTTTTTAAATGTATTATTGTTTGATTTATCTTTTATGTTGACAAGCATATTGTACTCTGTTGTGGGACTTATATCCTGCCAATAAAACTTACCGTATCATTAACATTATCATTATTATCATCACTAATGTTGTATACATAAAACTTTAATAAACACGGTTGAATAATTTTTAGTATTGATATGAAATGTGCTTTTTTGTAATAGGAAACAACCCACCTCACAACTAGTTGGCTCCAAATATTTCTGTATAAGTGAATCTTTGAAAGAAAAGGCATGACTTTCCCGAACGTATATATAAAATATATAAAACAAATTTTTAACATACAGGGTGTACGTAAAGTCAGGATCTATTTTTGTGAAGCACTTGGAAATTATATGGAATTCAATCATAAAATGATAAAGTGGTAACATTTATTAAATAATTAAGAGTAGGATTCGACGTGATGCCCATCAGTATACCTGCACAGCTCAAATCGTTTCGCAGCATTTCTAAACACATTCTGGAGCATTTGCGGGATTATGTTATCTGCAGCAGTTCGTATACGTGTACGTAAGTTTTCAAGACTCGTAATCTTCGTCTGATAGACGTGCGATTTGATAAAGCCCCATGCAAAGAAATCTAAAGGGGTTAAATCTGGTGATCTCGCTGGCCAAGGTCTGTTGCTTCCGCGTCCGATCCAGCGATTTGGAAAACGTCCATTTAGATAATCCTGAACAATTTTGGCATAGTGACAATGAGCACCATCATGTTGATAGACGACGGTACTAACAATCCTATCCCCAATCAGCTGAGGTTCAAGGAATTGCTGCAACATGTCCAGATAAATAAGCCCCGTAACTGTAGCTTCAGCAAAGAAAAAAGGACCATAAACCTTAGATTTTATTAAACCCATCCAGACATTAACTTTAGGTGAGTCTCTTTCCCAATTTTGGACGAAATCATTCGGTCTTTCAACTGCCCAAATTCGACAGTTATGGCGATTTACTTTTCCACACGTATGGAAAGTGGCTTCATCACTAAAGAGAATGTTGTCCATTAAATTATCACTCCAGATTTGTTCTACGAGATCAGCACACACAGCACTTCGTCGAGGGAAATCTTCCTCATGTAAATCATGTAAAACCTGCAAATGATAGCTTTTCTTCTGCAAATTAACTTTCAGAATTTTGTGCACAGATGACGTCGGGAGGCCGAGTCTGTGTGATGCAGCACGAACGGACGTACGTGGCTCCTCAGTGATAATTCCGCGTACTGCATTCACGGTAAGATCTGACATACACGGTCGTCCTGATCTTGCTTCATCATTTACAGATCCCGTTCGTTTAAATTTGTTCACCAATTTTCGTATTGTCTTGTCTATTGGCCCCGGCTTATGAAATCTCCTTCTAAACTTCTCTCTGATGTCATTGTATTTCTTTCCCTCGATTCGCCAAATTACTATTGCCACACGCTCTTCTGTATTCATTCTAAGGGCTTCTGAAAAGAAAAATAGAAAAAAATAATTATTTCACAAAAATAGATCCTGACTTTATGTACACCCTGTATAATTTTGTTACCGAATTTATTATCTAAAAGTGAAACATTGTCCCAAATACTTTTAAGAAAATATTTGAAACTTTGATCATTTTACTCCATTTTATGATGAAAACAGAACACGAAACTTCTAATGAAAACTTTCTTTCTGTGACGTTTGAATAGGATGAGTGAAAGAGTAAAACAGTTCTATGAAATAAATCCGTCGATAAAATACCTCTGGTAAATGATCCTCTTTACGATTTTTGTTCTGAAGTAAATGAAGACAAACACAGTTTGAGACGTTTTACGGCAAAACGCCATCAGGCTTTGTAAGACCTTCAAACAAATTGGAATAGAAAACTTATTTTCAAATTAATTGAAATCTAAAATTTTAAGGTAAAGAAAATCAGATTAAATTTTAAATATATACACAGGGTGTCTCAAAAGTCGCGCACCATAGGCTTTATTCAGACTTACGAGGTTTACGAGTCGAAATGGTTTATAAGTGAGATTTAATTACAATATATGTTCGATAATGTTCGAATAATAAAATTAATAGTATGCACAATTAATCAAAAAGCTATCTCAAAATAATAATTAAATTGAATGAAGCTACATTAGCCAATGGTGCGCGACTTCTGAGACACCCTTGGCTAATATAACTTCATTCAATTTAATTATTTTAAGATAGCTTTTTGATTAATTGTACATACTATTAATTTTATTATTCGAACATTATCGAACATATATTGTAATTAAACATCACTTATAAATTCGACTCGTAAACCTCGTATCTAATAAAGCCTATGGTGCGCGACTTTTGAGACATCCTGTATATATATATATTATATATATATATATATATATATATATATATATATATTATATATATATATATATATATATATATATATATATATTATATATATATATATATGGGATTGAACTCAGAATGGTCCCCTGAGGTTTTTCATGATACACACAGACCGTGCTTTGCAGATAAGTGGGGAGGGAAGCTATATTTTGGGGGCCTCTTTGCGAGTGACCCGTTGCCCACGTTGGGCTAACATCATGAAAAAGGAAAAAACTATAGTGTTTGTCATTTACCATTACTTATCCGGACTATAGTGGATTTAATTTTCCCATAAGAGTTTCTTGTTCCATGCACGGTCTGTGTGTATCATATATCGGGTCGGCAAAAAAAAGGGAGACCGCGAACTTTGGTTGTAAAATCCAAAGTTATGGTCAGATTTCAATATGTTTTCACCCACTTCAACTAAGTAAATTTCCTATACGGTGAGTGGATTTCAAAGAAAACTAATGAAAATTACGGATTTATTGAACATTTCTTTATGCCACTGGAAATTCTCCATTTACACTACTACTGCATTGTATGTGCAGATAAAAAGTTACAAAGTACTCACATATGGTGCTACCTTGATGTTAAAAAACTGCTCGATATGTTTACCACGAACTTCTACAACCTTTTTCAGTCTAGGACGGAACTCATCTATGGCTTTATTGATTTGTTCTTGTGGTAGCTCATCCCATTTTTCCAGAAGAAGCTGTCATAAAAGAGCGACATTTCTTACTTTGACCCGATAAATTCTCTGTGACAAATTTTGTCAAAGGCCATAATCGACAGGATTTAAATCAGGACTGTTTGGTGGCCAAATTTAAACCGCTACCTGGTATTCTTTTGATATCTCCTGTTTTGTCGATTTTCTTGAGAAGCTTGTCCAAACCTCCTGCAGTTGGCTTACGTTAATTAAAATCCCTTTAAAAATCAACTTGAACCTATGATTAGCAAGATTTTTCTAGAATATTCGCCATAAATCCAATTTATCAGCTAAAATGCTAAAAGATGGCATACAAACCATAAAATTACCGAGTACTAACATACTAAATAAAATTCCATGGTTCTATGTACCGTATTTGCCGATATATGAAGGATTTAAAAGGTCTCCCTTTTTTTAAATAGAGATAATAAGTAATTAAGTATAATAATCCTGAAAAGTTTGTTCACGCGCTGTCGAACACACCACCGCGTGCTAACTTTAACAAGTGTGCCATAGGTTCGCCATCATTGACCATACGATTATATAACAGAAGAGTATGTTCGCAAATTAATAATACGTAAGGTGTGTGGGTTTAATTTAGATTTCCGTGGAATCTACAAGAAAATTCAAATTTCATAAAGAATTAAAGTTACTGGGATAAATAAGTCCAACTGAACATTTTGCAGTGTGGATGCGCTTGCGAGTTAATCCAGAACATCTTGCTCTAGAACAAGTAATTTAGTTGTTCTAGAACATCGCTACCCGTGTCAAAGGGGTACAATACAGGTATCCCACCATCAGTCGCATCAAATAAGTTCCACTATTCAAAAAGAAAATAGTTTAATTATGTTTGCATTAAATTTTAAAATATTACTGTATATATAACTTTTCTGGAATAATTACAAAATACTAGAATAAATACTTTTCAAAACTGTCTTATAATTGGCATCATCCCAATCAATGCCATTCCAATTTCATTTCAAGCCCAAGAGAGAAATGTACGAGTGAAAATTTCAAACGGAGCAATTCTCAAATCGATCAATTCCCATTCTCATGCATGGCTTTCCCAATTTGGTTCATGTTAGATACAGTAAGGTTAATGTTAAGTTAGGTTAGGAAATATTAACCATTCTCATTTCTCTGCCTTTGCCGCGTATGCGAATGAGAGTGACAATCTTTCTCAATTTTAAAAGAAACTTTTATTCTCTCTCTCTCTCTCTCTCTCTCTCTCTCTCTCTCTCTCTCTCTCTCTCAATTTGTGCATTATCATTTGCGGACCTCGAGTGGGAGTGGGAATGACAATGAGTGAGAAGTAATATTATAAATTATAAATTCTCAAAGTCATTTAGTTATGGCGTTATAATTTCATTTTATAAGTATTTATCATAATTAATAGTTACTACAAACATCTCTGAAGCATAAAATTTGTGATATTTTGAAATTGAAAAATTACTACACATGAGACAATTTAAAAATTATATACTTCCTTTCCCAACAAAACTGCAGTATATCATTGGTAATGGACTGAAATTCTGTATAAACAAACTAATATGTCTTTTTTATGTTTATAATAAATTTTGGTTACACCAATAACTGCTAAAAATTTTCTCTAATTTTAATTCTTCAACTTGCAGTATGTTACTTTGCTATTTTGTTCTAGCTAACGATTTTATTCTGGTTAATGATTTTATTCATAAAAGCCATGTGCGCATTAAAATATCAAATATATACAAATGAATCGGGGAAACAGGCCGCTAAACTGCGTTAAACAGGTCTATAAATAAATATATAATTAATAAAGTTGAAATAACCTAAAATCAATATTCTGTCGTTTTAGGATCCCCTCTCGATTCCCTTTTGATGTACTTTCTCTGTCGTGATTTACTATGATTCAATAATGAAACAAGTTTCTGAAGCTTGCTTTTGATTTCTACAACTTATCTTGACTGATCGTCTAATAAACATTTCTAAAAGTGTCAGTAATTTAAGAGAAAGTGTTCACAATTTTTCTTCCTTCCTTTGGAAAACTGTTTACTAATCTGGATAGAGTTCAACAGCTGATTGCAATCTTTGCAGGGCCGGCGAGAGCTGCCACGGGCTCCGGGGAAGGATTGGTATATGGGACTCCTGTTTACCCAGTATTTTATTATGAATGTTTTTTGTGTACATAACAAGCAAACTGATTATATGTCCAAGTCACTATTCAAAGCATACAGTATGATAATCTCTATAAAATGTATGTTCATTAATTATATTTTCTCTCTGTTATTTAATCAATTGCTTTATTAATATTTTTAGAGTTTATCCCCCCCCTCTTTCCGGGTCCCGGGGATTTAACCTGGCTTCCTCACCCTTTCGGCGGCCCTGAATCTTTGTATAGAAACAGGGTCGGATTAAGCATTGTTAGGGCCGGGGGCAATGAATATTTTCGGGCCGGTGTCACTAGAAAAACACAAGAAAAACACAATTCTTTACCTGATACATCATACATGAGTGATGTGATCAGCTGGCTGGGATCGATCAACAGAAAACGAAACAAAAACAAAGATGTGATTACAGAAAATGTATACTTTATTCACATAAATGGGATACTAAACTATGTTTTGTAGAAGCGGAATCTAGAATTTTTTTTCTTCCTCACGGTCGACCAATTATTTCAACGGTAGATTATGGCGTTTACATAGTTTCTTGGGGTCGGTCAGCATCTTGGGGCCGGTCAGCATCTGGGGCCGGGGGCAAATGCCCCCTTTGCCCTCATTATAATCCGCTACTGTATAGAATAAAAGAAGATTCTGACCCTCATTTCGCTTCTTTTCTCAAAATGGAATTAAAGACTGGCATTTCAAGGTTTTTTTTAGTGTGTGTGTGTGTGTGTGTGATATTTCAATGTTAAGTAATTTTTAATCATTCATATTTTAATATATGGGTGTATATTAAAAGGAAAAGGATACACCCACCGCTTCCCCATCGTGTCGTAAGTGGCAACTAACAAGGGTCGGCGGTTAACACACCATCGGTTATTACTTTCCGCGAATCCTCTGGAAACCTCGGAGGAGGACGATTACCACGGAATCTCTTTCGCAGGAAAAGGCGAGTACGTTGTATGTGGAATGTGGGAGCAATAAATGCAAGAGTAAAAGGGAAAGAGTAATGGAATTGTGTAAAAATGGTAAGTTCGATCTTGGTTTGTGTGAAACGAAGTTGAAAGGAAATGAGAAAATTTTAATGGTATGGAGTGAAAGGAATAAGGGATGGTGTAGCAGTGGCGGCTTTTCAGAGGAGGCATGGGAGGCCGGGCCTCCTCTTTTTTTTATCACTATAAAGTTATAAACTATGAAAGAGGATTTTATTGATAGTATTAATTCTATACGATCGTGACATGCAGAAAGTAGAGCATCTAACACTTTGTAATCTATTTTATTTATATAGCATATATTATAGACAATTTTGGGCGTCCCTATTCTACCTGACCACCAGCCTCCACTGCGGTGTAGGTGAGAAGAAACGAGGGAAAAATGGAGTGCACGGATTCAGTATTTGCCAGGATTCAACAAATGAGGCAAAAGTTCATTTTTGGAGGGAGGTAGGAAATGGAACTGAACTGGAGAGGTGAAAGAGCAGCGGTATTTTTTTTTATGCGGGAAGGAGGAGCCAAGGGCGAATAGATAATAGTGTTGATAGATATGGATGGGAAAGTTGAACTGGGGCAGGAAGGTGAAGTGTTATGTTCATATGAAGTATTAGGTGAGGCTAGAAATCTTGAAAGATTGAATTCTGTGCTGAAAATGGTTTATATGTAGGCAATGCTTTCTTTAAAGACAAGGATGTACATAACTTAACATAAGTATATATGAAATAGAATGGGCGAACTGAGAAAAGAAAAGGTTTAGTTATTTGTTCTTTCAGATGTGGTGTAAAAGCAGGAAGAAGCTTAAATGGTGGGGTTTGTATTGCGGTAGTGGAGAAAGGAGGAGGGTAGTCACTGGCCACTGAGAGAGAATTAAAGGGTGGCACTCAAAAGTGAACATTTTAATCCCTTTTAATCCGTTAATGGCTTTTTAATATTAAAAAAAGGAAAACGGAAATATAAAAGTATTTTCACATTAAAAATTATTCAGTCTCTCTCTCTCTCTCTCTCTCTCTCTTTATATATATATATATATATATATATATATATATATATAGTGATTTATTAAACATATGACGCTTTAAAGGATTTGTATTTTTTTTATCAATCGAAATAAAAGCATGAAATTATTACTGTACCTTCTCCACACATGAGAAATTAATTCCCTAATGTAAAACATGCCTTAGGCGATGTCCTCTCAGCTCAGTAACTCTTTGCACACGAACAACAAAATTTTACAGTAATCTGAATTTTTTAAATACCTGACACTCTCAAAGGTTTCTATTTTTTTATTAAATATAATAAAATCATGATATTTTTTTAAATTTGTAGGATATTAAAATTGTTTTGCAATAGGAGTTGCATAACCTAAGCCAGACTTCACACAAGTAATGAGGTACTTCACTTCTTACCCTCCAACAATCATCCAATTACTGGACTTTGATATTTTGTCTTTCTAAAGTTTTTGAGTGTATCCTTAATAGGAAGATTCTTAAACACTTCTCTTCTCATAATCTTCTTTCAGGTCGTCAGTATGGATAAGCGGTAGCTCGCTGTCGCTTGCAACCGTTGTACAACTTGGCCCTCCGGGCGGGTAGCACTGTAATCCAGCTACAAAATTTAAAAAAAACGCCATTACCTCCATTACCCCCACCCCTCTCCCCATTACCTCCCCAACCCTACTCCCCCATTACCTCCACACACAAAAGTAAAAATCGCCATTACCTCCATTACCCCCACCCCTCTCCCCATTACCTCCCCAACCCCACTCCCCCATTACCCCCACGCACAAAAGTAAAAACGCCATTACCCCACCCCTCTCCCCATTACCCCCACCCCCACTCCCCCAGTTACCTCACCCCCTCCCCCACTACCCCCGGGCGTGTAGCACTGTGACATATACTGCTACCCACCCTCCGGGCGGATAGCAGTATATGTCACACAATGTGAAGCTCAAGATTTTCACTGCTGCGTTCTTTTCTGTAGTTTTATCGCGGTGCTGGGGCCTTCGGACCCAGTAATTGTGACCTAGGACCGGGAAACTTGACAGAGCACATCGGCAGCTCATGGGCTATCAGTTGGTGGTGGTTGCAGAATTTTCCGATGTGCCGTTTAGTCTGTGCACGGTTCCGAAGAAAGCGGACAGACACACAGACACACAGACACATTTTAGCTCAATAGTATATAGGATTGCGGAAGGGACGCTCTGCTGGTGATCTTCTCGCATAGCTCTCTGACTCTTGATCATCCTCCTTTCGGAATTTCAGTGAAACTTTGCTAGTGCGCTTGATACATCAAAAGCTTCTGATGGAGTTTGGCGCAAAGCCTTAATTTTCAAACTGTCCTTCTTCGATTTCCATTCTCCTATCTGTGCCTTCATTTCTGGTTTCTTTTCTGGACGATCTATAACTGTGGCTGTGCGTTCAGGATTTGTTCGTAAATTAATTAATATGAGGTGCTTTATTCGTAAAATAGGCGTGTCCATACTGAGCTTATCTGGACGACATGAGGTACTCGTTGCTAAGTTCTGTTAAAAATGTGTGCAGTCCTTTAGCTACGACCTCGCTGGTAACCTCATTGTGATAAACTTTATTGTAATGATAGATATACCTTAATTTAGCCATGATCACGACGTTTGCGTGTTTGGTTGTCGCATCGTAATTGGTAATACAGTGTCCCATAAGTCCGGTCTCAGGGAAATTATTTTAAATTAAATTTACAAAAGGAATACATTGGAACTAAATCAAATGTTTAAATTGATGTCTTGTTTTGGGACGTTTTTTTTTTTGTTGCAGATAGAATAATACGCAATGGCTAAGATGCAAGTTAGTTACACTCTTCAGAAAAAGACAGAAAGACGGTTTACTTTGGCATGCTTCTGGCCTTGGCCAAAGACAGACAGTTGAAGAATTTCACCGTCGTCATTCCAATAAACCACGACCTGGTCAGCATTCTGTTGGTCGAATTCTTTCAAGACTCAAGGAAACCGGGAGTGTCCAAGACAAACCAAGAGCAGGTCGCCCGAGAACTTCAACTGGTGCTGGAAGCAATATTGAAGTACTTTCCAGGATCGCAGTAAGTCCACAACGATCAGTGAGAAAGATTGCATATGAAAGTGTACAACGAATATTGGAACGTCACAAATTTCATCCGTACAAATTATGATAATAAAAACCCACTCTAATAGACAGTTTATTTCCACAACAGTTTCGATGCCCACTGGCATCCTCTTCGGGTGGATGCCAGTGGGCATCGAAACTGTTGTGGAAATAAACTCTGTCTATTAGAGTGGGGTTTTATTATGAAATTTTGACCTTCACGTAGAAAAAAGTTTTTTGCATTTATCATCCGTACAAGATACATTTCAGGGCTTCTTTTAAGAAAAATTTAGAACTGCGGTTTTAGAACTAGAATTTATACTTATATATATATATATATATATATATATATATATATATATAGAGAGAGAGAGAGAGAGAGAGAGAGGAGAGAAGAGAGAGTACAGTGCGTTCGAAAAGTCTCTCCGCAGTGCTATGTTAAGCGCATAGGAAATTGAAAAACTACAATGTTTTCATTCAACCATGATTTAGTGATTTTATTACATAACCTTTTGATTTTACAGCATGTGTTCAAAGTGTTTTCCACCATTTTGCAGGCACAGAGCAACTCGTCTACACTTGTTGTCAAACACTTTTTTTAAAGTGTTGGTTGACTGCGGAGAGACGACTTTTCGAACGCACTGTATAATTATATATAATATATATAGTAATATATAGCATATACATAGGTATATATATATATATATATATATATATATATAGTATAATTATATATAATTATATATAATTACTATAAACACCTATATTTTAGAACTGCACACTATTTTTATTGGAACTGCACTTTTTTTCAGACCTGCACAGATTGTGTAGAGCTGCACATTAAAAGAAGCCCTGATACATTTTGTACAAGAATTACATGGGGATGAGACAAATCGATGACTTCAATTTTGTGACTGGTTTAAGTTAAAAAGAAACAAAGTGGATGATATCATGTTTAACGATGAGGCGTACTTCCACCTGAACGGATACGTAAACCGACACAGCACCGTGTACTGTGCGCAGGATGATCATCATGTCGCTGTTGATGCTCATCACCAAACTAACCCAAAAATAATGGTGTGGTACGGCATTCATGGAAATCTTATTTTGGGACCAGTATTTCTGGAAGGAGAACTTAATGCCGAACATTATCTCCAGTTGTTGCATGATGTGTTAGAACTGTATTTGGACGAAATGCCACTCGCAGTGCGACATAGGTTTTACTTTCAGCAGGATGGAGCACCACCTCACTTTGGCCGTGAGGTGCGACGTTGATTGGATAAAGTTCTCCCTGAGCGATGGATTAAGTGCAGGGAACCAATCAAGTGGTCACCAAGATACCCGGACGTCACACCCCTAGATTTTTTCTCTGGGATCACCTTAGGCATGTTGTGTTCATTGACCGTTTACGTACCATTGAAGACCTTAAAAAAAATATGCGTGTTGTTTCTGCACAAATCACACAAGAGACTCTCTGACAAACTTTCTTAAGCCCTTTCAAGTTTTTGTTAGGGCTTAAGAAAATTTGTTAGAGAATAGGCTCTAATGTGGCATTCAAATACATATAATAACTGCATAAATGACATTTTAATAAGGAACAAACCTAAGGACGAAAAAGACACAGGTGTATGTATATATATTACCATGTAAAGAATGTCCTGATAATGTATACGTGGAAGAAACGGGAAGGGGCCTCAGTAAAAGAATTTATGAACACAAGAGAGATGCGAGGGTGGGGAATGAAAAAAGTGCTGCTCTATTCTGTCATGTCAGGACTACAACCATGTAATAGATTTCAATAATTGCAACTTTGTTTTCAAATCTAATAATTATATTAAGCGTAGAATTGTTGAATCTAGTCTTATAGGCTCTTAGTGTCTATACAAAATTTTAATCTATCTATCCAATGGTCAATTCTCTTTTAACAAAATTAAATGTAATAAAATTAAGAATTTTGTAACATTTTGCCATTCAAAAATCGCCAGGCAACACAGGTACATCCATCAGGTCAAAGCTGGGTCGGAGGGTCCACTTAACTATCCCCTGATAGGAAGATGGGAAGGTTCAGTCAGGTAATCCCTGATAATTAACTTCCAGGTGTATATAAACTCTGTTCTCTGTTTATACGGTCATTACCAATTGACAATGGCTCGGGAGGAGCCGAAACTGTATTGGTGTTAAGAAATAAAAATTTACGTCATCCTGAAGAGCGGTTTCCTTCTTCATACTTCGTCGCGATATTGCGCTATTTTACATTATATATATATATATATATATATATATATATATATATATATATATATATATATATGAAAATTATTTCACGAAAGTAACACGTGAAAAATATTTATGATGAATAAAACCACGAAGGAAAGGAAACACAGAATGGTGCTCAAGCGCTTTCATCTAATGACATCCTCAGGAACACTGAAGTACAAAAAGTTACAGCCTATATATAGGTTACAGAAAAAAAAAATATATGTCATTAGACGAAAGCGCTTGAGCACCATTCTGTGTTTCCTTTCCTTCGTGGTTTTATTCATATATATATATATATATATATATATATATATATATATATATATATATATATATATATATACAGGGTGTACATAAAGTCAGGATCTATTTTTGTGAAGCACTTGGAAATTATATGGAATTCAATCATATCCCCAATCAGCTGAGGTTCAAGGAATTGCTGCAACATGTCCAGATAAATAAGCCCCGTAACTGTAGCTTCAGCAAAGAAAAAAGGACCATAAACCTTAGATTTTGTTAAACCCATCCAGACATTAACTTTAGGTGAGTCTCTCCCAATTTTGGACGAAATCATTCGGTCTTTCATCTGCCCAAATTCGACAGTTATGGCGATTTACTTTTCCACACGTATGGAAAGTGGCTTCATCACTAAAGAGAATGTTGTCCATTAAATTATCACTCCAGATTTGTTCTACGAGATCAGCACACACAGCACTTCGTCGAGGGAAATCTCCCTCATGTAAATCATGTAAAACCTGCAAATGATAGCTTTTCTTCTGCAAATTAACTTTCAGAATTTTGTGCACAGATGACGTCGGGAGGCCGAGTCTGTGTGATGCAGCACGAACGGACGTACGTGGCTCCTCAGTAATAATTCCGCGTACTGCATTCACGGTAAGATCTGACATACACGGTCGTCCTGATCTTGCTTCATCATTTACAGATCCCGTTCGTTTAAATTTGTTCACCAATTTTCGTATTGTCTTGTCTATTGGCCCCGGCTTATGAAATCTCCTTCTAAACTTCTCTCTGATGTCATTGTATTTCTTTCCCTCGATTCGCCAAATTACTATTGCCACACGCTCTTCTGTATTCATTCTAAGGGCTTCTGAAAAGAAAAATAGAAAAAAATAATTATTTCACAAACATAGATCCTGACTTTATGTACACCCTGTATATATATATATGGCACGTTAAACTTTATTTTTCTACACTTCTAAACTTATTTTGAGTGATAAAAGTTTTATCGTTTTAAAGTAATTTCTGTTTGAACTTTCTGCGTAGATTTGTGGATGAAGAGAAGTAATTTCCAAATTTATTTGTATTTGCGAGAGAGAGAGAAGAGAGAGAGAGAGAGAGAGAGAGAGAGAGATGAGTTTGCAAATTATTATTATTATTATTTTTGACGGTTCATTCTGGTTATTTCTTAAACGAACTGCAAGCGGCGTATGGGCTGCGGCTTGTTTTTTTTCTCTCTTTTGGCTTAGAGTGGGCGGGCCTACGTGAATAAATGTATATGTATCAGGTCATCCCATAAGTAATGTCGTTTTTTAGATCGGAATTTGAAGGACAAAAAAAACTCAACTGAAACTATTTAATCTAGTGTATATTTTCCATCGGAATCATTGACACTCTGCCAACATCCTACAAGCTTTTCAATGCCATGTTTATAATAAAATTCAGGCGGTTTTGAGGCAAAAAAACGTACAAAGACTGGTGTGCAGGTCATCTAAAGAAGTATACTGTTTCTCGTCAAGATAGTTTCGCAGACTCCTGAAGAGATGATAATCTGAAGGCGCAAGGTCTGGAGAATATGGAGGATGTGGAAGTTTTTCCCACCCAAGCTCCTCAATTTTTGCAGAAGTGATCCGAGCGGTATGAGGACGTGCGTTGTCGTGGTGGAACACGATTCCTTTCCGATTAACCAAAGAAGGTCTCTTTTCTTTTAGTGCAGTATTCAATCGATCCAGTTGTTGACAGTAGACTTGAGCGGTGATTGTTTGGTTGTGTGGTAAGGTTTCAAAGTGTATTACACCACCTTTATCCCACCAAACACTAAGCAACACCTTCCGAGGGTGAAGATTTGGTTTTGGCTGTGGTGTCGCTGGTTCTCCGGCACAAACCCACTGTCGACGGCGCTTAACATTCTGGTACAGTATCCACTTTTCATCATCAGTTACTAAACGGTGAAAAAACGGATCTTGGAGTTCACGGGAATGAAGAGCTGTGCTAATGTTTACCCGCACCCTCAGACTGTCGACCGACAATTCATGTGGCACCCATTTTCCTAACTTAGGCACTTTCCCGAGTTGTTACAAATGTCGATGAATGGTGGACGGGGATGAAATGAGTTTCTGTGCCAATTCTTCAACAGTTGTTGAACAGTCTTCTTCAAGTGCGGCTAACAGCAGGTCATCATCAAACTCAGCAGGGCATCCAGAGCGTGCTGCATCTGTCAAACAGCAGTCACCATTCCTAAACTTTTGAAACCATCTTTGACATTTCCTCACATGCAGAATATCGTCGCCATAAACATCCTGAATGTTTCGCGTTGCTTCAGTAGCACTATTCCCTTTTTTGAACTCGTAAAGCATTATATGCCTGATATGCTCTTCTGATACCGCCGTGTTTATGAGGGGTTCACATAAAGCAAAACACACGTCTTCACTGGTCAAGGTCTGTAAAGTATGTAGCGAAACACGATAGATCTCTTAGATATAACCTTCGGAAAATTTATGCTTAAACCGAGTAGGACTAGTTTAAACTTAATCTATCGTAAAAAACGACATTACTTATGGGATGACCTGATATATAGAGCTATGTGAGTACTATTTCTAAATAATTTAATGTAAATTTTTTTAAAAACATATTCATTTGTGTTTGTTCGATCATGAATTTTCCTGTAGTGCTTGGTTCAGAGTAGGCAGCGCCTACACGAATGAGTGTATATGTGTGTATATAGGCATGTGTACACAGTATTGCGCCGCGCGCGCGCGCACACACACACACACACACACACACACACACACACAGGTGTTTAGCAGTTATCTTCGCTGGTAAATACCTATTTAAGTTTGTACTGATGACGATGTATTCCTCAGTGGACTGATTGTCCAACTAAATCAATGCTTTGACCACGCTTCTTGTTTTTTCAGCGACTTTAGGGCAATCAAAAGAGCCTTTTCAGCCAGCCAAACCGCTACAGGTTGGTTGGGTGTGCAACAGTTCCTTGAACAAAGGTTAATACACAGGCTAAATAATAAATTATATTAAAGTCTTTGAATGAGTGGCCTGAGTGAACTGAGTGTACCTAATAATTCAAAAATTAATTCACCAGCGATATTTTGTCCCCAATGTAGAAGATCACTAATAATAACGTAATTGGCCAAATTCATGCTGAATTAGTTCGTAGCCACATAAACTGCTAAATGTGTTACTATTCATTAGTTTGCTAAACAAAGATATAATGAATATTGATTACAGAGTAAATCTGAGAGCGGTGTTCTCAGCTTTACTAAAAATAGGCTACAATGTGAGGCAACCTTGTTTCGATGGATGGGTACGAGGCTTTGTGCAAGTAACTTTGAAAGCTCGTTTCAAAGTTACATTAATTTTATTGTAGTGTGAAATACTACAAAACTCTCAATTGTTATTAACCAGTAAATGATTCTGAATAGAATAAATGAATTTGAAAGTTCAATTTGCAAAAAGTGAATGGAAAAGTGTCTAGCTTCTTCTAGTGCTAAGCAGAGACTAATTTGTCAACATGCATTGAGGAGAAGCTATGGTGCGTGGACCAATCACCAGTCAAGGAATTTTCGTTCTTTCGCACTCTATATTTCCTCCGAATTGGAATTTGTTTTTACAAAAATTCAAGTAGGCTACTTTGGAGAACAAGTGATTGTGGTGTCGTCAGCTCCCTTTTGAAAAGATTTGGATGGTAGTGACTGTTTGAATATACGTACACATGTATATTATTACAATTTTTAAGAATTTGTCCTAAGAAATTAACGACAATAACCTTCTGAGTTGAGGATATTCCTTGTCTGGCCTCTAATTTTACATACCTTTCCCCTTTTTCAATGTTGTTTAAGTGGTTACTGGGTTCAGTTTGAGATTAGGAACTAGTTTTTCTATTATTTTCTACGTGTAAATTATGGTAGATGCCTCTACTTCTTCTATACAGCGAATCAGATTTAATTTTTGAAGTCTTTTCCAGAAGTTGAGTTCTTTGCAGCCATCAGTTTTGGTTGTGAAATTTCTTTAAATTTCTTCCAATTTATTAATTTCTTTCTTTTTATATGGAGACGTCAAGACTGAGCAGTATTCATGTTTTAGTACGATCAGCGTTTTCAGAAGGAGAATCATTATTTTCTTGTCCCTTCTTTTAAAGATTCTTATTAGCTGTCCTGTCCCGTAACTCTTTTTACTTTCTTTATCGCTCTCTGATTTTGTGTTTCAAATTTTGCATCATGGGTCATTATAATCATAAATCTATTGCTTTCGTGCTTCTCTGAATTTCCTGTCTATCTGGGGCATATGTTCTTTGTTTTAGTTCCTCATTTCTTCCATATCTCAAGAGCTGAAATTTCTCGGTGTCAAATTTCATGTTATTTTATTCTGACCATTTCAATATTCTGTTTGTGTCCCGAAGTAAAGCCTCCACCTCTTCTGCATTTCTGATTTTTCTGCTAATTTTGTGTGGTCAGCAAAGGATGTTACAATACTATTGTTAGTTACCTCATTGTCTATGTCTGTTAGCATGATAATGAATAGGAATGAGGCTAATACTGTTCCTTGTGGTACTGAGCTGCATACCATATACTTTGGATTTTTACGACTTGCTGGCGTTCTTTGAGGAAGTTGTAAATCGATTTTACCACTTTGCGCTTTAGCAAAATCAGTGTATATGACATCGTAATTTTTATTGTTTTCAAGTGCGCCTATGATATTGTTATAGTGCTCTATTAGTTGTGATAGGCACGATCTTCCTGATCGGAATCTGTGCTGTTTCTCATTGAATCTTTTATGTGTCTCCAAAAAATCATAGATTTTCTCTCCAACACTTTTTCAAATATTTTGGTGAGGTGGAATGTCAGCGACGCTGGTTTATAGTTCTTTGCTTGGGACCTACCCCATCCTTTATATATAGGGACAATGTTTGCTCTTTTCAGGATGGTCGGTATTTTCTCGGTGTCCATGGGTCTTCATCATATCCAGTATAAGGGTGTAGCTGTTTCGTTCTTACAGTTTTTAATCAACAAGGCATTCCACTTGTTTGGGCCTGCAGCTGAATGTGATTTCATTTGTACTATAGCTTTCGCTATATCTTCTGCAGCAAATTCAAAATTAGTTATACATTCTCCATTTAATTCCTCTTAGAAAAAAGATATTTCTGTCAGGTACTGCTTTGTCTCTTTTTGAGGTACTGAAAGCTGATTAATATTGAGCTCTCAATATTTCAGCTATTTCTTTTAGATCATCGGTTAGCTCATTATTTTCTTTCCTTCAGAGTGCGATATTGGTCCACATTTTTGTTTTTTCTTTTCACGAGGCTATAGAAGTATTTTGAGTTATCTTTTACTGTTTTTACCTTATCTTCCTCTTCTTTCTCTAAATGGCCCTTAATTAGGACTTGTATTTCCCTGTCTATACTTTCCAATTTTACTTGTATTACGTTTTTTGGTGTTCCTGTTTGTGCAATTAATTAACTTCGTAGCTACTCTGCTTTTCTTGCGTAATAGTGTTTGCTTTTGCCTCTCGAAATAGTTCCTCTTTCCCTTTGGCTGTACTTTCGGAACATTTTTTTCTAAGATTTACAGCGTCCTTTTTTCAAAGGTTTTAGCCTCTAAGACTGTTTTCCAATTTATTTGTTATATGGGATCTAATTTCTTCTCAATTTATAGTCAGAATTAGATTAAAAATCTGATATTTGCTTCAGTATGAGTATTTTTTTTTAGTGTTCTCGCCATATTAGTGGATACCTCGATAATGTTGTGGTCTGAGATATTTGTTTGTTATTTTTATACAACTGATTAAGTTGGCATTTTTTGTGAATACCAGATCCAAGGAGTTATTTTTTCTGGCGTTATCTGTTATCTCCTGTGTTACCAAAAATTCATTTGTTAAAGCTATCAACATTTTTGCTTGCTCCTAACCTTCTCTAGTACCCCCTTTGTCCTGGTGTCCCCTTGTCCTGGTGTATACATTTCTTTCCATTTTTTGGTATTTTATAAAGGTCACCGCATTCGGGGATGGGGTGTTTGAGGACTTTATTAGGTTTCTCATGTTCGCAATGGCTTCAGAGAATTTTGCAGTTGAAGTGTTTGGAGGTCTAGAGATGAATATTAGTATCACATTAAGTGTTTCAGTTTTTATTGCTAATAGTCAGGCAGCTTAGGACCACATTTTTACAATATGGGGACATGCCGGACAAAAGCACCATTTTTTTCCTGACAATCTGTGTGGTATAAATTTTGATATTTTTATTGGAACCAAGTAATCTGAGCTTGCTGGAGCCTGTATCAGCCATTTTTCAAAAATGGGTGAACGAAAACAAAGGACTTTTACATCTAAGATTGAGGAAATGGAAGGTGAAGACTACTGGTCTCGACTACAATCACTGAAACTCTACTCTCTCGAAAGAAGGCGCGAGCGGCACACAATAATATACATATGGAAAATACTTGAGGGCTCTGTCCCTAACCTTAGAAATTAAATGGAAACAAACTGGAATGAGGGAAGAGGCAGATTTTGTACGGTCCCAGCTGCGGTAGGACAAGGGGCCGGTCATGAAAACGAGGATGGAAAATACCCTCAGAATAAGAGGCCCAGAGCTTTTCAATGTCCTACCAAAAGAAGTGAGGAATCTCCAGCACACTGACCTTAATAACTTCAAGAACCAGCTGGACAGATTCCTGTGCAAAGTCCCTGACCAGCCATGCGTGGCTGACTACGAGGGCAGGAGGAGATCAGACAGCAATTCCCTCCTTCACCAAATCCTGCAAATGAGGCGGGATGCTGCAGAGGGGTCGACCGTAGATCGCTCCTGAACCGTCGTTCTAACTCGCCTAAAGTATGCACCTAAAGCAGGGCCGGATTAACCATTAAGCAAAATAAGCCCGTGCTTAGGGCATCAAGGGAAGGGGGGCACCACAGAAATTTTCCATTGTCGGATTTCTTATCACCACCTTTTACACAATTGTTGACAAACTTGAAACTGAGATGAGAAGAAGAGGAGAGATATACAAAGAAATAGCAGAGAGATTTTCTTTTCTAAGTGATGTGCCACATAATGTCACCACTTCATCATCTACTGAAATTGAAAGGTATTCTCAGGGTTGTAAAAAGATGATTGATGCTTACCCAGAGGACTTGAACACTAATTTCTCTGCTGAGCTTCAGCAGTTTCACTCATATGTGTGCCATAAGTTCAGTGCAAAAAAAAATGTAAAAACAAGATTCAGTCATGCTGAACTTTATAAAATAATTGTAGAAGACAATATTTATTGAGTGTGCCTTCCCAAATGTAGAAATTGCCTTTCGTATATTTTTAACATTAATGGTCACAAATTGCTCAGCTGAGCGTTCATTTTCTCAGTTGAAGTATATTAAAAATACCAACAGAACAACTATGCAACAAGGCAGGCTGGATGCCTTATCTCTACTAAGTATAGAAGCAGATGTGTTACGTAAGATTAGTTTTGAGGATCTGATCAAAGACTTTGCAATTAAAAAAAGTAGGAGAAAACTTTTCAAATATAAATGAAGTGGAAGTATACAAAAATAAACATTATTTTCCATCTTACTGTAAGTTTTGTTTCATTTCAAAAAATAAAATTTTATTTTATGGTTTATTTTTGTTTATATTTTGAATTACATATATATGGGGCACCAAAATCTTTTAAGTGCTTAGGGCCTCTAAAGGTCTTAATCCGGCCCTGACCTAAAGTAAGTAATTGTGTGCATATATATATATATATATATATATATATATATATATATATATATATAATATATATATATAAAGCTGGATGTCATTAAAAGGTAAAGGCTTCCATTAGTATGACTGGAGGGATCCAGTCACAGGAATGACTACATTTCTTTCTCAGTTTCAGGGATTATTTTTTAAATTTTATTTTTCTTGGAACTAAAATTAAGGAAAAAAAAAAGGCTTCTCCCTGCTGAGTACTTTCGAGTTTATTTCAGTTTTTGCACTCTCTCTTTCATTATATATATATATATATATATATATAATATATATATATATATATATATATATATATATATATATATATATACGAGTACATATAGTAGGTGCCAGAATTATGAATCCACTTCTGTTTCTCGCAACAGCTGAATAACCTGGAAAATGTGATGGAACTTTATAAATTCGTAATTTAAAAGCAAAACGAAATGAATATCGTTTAAATATGTCTAATTGGGCCATAAATGAAGCATGTAATCTCATATTTTATATATCTCTCTTTTGCAGTCTGACAATACAGTAGCCAGTTAAGGAGCTAACTTCACCAGTAGAGGAAAGAGGACGTCCACTGCGAGGTCTGACCATTTAATTGCTTCACTGCACTTCCACTCATTACGTGACTTGGCTTCGGCCTGTCAGGATAAAGTCTGTGGAATTCATCACATACTTCTCGATGACTTCTACCAGCTATATGCCATAAAGTTATTTTTACTTTCTCTTGTGGGGTGTAATCAGTCATGTTTTTCATCAAGTATAAACCTGAAACAAAACAAGAAAACATTAATTTCCGGACTCGTATTACACCCTGTATATATATAGTTCCGCGGCCACCTATTTTTGGCAACGCCTATGACCTCTGATTGAACGAAAGTTGGTGACGTTCGAAATAACTAACCAGCCTAGAATGACCATCTAACCTAGTGTACGCCTAATTCGGGCATACGATTCACCCTGACTGGCTCTAGCAATATGGGAGAATCACTGACTTTTGTCAAAAATCTGGTGGCCAAGAAACTACATGTTAACATATATATATATATATATATATATATATATATATATATATATATATATATATATATATATATATATATATATATACAGGGTGTCTCAAAATGAACATACCAGAAACAAATATTATTTGCAGTTTTATTTTTACAGGTACAAAAAAGGAAACAAATAAAAAACGTATGATTAAGGTTTTGAGTTTTCTTGACAGTGGTTTACATGTCACATGCAAAAAAAATTCGCAATTAAAGATTCATATGAAATGTGTGATTAACTACAAGAATTATAAACTGAAGCCAATGCACACATACCTAAACTTGCGTAGCTATTGTACTGTACTATTGTACTGTACTTCACTAAAAAATATCGCAATTTTAGGCCGTTAAACGTGTAGGCTACGTCCCATAGGAAGTGTCATTTTTAATTAAGGCCTAATAGCCTATTGCTGATCTATAGTACAATATAAGTTTCATCACTGGACTTTTTTCATTACTTTGTTTTTGAAAATGAATAAAGGTGACAACAAATAGAGAGAAGGCAAAAATTGTTACATTTGTGCAGGGGCGTCGATTGCTCTAAAATAGTGGGGGAGGGGGAACACTTCGCCTTCAAACAGCGAATCAAACAATACTCTGAGTAGCTGTTGCGTGTAATATATTAATGTCGTAATTTACCATTTACCCGTTTTTTGTATTTTTCTCAGCATGTTGAAAAAACTCAATTGTATTTAATCATTTTATGTCTTTCTTTATTTAAACATTTTTTTTTGCAGAAATAAGAAACGCAATGCAAACTATTTATAATATTTAACCTTTCATGTAACATAATATCACACATATGTTTAACCGAAATAAATCTTTTATTGCCCATGGACAACAGAGGTCATTGTACTTAAACTGATAACAAAATATGTTCGTGAAATATAAAACAAATAAACTGCACTTTGATCACACTTTGATATTGAAAATGATACGTAACAAAACCGTTTATTTAACATATTTCCATTTCGCGTACTTAATGACCAAGAACACACAAATGCTACGTGCAATTATTAAAATGCAAATTGACTGCTAAATTCCATGATAAATATACACTGGTGTTCATGACAATAATTTATAATATTGCTATTACATTTGCATATGCATATAATACGACATATAACGTCTTATTAGGTGCCATTAATAGTTAGCATTTATAGCAATTCATCCACGAAAGTAGGGGGGACAACTGATAGGTTGTCCCCCCTTTGTAAAAAGTTGGGGGAATATGTCCCCTGCGTCCCCACTGTAATCGACGCCCATGCATTTGTGCATGAAAGTGGTTCGACTGTTGTTGCTCAAAGACGCTTTCGACGTAAAAAGAACAAAAGCCATCACTAAAACTGAAATGAAAATTGGAACTGATATTTTTTCAGTCCGCATCCCATGTGTATATATATATATATTATATATATATATATATAATATATATATATATATATATATATATATACACAGGGCGTTCATAAAAGATCTGAATGATTTGATTCATTAATATTTTTCATACTAAATAAGATATAAAGCATGAAGCATATGTAAGCGATAGAGCAACTAATAAAGTTTTTTTGTAAAAGACCAAGGTTGTCAACATCCATGAACTACGAATCAGGATCAGGGATGCAATAGCGACCAATGGCGCACATGTTGAAGTTTATTAAACATGTCTGTAAAACTTTTAGCTGTGCGGAGTCACATGGACAAACTTGTTTCTTTGTATGTTATTAGGTTATCACATTAATAAAGATTGAAATCGTTCAGATCTTTTATGAACACCCTGTATATATATATATATAATATATATATATATATATATATATTATATATATATATATATACATATGGGATGAATTTCACAATTAAACACGTGACATGCCTCTAATTTATGTTTTGCCCCGAACCAAGCTTTAGATTATGCAGAACTTGTATTCGTGGATTAGGTTTGCGAGGTGATGCAACGTGCCTGAACTGCATGAACGCTGTTTCAGCAAATATGCGGGTTTCCCTCTACGGCGAGTCATGTCTGCCATTCCACGTTTTGGTAAACTGTGATAAACAAAACTAATTCTATTAATTGATAGCTAATGAAATTAATGTAAACTCCGAGATTTGTCTGGAGTTAAATCTCGCTGGATAGTGCAAAGGAGCAAGCTGATGAATTAATCCTCTTCTTCAGACGTGATCAGAATGGGACCCCAGATATCGCCAGAAACACTGTCAACCATCATTGACCTTCATCAGGAAGGCCTGAACAGCCGTCATATTGCTGCCAGAAGTTACACCAGTCATATCGCTATCTCCAGAATCACTAAAAGGTGGAAGACGGTAGTTATGAAGCAAGAACATGGTCAAGACGGCCAAGAGTCAGCTCAAAACGCCAGGATCGCTTTCTGTGTCGATCTACTCTGTGCGAAAGGATGGCCAGCAGTGTAAACCTACAGAGGGACTGGCAAGAAGCGGGAGCGCAAGCATTAACACGCAGGCCTACAAAGAAGCCTCTTCTTAGTCGAAAGAACATCCAGGACAATCTCAAGTTTTATAATAAATATCAGGACTGGATTCAGGATGAGTGGTGTAGTCATTTTCTGGGACGAATCCCCCTATCAACTGCTTCGGCAACAAGGGAGGAATCCGTGTCCGCAGAAAAAAAGGCTAGCGTTTCAACCCGAAGTGTACGCTACCCACGATGAAGCATCGAGAGACTGTTACCATCTGGGGGTGCTTTTTCGATAGAGGAACAGGATCCCTACACATTCTACCCAAAGAGACAGCGATGAACACGGAATGGTACCTCCAAACCCTTCGAGACCACTTGCTACCGACATCACAACTCCAGTTTTCAGGAGAAGATTTCTTCTTCCAGAATGATGGTGCACTTTATCACTGAGTAAAAGTAGTGAAGAAGTGGTTGGATGACATCACTCCTTTTGTGGGATGACCTGGAAACTCACCAGAGCTTAATCCAGTCGAAAATCTCTGAAGGGTTGTGGGTCAGGCGATATAAAAAAGGCAGCCACGAAACTGAAATGAAGTGGAATTAAACTTACAGACAGCTTGATAGGCCTTACAAGACGGTTCTACCATCCAACGTTTGGTCCAGGACATGCCAGAACGAATTCGTAAAAACAAGGATCGTCACTGCAAGAACTGAAGGATGCAAAAAGATTAGGAAAGAGAGCTACCACACATCGTGTAAATCTAAGAATATAGTATGTTTTATCACTTTGGGTGTTGTTACATCTCCACAGAACTGGACGAATGGGTGTTTCAAGTCTTTTGGCCATAGCTGTATATATTCTGCTTCTTGACTTCTCCCTTCATTCCGAGAGGAGGTGTTGCTAAATACAGGAAAAGCCTTGGAATCGCTTTTTATTAATTTCACGTGTTTAACTGCGATATTCGTTATATATATACAGGGTGATTAAAAAAATTTAACACTTATATGGAAAAGAATTACAGATTTCATCCAATTACTACCACCAGAGCTGTGCCTTCGGGGTCTGGAAGCAACATTTGACCACTTTCATACATGCATAGATATCCGTGGACAGCAAGTAGAGACTGTATGAAACACTGCATCACAAAAAATGTTTACAAATAAATTGGAAATAAAAATAAAACCCCATATAAGTCTTAACATTTTTTGAATCACCCTATATATATATATATATATATATATATATATATATATATATATATATATAGTGTGTGTGTGTGTGTGTGTGTGTCTTGCTGATTCAGTTGAGAACCGAATTTCTCTGAACACGATTCAAGTGGAATGCGAATAATACTGGAAATAGGTTGAACTACGATATTTTTCGTACAGATAATCATTTTGCTGTTGAATAAGTTTGAATAAATTGTTAGAAGGGGTTTTACACACACACACACACACACACACACACACACACACATCCACACACTGCTACACTGCGGTGTAATTATGCCATACAGAAAATAAGCGGGACCAATTAGCTTATATACGTCTCTCTATGGTCTATTCCAGTCAATACATCCACTATGAATATTCATCTCTGACATACATTTGTCGGTATATCGGTCTACATACAGCGGGTAAATACTGACAAGTTTCCTATCTTAAACTACAGGCAGTCGCCGACATACTTCGGGGATACGTCCGACGAAAACGCGACGTACGAGTATCTCGAAACCCGTTTTCCAATAGCCACCATATTATCATGGGGGATGCTTCCAAGTCCAAAATTTTAAACCCATAATTTCCTAAATCATAAATATGTTTACATTTTTGGATACATCTTATTTAAAACATACAAAACAATTACAAAACAATTACAATTATAGTTAATAATCAATAATTATTATAATATATATACTTAAAATAAATTAATGTTTAAGACAAAAAACGACTTTCTGCTACACTCACCAAAGATTCAGAGGAAGACCGAAGACTACATATCATGAAGGGAATGGGGGAGGGGGAGAGGGAGAGGGAGAGGGAGGGGGAGGGGAGGTATTGGGTGAAGAGAGATCTGGAGGATCGCCTATAGACTCCTCGTAGTCTAAATCCTCCATCATAGAATCTTCAAGGGTGTGGCTTGGGAAATTGTCTGGTGAACTCTGGCTGGTGCTTGGGGGTCAGTTCGTCCTGTTTCTACTTCTTTGGATGAGTTCTTACTAAGAAGGAATCTATGGCTAACTGAAGACGCTTCCTCTGTTTCACTTTCTCTTCATAGAGAACCTTGCCATGAGTTGTCCTGCTTGGGCAAATAAATCAGTCAGTTCGCTCGTTTTTAGTTCTCTTGGTTGTTCAACATCATCATCTTCGTCAGAGGTATTCTTTTCTGCTTCTAATTCAACCAGTTCAGCATCGGTTAGAGGTTAGCCATGGGATTTCAATACCGTACTCTTCCACACCCTCCTCCATCATTCCCTCAATGTCAACATTCTTTGCCATTGCTGCAATCTTCTTAGTTTTCTACGCTGGAGTAGAAAATCCTGGAAAGTCGTTGACACTCTCGGACCAAAGTTTCTTCCAAACACCATTCACTGTTGTGCTCTTCATCTCTTCCCAAGAATCACTAATATTTTCTATTGCGTGCATGATGTAGTTACGCCAGAATTCCTTCATCGTCGTTTCGCCTGTTGTCTTAATCAAATGGGAAAACGTTCTACGCAGGTAGTATGCCTTGAATGTGGCTATGACGCCTTGGTCCATGGGCTGGAGCAGCGATGCTGTGTTTTTGGGAAGGTAAGCCACCTGAATGCTTGGAGTTAAGTTATCCATATTGGGTGGATGACCTGGTGCATTATCCAAAGTAAGAAGGGCTTTGCTTGAGAGGTTCTTCTCCTTCCAGTAGCGTTCAACAGCTCATTCAAAGTGATGCAAAAACCAATCTTGAAATATGGCTTGCGTCACCCATGCCTTCTTATTCGCCCTCCAAATAACTTGCAGTCTGTTCGTAGCATATCCTTTCAAGGTACGAGGATTCTCCGAGTGATACACAGGCATAAACTTTAACTTGACATCTCTAGCTGCATTACCACCCAAAAGCAGTGTTAAAGTCAGATGCTGTCTTTTCTTTTTTTGAAATGAAAGTTCCGTTGGGCATTCTTTTACAATAAAGTCCAGTTTCATCCAAGTTCAAAACTTGTTCGGGGAAATATTCACCATCCTCGATAATTTTCAAAAATTGCAGGATATGATTCAGCAGATTCTTTGTCTGTGCTTGCAGCATTCCCAGTAAATTTCAAATTATGAAGGTTGCTACGTTTAAGAAAACGGTGAAACCAACATTTATTTGCTGCAAATGGCTCTCTTGATGAACCCTCGCCTTCACTAAAATGTTGGTATAAAGACAGCTTTTTCCACTACCACATTACCTAACCAATCGTCAAGGGCGTACAGTTGACCTAACAGGGCATTCAATTAACCTAACCGGGCAGCATTCAATTCAGTAAGTTGTTTTGACTGAAATGTGTAGTTAAAAGTAGGTTTAGTAACATATGAGCCGTATATTTCGGGTTCTCCCCGACAGCCTTGTGTGGAACTAATTTTCACTAGGTAAACGACCTTCGTGGCTTCTAGGTTTGACTAGTAAAAACTGGTTTTGACGGATTTCGGGTTTTTGCTGCAACATATATATATATATATATATATATAATAATAACTTAACAGAAAAAAACCTTAGGTGCCTCGTTTGCATTGGAAACTTTTTCTGCCTTCTCTATTAGATGGCAATAAGATTAGGAGAGGTTAAATTAAGTTAGGCTAATTAGTCCTTTAGCTATATGGATTTTAAAAAGGCGGTACCTCTCTTATACGCAGATGCTCACATGTGTGTGTGTGTGTGTGTGTGAGAGAGAGAGAGAAAGACTTAGTGTAGTGGTTAGCACCCTCACATTCTAATCAAAAGGTGGTAGGTTTTTGTGTGTATCATCAATTTGACACATTGCCTAAACTTTCAGTCAATTTACAAATTGCCTGATTTTAGACATTGACTGTAACATATATATATATATATATATATATATATATATATATATATATATATATATATATATATTTTTTTTAACTGCAAACAACACACAGTATAATTAATGTAAAGAACGACGCTTGCGTAGAAGAGCGTTCCGCACAAGATGAGGAGGGATGACCGGCAATCGGATGATCCAGGGTTCGATTCACAGGTGGTACCTCATTTTTCATTTGTTCGTTCTTCCTCCTCATCTTGTGCGGAACGCTCTTCTACACAAGCGTCGTTCTTTACATTAATTATGCTGTGTGTTGTTTGCAGTTAAAATGTATATATGTACGGCATGCGAAGGTGCCCCCTCAGGGCATTGGTTTCTGCTAGTATGTAGGAGAATTACGACTTCTGATTGATCGAGGTCCATGGTGTAGTGGATAGCATATCTGACCTGCAATCGGATGATCCCGGGCACATCTTGTGCGGAACGCTCTTCTACACAAGCGTCGTTCTTATATATATATATATATATATATATATATATATATATATATATACAGTATATAAGCTTTCACGTAAACTTCATCATTTTCATTTTTCTTTTCATACAGGAAGGAGATGCCAAGGGCGAATCTCCACAAAAGTTTCCCCCAACCAATAGAAGAAAAAGATAGCCAAAATCAAGGTCCAAAATCAAGGTCCAAAATTAAGGTCCAAAATCAAGGTCGATATCTTTACAAATGCGATAGCAAACTGAAAATATCTTTCTTTCGTTTGCAGAAACTGTTCTTACTTTTCACTTTCACTAATTTTAGTTTCGTTTGATTGCTTATAATAAAATTATGATAATGTTGACAAATAATAGGATTAGTTCTATTCTGTAAAGAATATTTATAAAATTGTCGAAATAAGTAACTTAGATATTAAATGTATTGATTTTTTTCCTAAAATTTTTAACAATGAAATAATGAGACTCGGCGATACGAAACAAACAAAACTTTTGTAAATAGTTTTTTAATTATTTCTGTTCTGACAAGTAGGAAGCGCACAAGTATATATTTATTTGTTCTAAAAACAAATACATATTTCCATATTAATTATGCTGAAGCAATATATGAAGCGTTTGATCCACCTATATACTATATATATTATATATACTACTATGAGTATATATACTATATATACACTATACAGTCTGTGTATATCCCCTCATTCCCTCCCGTTTTTATTATTATGATTATTATTATTATTATTATTATTATAATAAAAAACGAATGAGGAAGAATGAAAAAAAGCGTCTGTAACTGTAAAGAGGTAGAGCGTATTCAGCTGAGTATCCAGTCATAAAAAGTAAGGGTGTGGCAACCAATTGTAAATTATTTTCGAGATTTTGAATTTTTCAGCATATTTTTTGAAGATATTTTCGTGGGCAAACTTTTTTTGCAACTTTATGCAAGGTTCATTTGAGAACATAACAATGTCTTCTTTCTTGTATGAAATATTTTAGGAATGCTATAAATTTATGTGAAGAAGTCATAATATTTTCTCTGATGTAGCATTGACTCCGGTATAAATGTGCACTTTTCAGGTTTTGTGATGTATTATGATGAGAATAAAGTATTGGTGTAAATACAATGCCTACCCCATTTGGAATGGAATTTTGTTTGCAAATTACCCGTAAGCTTCTCTTTATGTAAAACAGGCATATTTCTGTAAATAATTATGTAAATGTATCTAAGTTCTGAGGCGTGTAAATCAGCCCAAATGTAAACTCAATAGTTATTGCTAATGGAAATTCTGAAAATTGCCGTGAAGTAATTCGCAGACGTACATGTTTAACTGCATTTCACAATAAACACGATGCTTCTCCCTGAATTATGTCGCCAATCACAGAATTATCGAATAAAGTTTACATTCGCACTTCTCCTTTTCTCTCATTTTGCCTTATTTTCACTTTAAATGAAACCTTTCCTAATGGCAGTACGACGACATTACGTAGGCCAATATATTATAAGGAGAATCAATGCAAACTGACTGTAACTTTACACATTATAAACTTCTCAAAACTTTCTTGGAATTATGAACTTACTCTTAAACGAACTTACCTCTTAATACAAAACTAAATATGCATATCTTAAAATATCTGAAAGCAGTCTGGTTCTCTTTGAAATCGAGGGGTGCGGTGGGGTGTATGAGAACGAGTTTGGGGGAACAGAAAAAATATATAATTACCATAACTGACTCGTAATTTTCTTCTAAGAGCTTTTAAGATCTTTCTCAGGGATAATTCTAAGGTAATTATCTATAAAGAGGGAAATATTAACTCAATTAGGAGACTATTTTACGCATATTTAGATGCATTTTGCTACATCGGCATTTCATATTTAGAAATAGAATCATTTCAAGTACTGAACTTTTGTGTCCCACTTTAAATTGTTTAATTGTTTTTATGCTACTGTAAAAGGTAGAATACAGTATTTATTACAGTTAATTCTCATTTGAATTCGTACATATTCTGTAAAAAAAAACATACTGAGCAGTTTTTAAAATTACTATTTTCATAATTATGGTTATGAAATATTATTTTCATTATTATACAAAATCAAAATAAAAAAATAACAGAGTACGTGGGTTTTCTGACATCGACTACAGTCAACACGTTTGGTGTTAATAACCCATTGGGTTGGTGCACCATTAAACTCAATCAATCAATTAATCAGTCAACACGTTCTTTCCCCAAGAACACATATTCGTTAAGTAGTGTCAAAGATCCACTCTAGGTTAGTTAGGAAAAAGAAAAAAGACAAACAAATGAAAATAAAAAATAGTGAAAACTCTCTTACCATGCTCACATATGTAAATCTATAAACCTTTCACACAGTAATAATATTAGTAGTAAATTATAGAATAAACCGCAGGGGTCGACCGCAGGTCGATCCTGAACTGTCGTTCGAACTCGCACAAAGTAGTAATAGTAGTAGTAGTAGAAAAGGCTGCTCTTCTTCCGCCAGTTACTGCCGACAGAAGGAGAGTGATGAAAAATAATATAGGAAGAGAGGAAAACGTATAATGAGAAGAATAGCTTTAGAGTTCATACGCACCATGCGTACAATTATCTCGTGTATACCCAACTAAACATTAGTGGACAATGTAAAAATGAGGACAGCATGAAACACTAGACTACTTAATCTAATCTACATCATTCGTTTTTTAAGTTTTTTCATTTATTATACACAGAAAGAAATCTTTTCATCGCCGCATCATTTCTTCGATTGAATGCCAAAGGTCACCATGGTGAGAAATTTACTATTTAAATTTATTTTTTATTGCCATCTTTCCCACTGTAATTACTTAGACAAGAGAGCACTGATCCAGAGGCAACTACAGCTGGCCAGCATACCCCAATTTAAAAATTCCCTCGAAAGTGTACAATGTACATCATGTATGTGACTTTTTTCCTCTTTATTCACCCTCCCTTTATTGTAAGTTTATGCTACTAAAATACCTGCCTAACCTGTTCTTAACCTCTCAAGCGTTATCAATGAGTTATATCGTCTATCGGTTGGTGTAAAAGTGAAAAAGGTGACGCTTAATAGGTTAAGCATATTTACAGAAGTGCTTGTTACGACTCCCGCGGGAAGACTAAGTCACCTTTGGATCATCTCATACATGAAAAAGGTTTTTGCAATGTTCGTTTCACACCTTTCACACTATGTTTACTGGTGCTCCTATTGTTCATAATCGTTCATAATTTACGTTGTCAAAACGATATAAAAATTTTAAAAGAATTAATTCACCTATTCAATGCCCAGTTTCGAGTGTAAACAAATTTAGTTCTTTGAACCTATCTTCGTATGTTTATTACGTAATGATAGAATAAATTTTGTTGCGCGGCGTTCAACCCTTTCTACAGTTTCTATATCTTTGTTCATGTATGGCGACCAAAACTGCACAGCATATTCTAAGTGAACCCTAACAAATGACTGATATAATGGCAAAACAGTTCTTTAGATTTAAACTCAAAATTACGAGAAACAAAACCCAATAATTATTAACTTTACTGCTCGCGACTAAACATTGTTTTCAGAACTTTAACCCTTATTTCATAACTGTGTTGAATTATTCCAAGGATATATTATACCGAGGCTATGAAATAATGGTAAACACCTATTTCACAGCGATGCTAATTTATACCAAGGGTATATTTCATCCAGGTTAAGAAATAAGGGTTAAATCCTTAGTAAGAATGACTCCTACATTTTTTTCCTCCGAGGCTTCATGTTCAACACTATTCCCCATAGTAAAATTAAATTCACATTTGTGCATGACTTCACATTTATCTACGGTACTTCGAATTGCATTGGCCACTTATGAGACCACTCTACTATCGTTCCGGCCATGTGGAAACAGACCACAAAAACAGCGTATTGAGTCATTGTTGTCCCACACAGAGAAAAATGCATTAATCCTAAAAAATACACGTGGCGTTGGAAAGATCGTTCACACTTTGTTTCAAAAAAGTTGTATGTTGTTTGGTTTTGACCAAAATTAACGGAGATGAGCAAGTGCTAACACGAGCTTTCAGTTGCAGAGAAGATTTTGGTGATCCATGCGCATGAATACTTCGCCAAAGAAAAGCTAGGGAGGTGGGCAGGATCACAACGCGGGGTGCGCAGTCGTGTTGCTGAGTGTCTGAGGTTTGCAGAGAGTATCATATCGAATGTTGTCGCCGAATGGAATCGAAGCAATGGCGCTGGATTTGAACCACGCACGGGTCCTCGTGGCCATGCACCGCACATTGTGAACGAACCAATATTATGCATTAAAAGACAGATTCTGAGAAAATCCCCAGGGGCCAGGAATTCTCTCAGAATCTGTCTTATAATGCATAATATTCTAAGGATAGACAGACAGCATTAACCTATTACATATATATATAGGTTGGCAACTAATTGCTTTACCTGCAAGTTTAGCATCATTGGCAAATTTATAAATCTTCACTTCACTTCAAAAATTGAGTTCAAATTCAAAATCTTTATTCAGAAAAGAATACAAGTGACAGAGTTTTATAATGTTTAGATATATGATATGGAATTAATATATTCACAGTACTCTCATCTAAATATGCCCCTTAGGAGCATCGAGGCTTTTTAGGCAAAATTAATGGCATTTAGTTTATTTATTACATAAAAATAATGAAAGTGGCAAGTAATAGTAATAGCGACAACAAAAAAAAATAATAATAACAATAATAATAATAAATACAATATAAAGTTTACAAAATGTTACATAATTTTAAATTAAATGATTTATTGTATATTTAAAAGAAAATAAATGCTTAATAAAAAAATACATAAGAATAAATTACGAAATTAAAGGTGATGAATGAAATTAGCATATTTTAAATAGTTGATTACAAAATTCATTTCTATGATAAAAATGGCAATAGTAAACTTATACAAGTATATCAGTAGGAGCTAATGAAGTGCTTTTTTTTAGCGATTTGCGAAATACATTTAGTGATCAAGCCTGCCTGATATACAGGGTGATTACAAAAGAAGTATGCAATTTCAAATATTTATTGTGATCAAACTATTTCTGATACAAAACTAATAATAATGTCAATGGAAACAGTAACTCGCAAAGTTTTTTTGTTTACAGATGTTCAGTATGATTTCCGTGGGTAACCCTGGCAATGTCCAAACAATATTCAAACTCTTTCCACACTTTCCGTAAGATATCTCGGTCAATGGATGCTATGGCTTGACGAATCCGGTTTTTTCAGTTTTTTCCGGGTTACCCACGGAAATCATATTGAACATGTACATATAAACTGAAAAAAACTTTACGAGTCACTGTTTCCATTGACATAATTATTATTTTGGCAGAGTTTATTTGACCGGGACCCTGCCGAATAGCCATCGGTTATTTCGCCGGGGAGTGAATGGAATGGAAGCAGGATGGTCAGAAAACCAGTTAATAATAGTGAACAATTTTTTTGTTTCATTTAAAAAAGTAAAACGATCAATAAATTCGAAATAGCCTTTTATGATCTTTTGTGATCAAAAAGTTCTCGGCCTGACAATGAAAGACGAGTCAAGTTGATAGTTTTTATTATTTTTCTACATAATCTCCTTTTAGGGATATACACTTGAGCCAGCGTTTTTCCAGCTTCTGGATACCGTTCAAAAAGAAGTCTTCATTTTGGTCCTCTAACCAGGCATTTACAGCTGACAAGACTTCATCATCGCCCAAAAATCTTTGTCCACGAAGGTGTTCTTTTAATTTGGGAAACAGATAGAAATCACTGGGAGCTAGGTCTAGTGAATATGTAGGGTGATCAAGCAATTCGAAGCCCATTTCTCTGATGGCAGCCATTGCAACTGCAGACTTGTGAGCAGGAGCATTGTCCTGGTGAAACAGGACACCTCGACTGAGTTTCCCTGTCGCTTTTGCTTGATGGCTTCGCGCAGTTTTCTCATTAACCGTGCATAGTAATCACCCGTAATGGTGACTCCTTTATCAAGGTAGTCAATGGGCACAACTCCCTTTGTATCCCAGAAAACAGCTGATGCCACAACACGAAATTTCTTGGGAGTTGGTGAAGACGGGTGTTTCCAAGACATGCTTTGTTGTTTTGACTCTGGATCGAAATGATGAAGCCATGTTTCATCCATAGTAATAAACCTAGATACAAATTTTTCTGGATCTTGCTGGAAAAGGTCCGAACATTGTCTTGAAATTTGAACTCGATTTTCTTCTGGTTGTCAGTCAACATTCGTGGCACCCACCTTGCAGACACTTTTTTTAAGCTTTAATTTTTCTGTTAATATTAGTAGTATAGCCGCAAAAGGGGAGAGTGCAAGAATGTTGCAAGTGATTACGTAATGTTGCAAAGGGGGTGGGGTTGTTGCAAAAAAGGAAAAAGGAAAAAAAGAGTACTGGCCTTTGTTGCCAACCGGGGTTGCAAGGGGCATGCAACTTGGAGGCGGAGTTCTCCCCCAAGCTATTCCCCCCAAAGGGCCAGAAAGGAGAGAAAGGAGGAGAGGTGTTCACCTGGCAGGAGCCAAGTGCATATTAAGACTTCAGCCGAGTAGGTGTTGTTTTATAGGCTCCTAATCAGCCAGTTGGCTGAGCCAAGGGGGGGTAGGGGTACACCTGCAGGAGAGAGAGAGAGAGAGAGAGAGTAGTTGCCTTTGACTGCAAGGCATGCAACTTGGAGGCGGAGTTCTCCCCCAAGCTATTTTCGTTTACCTAACCTAAGAGGCCTCTAAGGGGTTTTCCCAAAGGGCCAGAAAGAGAAGGACCAGAGGTCCTTGCTCGGCTGGGAGCCGAGCTTGTAATGACTCCGTCAGTCGTCTCTCGGTCTTTTATAAACCTCTATTCTGGCTGAGTTGCCAGATAGCGCCATGTATTCCAAATAGCAAAAACCATATATTAATCATCCATTTAAGTAGTGTACCACAATATATGACGGTAGATGAATCCAATTAAATTCTGTTTATTAAATAAATAATTTTTACACACTTAATTTTTATTATAAATATTTAAGTCACGAATAACGAAACGAAATGAAAATTTATGAAACACACGAGCCTCATTCACCCCCAATCCCCTGCGAAGAAAATGGAAAAAAACGAAATTTAAAGAAATTAATCAACTGAAATTAGCCAAAACACAATCCGCTATAACGGGGTCGGTTTCGAAGAACACCTGCTGGTTGAGAGAACTTCCCCCCAATCCCTGATAAGTCTCCCTTCACTCCAAACGAAATGAAAATTTATGAAACACACGAGCCTCATTCCCCCCAATCCCCTGCGAAGAAAATTGAAAAAAAACGAAATTTAAAGAAATTAATCAAATGAAATTAGCCAAAACACAATCCGCTATAACGGGGTCGGTTTCGAAGAACACCTGATGGTTGAGAGACCTTCCCCCCAATCCCTGATAAGTCTCCCTTCACTCCAAACGAAATGAAAATTTATGAAACACACGATTGTCATTCTCCAAACCCGTATATATATATATATATATATATAATAAACGAATAAACAACTCGTGCACACACACACACCACACACCACCACACACACACACACACACACACACGAGGAAAAGGAGACTCTGTGTCAATTCGATTCACCTATTGCCAGAGGCGATTTTTTTCTGACCATAATTTTTACCTTTCTCCCAGACAGCTTGAACAAGTCCTCTCTTCACTCCATTTCTTAGATATACCCACAATTATATTTATATATATATATATATATATATATATATATATAGAGAGAGAGAGAGAGAGAGAGAGAGAGAGAGAGAGAGAGAGAGTTTTGTTCAAATAAAGGAATATGCTTGTACCTTTTGCCAGCAAGTTCCATTCACGTAACCTAGAATTTTTCTATCACCCATAGTTTTCGAGAAAATAATATTTCCATTTATTCAGTTTTCCCAAAATATTATTTAAAATTAAGTGTACTAATTTAAATTTACTTTCTTTTTTCCAGGTTAACTATACCCACAATTATAATAAATAATAATCGAATTACGGACGATTGTTCGAACACAATTGTTCGAACACAATTGTTCGAAAACCAAAGTTCGAAAAACAGTTGTTCGAAGCAACAATTATTCGACGTTATAATTGTTCGAATAAACAGCCAACTAAATAAAATCTTAGTTGCCAAGACGCAAATACGAAGACGTAAATAAGAAGGTTAGCCTCTTCATTTAAACTATAACATTTATAGTGCTGCAGTTAAACCACCCTTAAAATGGCAGAGTTTGTTTCTAGTGAGAAAGGAAAGCCAATGCTCTTAGTGAATGGGTTTTTATATGTAAGAGACCTAACCTAACCTAACCTAACCTAACTATAATTTGCAACTATAGTTTACCTTGACTTTCATATGCTTCTATCCTGTTTTATTAATAAAGATTTTTAACTTTGAATAACGTATGAATAAAGATTTTTAACTTTTAATGTTTTTTAATACTTTTTGTTTTTCGAACTATGGTTTTCGAGCAATTGTGTTCAAACAATTGTGTACAGGACCTGCATTGTCTATAAGGGGAAACTCTGAGTAAATGGAAATATTATTTTCTCGAAAACTGTGGGTGATAGAAAAATTCTGAAACCATATTTGGAATAAGTATCAAAAGTTCTATAAGAAACACCAAATATTTTCCAGAAATGTTGTTCCCTAGCGTAATTTCTCGCCGAATTGGAAAGGTTTTCACTCCACCTCAGACCCACAGTTTAACGTTGAAACCGAATGCTCTTTTAAAAATATAATTAGGATATATTTCTTTATATCCTCTCGATTACATTAGTGACTAATGATGCGGGAAACTGAGTAAATGGAAATATTATTTTCTCGAAAACTATGGGTGATAGAAAAATTCTGAAACCATATTTGGAATCAGTATCAAAGGTTCTATAAGAATCACCAAATAATTTTCAAAGGAGTAATACGAGCATTAAATCTATTAGTGAAAATATAAAGATGCAATTACTCGTCCGGACCCGTTATAGCGGATTGGTACACATCATAGCTCCACCCAGCTACACCGGCAGCCAATCACGACGAACATCTGGTCTTTTGGGGCGGAGCTTGGCGATTGTGCATATGAAAGGGGATATTTTTCAGTTTGGAGTAACAGTAGCTATTTTCGCGTCAGTGAATAATCATTCCCTCCACCATGGACCTGTACGTCTCCCCAGATTTGTATGAAGAAAGTGACACTGCAGCATTAACGACAATTAGTCTTTTTAACGCGATTGACCGTGATGAATTATTTCCAACGCAAACCGTTGAAGATATTTGCAGTGATGCTCCTTACAATCCGACGCAAGGGACTACCATAGAAATGTAAGTGTCTATAATTCGATTTATATATATGGATGGGTTGTTGTATCGTCAAATATTTCATTTAGATACTCACCAAAAATCGAAATTTTTTTTATGGCAATCAATGTTATTTGGTTTTACCTCTTATCCCCATTATGCTAAAATCGAAATTTTTTTATGGTAATCAATGTTATTCCTCTTAAATGAACCAAAGATATCTTCACATAATGGGGATCTGTCTGTATACTCTGTATATGTTTTAAAAGAATGAACATTATTCCTTTAAGGTCCGATGAGGATTTGACACGTGTTATACAATCTTTTGAAGAATCTCGTGTCATGAATACGGAGGATATACTGATCAGTCAGCAATGTTACACCGAAATAATGTAAGTGTTTTTCGATCTTTTTGGGGTAAGAAGACACAATATATTTTCATAAATTTATTAAATGAAAGAAATCAGTACAATAACCAACTACAGAATATATCGTTACAAATATACGAACAAAAACATTATACTATACGAGTACGTACAATTGGAAAACGGATTTTTATCTGTCTCCATACCATTTCATCGTTTCGGCGAGTGTGACACGGGTCAAATAAATTTAAAAAATTTATAAATTCTTTATCACATGATATATGCGTGAGAAATGAGACGCAGTACATTCCGCAAACATTACTAAAATATCCTTGTATACGAAATGGGTTCCATACAACTTCGGGAATATGTAACTGAGCGAGAAATTTTACAATAATAGGGTCACTCCAGGGTTGAGTACCGAGTGAATCAAAATAGTACAGGCGCTGTCTATTTTTAAAATAGACAGCGATCCAGTGAATCCCTTCATTACCGATGACATCTGTGTTCACAATAAGACTACCGCATTCTCGCGTACTTGGCAAACTCAATGTTTCATTCTTCGCAAACACTCCGATAAATTTGGAACGTGTGACTCGTTCCATTACTTTCTGAAGTGTATTAGCATCCATTTTAAAAGTCAGTGATAACGCTCCTAAATCTATCTACTTCTATTAGGGCTTGCGATTCGAGATATACTAGTACACTAATAGGAGCGTCTATAAGCTTGGCGAATTCCAGCCGCAATGAGATGTTTCCGCTCTGCTGTGGGGTTAAATGGGTATTTACGCTAGCAGATAAGTCAGGTGTAATGTCAAATGGAGAAAGGTTAAATTGATCAATGAATTCTTCCTGCGTTACCCCATTACCAAGCTCATCACAATCACCTGCAATATGGGTCAGATTACTATAGGCTCTGGCACAAAGAGGTAACACAGCGTCTGATGAATAGTCCGTACCCATTGTTCCACCCAAAGCAGTGTCATTAACGTATTGAGTTATATTTTTAAGTCCGAAATTCTCGAATTTAAAGGCACTCTTTTTATATTTTCCATTCACCGAAGCATGGTCCTGCATGCCGATTAATATCCTTTTAGGAAGATTTCCCAGGGCAATGTTTTCTATCTGCTTCGATGCCAACCCTGCAGGAACCGTATATAGTTTGATTTGCACTCTGTTAATAGGATATTTCACTGTAGCGTTTAGTAAATTTTTCTCAATTTCTAGTTGTTTTGGTGAACTTAATTTCACTCGCCGGACGCAGAGGTATGTGTCCATAATGTGAACCACAACGGGCTTTGCACCCTCTTCTTGATCAGCATCCAGATTTAAGCAGATCTCAGGACTCGTACGGGTGAGCTTTATTTTCATATCCACCCCGTTCACAAGCAACTTCTCCTGGAAAGTGAAATCTGTGTGCAACCGTCCAAAACACTCGTATATTTTCTTTTTAGAATTTTTAAATTTGTCCTTTATACTATTTTCATCTTTAGTTTGATAATATCCCTCGGCACTTAAAAAGGTAGCCTTCGCTTCTTTGGAAAAGTTGAGGACATTTTCCAGATAGGCTCGTAGATGATAGTACCCCGTGCCTGCCGATATGTTGGTCTGATTTAAATATACGTCACACTGGTTGAATATGGCGTGCAGAAAGTTTGTTTCAGGGTATACAGCATATTTGTCATCGCAGACCGTTCCATCAGAATGGGCTATACGTAGCTTAGCGTACATGTGCACACAGCTTGGATCAAAAAAGTTAGGACCTGAGCTGGGTATCACGAATTCTATAGGTGCACTCGGGGAACTAATTGTGTTTAAAGGGTTAATTGTAATAAAGTCACTGTGCTCAATAGAAACTTGGGTTGGAGGTAGCTCAAAAAGGGACAGCTCCGATTTACAGCATTGTGAACTACATGGGTGAATAAAGCGTGCCATGGCGAAATAGTGACTCCTCTCTCGGCAAGTGGTAAACAAACTATAATTCATGAGATCAATGTCCTTAGCTTATATCAGTCAAAAAAGTGGTCAACCATAGGTTTCATTCGCTTACAGCACTTCTTTTTTGATAGCCTACGTTTAATACCACGTGACCCCTTCTTCTTCCGGGCAGCCCGCTTCTTCTTCTTCCCGCCACCACGCATTTTTCTCTTTGCATCTTTGATGATTTCGTCCCGTGTACGCTTTAAATGTTTTTTTAGAGCCTCTTTAGGTTTAGCCCCGGCCAATATGTTTTCTGCAGTGTTAATACCTGATTGTAGCGCTTTTCTTCCAAGGTATCTGGCACCCCTCTTCAGCAAAGGAACAGCCGTACGTAGTATGGATGAAAAAATGGACCCAAGTCCACTACCGCGCTGGTATCGCACCCCTCGATAGACGGTGAAAGGCTTTCTATCCATTATAACTCAGTGCGTCGAAAGTGTAGCTTCACTGTTAAGCTCCCGTTACCGAATTGGAAGTTTTCACCCTCAATCGTTCTTATATATATTGAGATATTGGTTATTAAATTAGTTGCGACACTCACATAATGGGTCTGTCATATGTAATACTCAAACTCCTTCCTCTATGGTTGGGGATGTGAGCAATGCGCAGCAGGCGTGCCTGGGTATCCCCAACAAACTGGTGCTCCACTATATTACTGTAAATATAGCACATGTCTGGGGACCTTTCAGCCAATTTCTCCATCTTCAATTGATACATTAATCTGGACAAGTCATGCTGTGTCTCGTGAAATGTGTCTCTTTGGAAGGCTGCGCTATATCGGCCATTGGCTAGAATTTGGAACTTTCTATGGTCTTTAATACGTCTGTTAGTCTTTGATTTTAGGATTAGTGTATGTGCAGGGTTGTTTACGATTTCGTATACTAAATCATTCGTAAGGTTTGAGTTTCTTAAACTTACGTACCATATTGACCCGGTCCTAGTCTTACTTCTGTACTGTAATACCGTGTAACCTTAGTCCGAGCGATACGCATAGTTTCATCCATAGCTACCCCAGCTTTTTCACACTCGTCATGTCTCTAAGAATCGTAAAAACGGCTCTTTATGTTATATTTAAAAGATGGTGTCCAGCTGAATTTCGCATATCCCCACCTCATACGATCACGACCAATTCAATGTGCTTGTGGAGCTCTGTTACAAAGTTGGCTAGTGTGTTGTTAGGGTGTACAGACAGGGACGAGGAGGACGGAGTGTGACGTAGAAATGGTTAGGAGCCATGTTGCATAATATGTAAGCTTCATTATTGCATCAGCTTTATATAGGTGTTGAAGCTTTCTGGGTACCCTAGCCATTCACCAGGTACATTTTTCTCTTTCCTGAACCTTTGCTTCCTAAATTTTCTCAATTTTAAACACATTTTTTTCTAAATTAAACGCAACTTCTGCAATTCCTCGCGGTAAAAACCTCCTGAGATTTCTTCCCATTCAAATCTTCAATGTAATACATCATTATCTCACCTTTAGGTCTCATAGCCCTAACTTTAAAAATCTCGCGTGTCCATCCTTGCTCAAAACCCTTTGCGAATTTATTCCCAGAACGCGACAGCCTTACATAATCATTGATTTTGAAGCGCGCAGTGTGTGGTGGTGGTGGTGATCCATCTCTTCTCGGGAGCGTACCTCTTTCTAAAACTTCGTTAGGTGTTGTCCCAATCGTGCGATGGTGTGAGCGGTTGTAGGATGATGCCAATGATTCCAGAATGTCTAGAAATCTGTATGTGTTTTATGTGTAAATAACGGTGCATGCGTTTCCTTTATGGTGCGCTGAACTCTTTCAGCTAAAGAAGCCTTATGTATAGAATTGGTTGTGTAATAGCTGATATTAAACTCTGTCAAATGTTCTGAAAAGCACGGCCTATAAATTCCTTCCCCATATCCGTACAAAAATAGCCAGGAACCCTGTTTTCTTTTAACATTAGCGTTTTGGTGGCTTTAGCAACTGTTTCAGGTGATTTTTTTTCAGAGGAACTAGCCACAGATATCTAGAGAATACGTCTATTATGAATAGAATGTAGCGGTAACCATCGTTTACACAGAATATCTTTGCATGTCTGTTAAATCTGCTTGCCAAATAGAATCAATCGAGGAAGCCGTTGTCTTGGCTGTTTTAAACCTTTTTCTCACAGGCTTATGAAGCGTATAAGCGTCCTGCTCCCTCAAAAATCTTTCAACATCTTTTTTTCCTACTCCGTAAACACTTCTGTACAGTCTATCTACGCCGCCGTAAGAGGATGGTTAGAAACGTCATAATAGCGTTTAGTTAATACGTTAGCCATTTGCGTATTTTAGAGGCAAGTGGGTAGGTTGGTTTAACCTCTTCTTTCTCCTCTTCAAAGGTGTTACCGCCGGGGGTGACGGCGTCTTCAATTGTGTCACATGCGTTGCATGTTCCAAGTCTTTTAACCTGTTCAGATTTCCTATCAACGTTTTAGGGACATTTATTTGTTGTAGTCTTGCTTTAATATGCTTCCATCCTGATGGTGATGGCCTATCCCACTTTCTCACCAGATCATGGACAATGTCTACGATATTCGATCCCTGTACCTTTGATCCTTCCACAATGAGCTCGCCTGTATCGGTCCATTGTATGGCTGGATCCTCATTCAATAGATTATAAAGACTTAAGCCTTTACTCATCAATGTATGTGGGAGGGTGCTTTTTAATACATGTTCGATATGTTGTGTGGCTAATCTTTTTGGTTGGTCAGCTGTATCGTCGGGCTCAGATCCTATGTCGCCATGTCCATCGTCCCCCGTGATGTGCCTAATAACCACAGGAATCTCGTAGGGCTCTTATAATTTTCGTACTCGTGAAGAAATTTCTGCAGAGCTTCTTGGTATAAGATTTCTTTTCTCATCAGGTGTTTTTTCACTGTTTAATAGAGCTAACAATTCGCTTTCCATTCTTTTAAGTCTGCTTTTACGGGGATCTAGATCCGTGTCTGGATTCCTTTGCAGTGAAGCGTACACCTCGTGGGGAATCACTACCACTTTCTTCATTATATTAATCTAGTCAGTAAAGGACCCAAAACTGAAAATAAGATGGGGAGAAATGACCCTCCTGTTTGTACAATAATTCGTTTTTTCTTCCTACAGTTTGACTTTTACGAGCGAGTGCACGTATTATGTTCTTGTAGCGGCGTAGGCGAGCCTTCTGATGGGTTTTCATTGATACATTGCAATTTATAACGTTAAGACAGATTTCACAGATGCATTTTAAAAGTCGGCGTCGATATTTTTAATAACATCTGCTGCATTGCCCGGGGCAGTCGATGATAGATTTTTATTAATTCACGGTATTTCTTTAGTCTCTTTGTCATTCTGGAATATACACCGTTTCAGGCTCGTTTGGAAATATATTCGTTCGCAGAAGCACTCTAAACGTGTTTCGCGGATGAAGGTCGCAAAGTAAATATCCGTAACGCGTGCTTGTAGCTTCTTTATAAACTTCCAAAAACTCCTTACGCTGATTCGGGAACATTTGATTGGCTAATACCCAATTTGTGATACATCTCTACGTTGCGCGAATAAGACTAGATATTGCGTATTTAACGACACATCGCGCATGTATCTATTTTTGAAAAATAGATTCTGATTGATGAAGAACACGCTTATGTTAAGATGGTGGGAGAATACTGTAAATGTCTCGGCAAACGTTTTATCCATCTCCAACATGAGATCGTCAATTACAATGATTGTATGTTCATTTCCCTTTAACGAATTAACGTCATATACGCCTTTGTGGAACAAAATATCATCTTGGTACTCGTTGAACACTGATTGATACGTCGAATAGCACCATATAACTTTACGCACAAATTTCGAGAACATCTCCCCCTTTTCTTTAATGGTTTTAAGCATAAACACAGTTTTACCACATCCTGTAGGTCCAGATATAATACATGTGGATGGGCTCGTGAATCTGAATTTTTCTACAGAGTCCATTTCTAACACGTCACACTCCTAAGTGGGTCATTTACAAAATATTACAAATTTTGAGTGCTGTTCCTTACATTTCTTCTCCCACAGAACCGTGAATGACGATGAGGTAGAGCAGCCCATCATTACGGATGACCTCGACGACAGTGTAGTTGTGATCTCCTCCCCTGCCAACGAACCCTCACCAGCGATACCGGTAGCACGTCCAAAGCGGAGGTATGAGAACCCCACGTCAGGTATAAAGCGCACGAAATACGCGCCTGTTGCAGCGGTAATAGATCCCCAACCCTCAACCTCTTACGCAACAAGCCCCCCAGCAGCACCTCCCGCTAATATATCCCCTTATTCATCTGCCGCCCCCCGTTGTGTTAAGTCTACAATAATAGTTCCCCAACCCTCAACCTCCTACGCAACAGGCCCCCCATCAGCACCTTCCGCTAATATATCCACTAATTCATCCGCCACAGTTGCCCCCCGTTCTGTTGAGGATGCTATAACGCTCGAATTGGTGCGATCCGCAGCCCCCACCCCAGCCTTGACTAGAAATCGGTATAGAGTCAGGGTCGACCCTAGAGCCATGCATAGCAATGGAATTGAGCGCGGGCTACGCCTGGTTGTACAGCGTATTATAGAGTTTGCTCTTCAGAATCGTGACGAGCGTGAAGTCAGGACGAGTCTGTCATTTGGTTTCGGGTCAGATGACGGTGATGTAGACGATTATTGGGTGATAGTGCCATTTAGACGTTTGGCGGCTGAAGATGTAGAATATATATTAGGACGTATAATGCAAGCCGCCCAAAGTAGTATAGCCTTCAATATGGACAACTTCACGGTAAATATTGACCGTGTATTCCGTGTTGCGGGTCATAGTGCCATACCGTATACTCTTAACTTCAATTCTCCGACTATTTACCGAAAGCATATAAACGTCGATCGTGGTTGCGGCTTTATAGCAGTACTCTTAGCACGTACGTTTACTGTACAAAATACAAAATACACGGACTCAAAAAATTTGGCTGCCTACGGTCGTGGAGCGTGCCCGTAGACTAGCTGTAGACTGTGAATTTGAATTTGACTGTAATATGGGTCCTGAAAAGCTGAGAAGGGTAGAACAGGACATGAATGTCCGCATAGTTGTATTTGGGTTGGATGATCGTCGTAGGACTGTGTATGTTTTTAAAAGCTGTGTGAGAGATCGTACAAGACCCCTACTTATTTTAGGATTGTCAGGGACAACGTATCTCCCCATCCGTAATATAAGGTGGCTTTACGCGAGTTATGACAAAAGTCGAAAATATGGGAGACATCATGATTTGTGTAAGGGGTGCCTCGAGTTTGCGGATGATATAGTGAGACATTGTAAAGAATGTCACATGGTATGTGAGCAGTGTAAAAGCACCAAATGTGAAAGCCGTGTAGTTGAAGCTGAGAAGAGAGACTGTGATGTGTGTAGACGCACATTTTTCAATAATAGCTGTTTTGATTTCCATAAATCAATTGGCACGTGCAGGAAAATGAGAATCTGTGAACGTGGTATGTTTCACACAATGGATAATTGGGGGAAATTTAAGCACAAGTGTGACGTAATTCACTGTCCTACATGCCAGGAGGAATATAAGGCGGATGGAGTAAAGCATGTATGTTATATGAAAGATGCTAAGCCTAAAAATAACCCTTGTATAACTGTATACTACGATATAGAAACATATACGAACGCTGAAACCAAAGAGGTAATTCCACATTTACTTGTGAGCCAGACCATCTGTGATGAGTGTATGGGTATCGAATGTGACGAGTGCCCCAAATGTGGTAAACGGACAAACGTTTTTAAAACGAATGTCCGCGATAGTCCTGTGAAACTATTTGTGTCCTATATTGTCAAGTTAGCCGACAAGTTAAAAAAAATGACTGTGTATATTCTCGCCCATAACGGGGCAAAGTTTGACACGCAGTTCCTTTATAAGTAGGCTGACCATACGTACCGTTTTGAACGGGACAGTACCGTTTGTTTTATATTTCCTGGCCGTCCGGTCGTTTTAATAAAAATGTCAATTTTGTCCCGGTTTATGTACTTACTTTTTCATGAATACAGAATATTACATAACCCCCGTCCCTTTTTTGCCATCCCAATGTCCCGTTTTTGTCTCAAGGAAATATGGTCAGCCTATTTATAAGGAGTTGCTTGAACACGAATCCTCTGAGATATTTACAGGTGATCCATTGAAAAGAGGCAACAAATTAATACAGATGCAGATAAGAGGCAATGTACAATTTAAAGATACTTTATTATTCACACCTTGTAAATTAGCAAAGCTACCCAAGGTGATGGGAGTAGCAGCTGAAGTTTCCAAAGGATACTTCCCTTACACTTTCCTCACCAGCGAGACTTTAAACTACGTAGGCCCACCACCCCCCAAACATTATTTTGACTGTATGGATGAACGTGAAGACTTTGATCGATACTACAACAGTTTTAATGAAAGTAACCCTTATAATATAGCTGATGAATGTGAGCGTTATTGCGTGAATGATGTGCGCGTGCTTAGAGTATGTTTCCAGGCCTTTAGAAGGATGTACATAGCCCGTTTCAAATGCGATCCACTGCAAGTCGCAACCACCATCGCATCATTATGTTTTACGGTGTTCAAGAATAACTTCATGCCTAAAGACACCTTAGCCATTATTCACCGAAACAACCCCCGCAGTTACGGACACAAGGCTATTTACTGGCTCATACACCTACAGCAACAGACAGGTGTATACATAAAGCACGCCCGCAACACGGGTGAAGTACCCATTAAGATTAATGGACGTGTTTTTTGGGTTGATGGGTTAAGTGAAAACCGTGTCACTGGTGTGAAGACTGTGTACTCCTTTAACGGTTGCTGGTGGCATGGATGCCCCCGTCCTGAGTGCGGAATCGCCGGAGATATCCACGGTAGTCTCCTGCCGACTGTCTTGCATGGACCCGCACCCGCGATCAACTTATAGGATCACAGTTCACTCACAAAGTCTTGTGGGAGCATGAATATGATGCACGGATGGAGACAGACGAGGTGTACCGTGAGGAAATAAACACGATCAAGCGTTCAATGGTGCTGGATCCTCTCAAATGTGGTGATAGCTTGTTTGGAGGACGTACAAATCCATTCAGACTATACTTTCCACCTACGGAGGGCGTGAAGCTCCATTACTACGATTTCTGTTCTTTATACCCATACGTGATGAAGACAATCCGTACCCCGTGGGCGCTCCTGAGAAACTGGTGGGACCTAGCCTACCCTCCATCAATGAATTTTCAAAAAATTTGAATGATCGTTACTTTGGGCTCTCTTTCGTAGACGTACTCCCCCCACGCAATTTATGGATGCCGATCTTACCTGTCGTTATCGACGACAAGCTCATGTTTCCCCTGTGCGTGAAGTGCGCGGAAGAGGATAACGGCGAATGTAACCATATACCCCACCAGCGTAAGATCAGAGGCGTATATACAAGTCCTGAGCTGGCCCTAGCCGTACGCCATGGTTATAGAATACTGAAGATACATGAGGTGTGGAGGTTTCAGAAGCTACCCAACCTTTTCACACCATATATAAACGCCTTTTTGAAGGATAAGGTTGAGGCATCAGGGTATCCGCGAGGAGTTGATACCGAAGATGAAAAGTCTGCCTATATTCAACGTTACCGCGACCGCGAAGGTATACAACTTGATCGTGTCCAAATTGTAAAGAATCCTGGCAAGCGCTTTAGTGCAAAGTTGTGTCTAAACAGTCTATGGGGAAAATTTGCGCAGAATACCGGCAGAGGGAGCATTCATTTGGCACAAAGTTATAGCGATGTCTGGGATTATGCCAATGCTCCCGATAAAGAGGTCATGGAGATCGTGAATGTAGGTAATACTTACATAATAAAGTACAACAACACTGAATTTGCCACAGATACCTCAAGGGTTACAAACATACCTGTGGCCAGCTTCACAACAGCCTACGCCCGTATAAAACTTTGGGGTCTATTGCATTCTCTTGGGCGGAGAGTATTGTATGCCGATACAGATAGCGTGATATTCACAGAGAGGGAGGGTGAATACATGCCCGCTATTGGGGAGTTCCTCGGCGAGCTCACTGATGAGATCAAGGACGAGTATGGGGACAACGCTTACGCCGACTCTTTTTCTCAACAGGACCTAAGACTTATGGGGTACGGGTCAGGGTGGGGGAGGAAATGAAATATATCGTGAAGGCAAAGGGTATTACGCTCAACCATGCAATCGGCGGGTTGTTAACTTTGAATCGTTGAAGGATCTAGTATGTTTGGACGATGATGAGGGCGAACAACCTCCCCAACTAATTGTAGGCACCCACAATTTTCGGGCGCAGAAGCTGGGGGGCGTGAAGGAACTTAGGGGTACGAAGGTGTGCCGTAACACCTATAGGAAACGTTACCAGTTACCTGGTACCTATGATACCGTACCCTTTGGATACCATAACGTATGATGCTTCTATTGTTAACTCACACGTATTTGTCTTGTATATAATCGTATCTATTGATTTATTACACGTATTTGTAAATATATATATATAACTTGAATATCTCATTTATTAAATCGTATTTGTAAAATATCTATTGATTTATTACACGTATTTGTAAATATATATATAACTTGAATATCTCGTTTATTAAATAAATCATGTTTCAATTAGCGTTTCACTTTCTCCTTTGTGTGTTGTGTGTGTGTGTGTGTGGTGTGTGTGTGTGCGCAGGTGAAAGTTCTAAGCTCCGCCCACTGTAAGACCGTGAGTCATGCTACTATCTGGGAGTCCCTGCGTGGTCAGTCGACTGCAGTAAGCCCGAGAGATCAGACGTGTATTCAGATCAGACGTGTATTCAAATGGCTACCTTTAATATTGCTTGTACAACGTTTATGAAATGGTATTCAGCAAAGTGTCAGGATGTGGTGGATACCGAAAAACTTCCTATTCCTCCCTCCTATACCTCTTTTAAAAACACATTGGATTGTGCGAAGTTCCAAGATGTACAAATACTCTACGGATGTTCTGGTGAGACCGTTGAAGGCTTTCGTTGCACAGACGATGTGCTGAAGTATATTGCAGAGCTAAACTTTATAAAGTCTCACATACACCGTGAAGTAAAAGAAACAACGCGTGCAGAAGAGAAGCAGCAGGTATGGATAATGAGTCTTGCGGATGGGTGGTGTGACAAGCGGTATTACGTCATGCTACACCATGTCGATTACTCATACCCTACGACTGAAAATGTGAATCTCGTGATCATGGACAATCTTAAGTATTTTTATCACTATATTAACGTATATCATGATGAGGTTCGTAGTGAGGTTGTGGCTAGTGCCCTGCGTGAGTTTTTAACAGACTTTAGAGACGAGTATCGTTTGATGGGCAGAAAGGAAAAATATGAGCATATGTTCCTCTCAAATAGTGCGCCGGCGTGTGAAGATGTTTAGTAAAACATAAAATGTTCCTAGTTCTTATCCTGAGGTAAAATGTCTGGTGCGTAGGCTGGTAGTGATGAAATTAATTCTTGTACCGGAAAAACAAATATGTACAACAATTCGGTACGACTCGCGGATCATACGAACAAGCCCATTCACGTATCATCGAGTCACCGCCCGTCGAACCGTTCCTGCCTACCTGCGTGCCTCACACGGCTCATAGTTATCTCAGAGCTTGAACCGAGTGGACGTGCGCTCCTCGAATACGATGGAACTTCCTTTGAGCAGCATTCTCAACGCCTCGTACGATGTGTCCGTGACGAAATCGTTGCTCGTGTTCAGGCGTAATTCCGGTACCATTAGCTATGTACTGGAAACGGAATGTAGACAAACAAACAAACGGGTTTATTTAAGTGTCGAGGAGATGAATAGAATCTTCGTGATAGTTGAGAAGTGGAGTGAAGATCGTTATAAAATACCTGCTAACGTAGGTACAAGAAGAGAGCAGATTAGTGACGCACCCTCATACGCCGTTGTATGTACGTTGTGTATAAATAACGATCGGCCGTGCATTGATATACGGCTGATGTGGAAGAATGCTTCTGATAATAACGCTCTTGTTCCTACGCGAAACCGTTTCATCCTCGACAGAATGTTTGAAATCGTCGGATTCCGCAAGCTGAAACCTATATTAGACGCGCGTGTTACGGACATGCTTTATTTTGATACAGTACTTGAATACGCCTACACCGCTCTGCTCGATGGGTTTACCGAGTGTAGGGCTGGTGAGAATGGTCTAGAGCTGGACGTTTATTTAAAAAGTTTAGACTCTTTGAAATACCATGAACTTTGGTACAAAGCAATTGATCGGTACAAGGCTGAGCTCACCTACACCGTTCACCCTGAAGAACTATTTCTTTATATAACGCGCAGTTGTCGTAACGATTTAGAAGATTATTTCAATTGCCGCTATGTTGAGTGAGTTCACGATTGAAAAGCTCGAGTCAGTAGAAATAAACCCTCGATTGGAAAAGCGTGTTTATAAACTTGTGTTTAATAATGTAGCTAACGATGAACTCTTTTGCGTGCTTTTGATTGTATTCTAGACGTATTTAAAGATGACTTACCAACCGGTTGTAAAGTGGAACAAAAATAGTACTGAACGATATGAAAGCCCTTCATATCGAATACAGGTTTCCCTATACTTTAAGCGGTGAAATATTATTAAGCCGCATATACTGCGTAATGCAGAGCAATAATGATGTAATTGTAAACTCGATTAAGACCGAGTTTAGTATTTTGAAAAAAAAGTGAAATGTATTTATATATTTTGCGTGATATTTCTCCTGTACTGTTATGATTATATGCATTTCTATTATTATTGAAATGTATTTATATATTTTGCGTGATATTTCTCCTGTACTGTTATGATTATATACATATTTCTATTATTATTGAAATGTATTTACATATTTTGCGTGATATTTCCCCTGTACTGTTATGATTATATGCATATTTCTATTATTATTGAAATGTATATTTATTTCTATTTGAAATGTATATTTATTTTATATATATATACTCCATAATTGTGTGTATATATTTCCTGTACTGTTATGATTATATGCATATTCCTCAATTATTGAAATGTATATTTATTTTCTATATATTTATAATAAACAGAATGATGCAATGTTGTTTTACTTAATTATATCATGTTACGCCTTCTAAACCTACTACCGGTATTCTAAACCAACTTTTAAGAAATATAATAATGTATACAATGGTATCGCTAAAAAGTGGTATCTGGCAACTCAAGCCATTTACGCCTTCTAAGCCAACTGGCTGATTAGGAGTCTATAATAATGTATACAATGGTATTGCTAAAAAGTGGTATCTGGCAACTCAAGCCATTTACGCCGATGTAGTGTTCGCCACCAGATGTAGTGTTCGCCTTTACTAATTTACTTCTCTTCATTATTTATTTACGCTTCTTTCTACTTTACTATATCTCTATTTATTCTCTATCGGCTCTTTCTTTCATTTATCACTTTGTTTCTCTACACTCTTTTTGCCGTATCGTATAAATATCATGGTAGCGCGCCTAGACCTGACTGTGAAAGACCGTTACAAAACAAAGGGGGAAGGGGGGTATATTAATACTCTTTTTTAACACTTATGAACGTTTTATTAAGTCCGAAAATGGTTTAGTTAAGTTAGGGGTATGCGAGTATGAAATTCTATTATAATAATTTAGGTCGGAGAGGGACACTCACTAAATTAATTTTACGTTACATTTCGTCAACCTACGCGTAACGCGTTGCCTAGAAGACTGACTCCGTTTTGAGGTAGTCCGCTCTCTGGGCCCTGTCAGGACTACCAACTACCCATTTTAAACAATTTAAATCTAACAAACATGCTTTATCGTAATCATCACAATTTTTAGTAAATTTATATTAAACATTAATTAATATTCTTAACTGCATTACTACACTCGCATCACCCCCTTGAAAATAAGTTTTTCATTAGAAAACTTATTAATATCGTTTAACAATGTCAATAAATTTATTCAACAAACTTACATATTTTGCAATTTTTTTTTTTTTTTTCTTTAACAATTCAGAGAGATAGACAAGAAATAATTAGGATGACAAATTCCATACATATATTGTATCATATAAAAACCGAAAACTTTATAATTTTCACATTTGCATAAAATAACATTTCACTCTAATAATTAAATTACAACCTGTAACTAATCTATACATGCCAAAAAAAAATAACGGAAAATTTTCTTACAGTGGCTACACAAATCTCAAGTTCACAATCTATTCCCGCGATTTCTCATCAACGATCGCTTTACATTTGAAACAATTATTTGTATAGTTATACAGTTACTATCAGGGCAACATAGAAAAAATAAGAAAAAGTTTACATAAAATACTGACCAAGAGCGCACATACTATTTCACGAAAAACACAACAATTATGGGCAATAATCGCACCCTTTTCACTTATAATTTCATTACACAATAATCAGTACTTAATTTGCTGGACGTTGTTTAGATGACACTCCGCACGCTGACAACGGATTTCAATTTTCAATCGCAGCTCTCCTGCTCACTTCGCTAGAATGCAAGGGATTGCATCAATCAACATGCAACAGGGCAGCACGCTATAATGGTTCCGCTCTCTCTCCAATGGCGAAAAAAAAAAACAAGAGACGTCCAATTCTAAAAGGATCAGGGGGGGAGATATCTGAAAGCGGGACCACGCGCTGGAATTGGACGGAATTTGCAATTCTAGAAGTCGATGAAGAAACTCGCCTTGTCTCATCTCCACTTTTGTCGGTGAACGCTGCTCTTCCTACGTCCAGCTGAAAGACTCTTCTACTGGCAACAATCAAACGATGACTCCGCCGTAGGCCGTTTCCCAACGAACCTACTGTATGTCTGTATGGACAGTACAGTCGTAGGCACCCGTTCAAGCTCTCGTGGCTTGTCTACCGCGCGCTGTGACACATATTTAGCGAAGCATTCGAGCAGCGTGACCAGCTACTGCCCGAAAAATACCAGTAGACCATCTTCGATCGAAACTTTCGTGTGCCAAGACCCTGCACACGTAAATTTCTCTTCTCTTCCGAAACTGTCCTGCGCCAAGTCCATGCGCATTCTGTCTCTCTCTTCTCTTCCGAAACCATCCTGCGCCAAGTCCATGCGCCATTTGGTTTCTCTTCTCTCTCTCTCATTGGTGATCGATCACCTATCCGGTCGACTAAACTCACTTGATGGAACTCGGATTCAACTTGGTTGACTCCCAAACCGAGCCTTTGCAATTTTGAAAAAAAAAGTTTATTCGAAACGTTTCTGTACTGCTTATCATTTCATTTTTAATTTATCGAATTTTCTCGACAGTTCACTTCGAAATACTAACTACACATTTGCTCTGGCCAAATTCACGGAAAAAAAATACAAAAATTTCGCAAAAATTTAATCAAATCTAGCTACCAATAAGGTCACTTATGGCAGTTACAGCAGAGAAGATAAAAAAAGTCATAAAACGCTAAAAAAATTGTACAGTATAAATATAAAAGCGCCCATACATAGTAACTGTTAGTATAATTTAAGAATTATTATTGTTCAAACTATCGTCAGAAATCACCTCAATACCTCTAAATACAAAAGACAAAAATGAACCCCAGAAACTTCATGTCATCCATTCTCTGACAATCATGAACCCTCTTGCTTTGAGGAGGAGCACACAAAGACGCCACAAAAACGTTACTGGCTATCTATAAGGCTCCATTTCCGAGTGTACACTTGAGTCAATGTTTCAAATGCATTAGTTAACTCCGACTGAAGGTTTAAACAATAATAATTTTCTAAACAGTTATTAAAAAGTAAAAAAATTTAAATATTACTACGAAAAATTATTTTAATACAGTAATTCCAACTTGAAACGTCAAATTTCATACGAATTGAACTCGCAATTAGCAAATTACATCTGAGATACAACTCTCTCCTTCAACAGAAACCCCAGTATGGTTTGTAAATCACAAAAATCTCAGTAATTTATCGTTTCCAAGTGAAACTACAAATTTTTATCGTTATACTAAATAAGAATAGATAATATGCACTCACAATTACACACAATCCACTGTAAACAAAACTAAAACATTTCCTAATTGAAAGCGGTCGCTTTGTTTGTAAGCGAACCTCTATACAAATATCCCTAACCGAATGAAACTGCATTATATCCTAACATAATTTCGTAATATTTTTCATGCAAACGCTCGAACTAAAAAAAAAGACATTTTTCATTTCTAATTCCAAATTAAAATATCAAATTAAAACATCCTTTTTAGAATACAAACTAAATTTGAACTAAAAATTTTACCATTGTCATTGAACTGGAAATAAAAATAAAAATCGGCCTACCTGTACCAATAAAATTGATTATTGAATGAATTTATAAAACGTAAAGAAAATATATGAAAAGAATTTTCTACACAAATTTCTGTAATTCAAAAAAAATTATAATATCCAGATTTAGTAAAATATGTTTACCGTAACTCACCTTGGCCGTCAAAATAAAAATAAAATTTACTGCTGCACTTTTAGACCTATAATTAATAAATTCCATGCTATGCGCGGAAAGAACAATTTAGAATTTTATGCATAACATTTGTGCTTATTAAAGAAAAATCCTATGCTTATTTATGTTAAACCAATTAAAATTTTGTTAAATAACTAAAAATTTACTACTCAATAGACATACCGTAATAACGGTTAATCTCCGAACAATATTTTACGATAGGCCTACAAGAAATCCCTCTTTACAATACACTAGCCATCTTACCAAATATGTCGGAATTGTCGTGAAATGAACGAAAGAAACAGAGAGAGGAGAAAAAAAAATAATCAGCTTACCTACCAAAGTTTATGAGTATATAAATATATGTAATTATATATATAACTAATAAATACGTATTAGTTAATAAGTAAGTATATAATTAATGAGTATATAATTAATGAGTATATAAAAAATCAAAAAAAAAAAAAAAATTTCACAACACAATTTCTCTATTTCAGTTAAACGAATTCTACTTATTTTGAAATTTAACACAATCCTATACGGCGACTTATAATCTGACAAATTTAATATGTTTAAGATTACCTTTCGACTGTCAATTAACTGTAACTTAACCTATATAGCGCGAAGCGAGCGAAGCAAAAAGCCCGTAAATCTATATAAACAAAATAATCCTATTATTATATACAGGCAATCGAAATATAATCAAAAATCTGCTAATGAAACCCAGAAAATTTCTCATGTTCATGAAATGTTTTTGAATCGGTACAAATTTTCGCTAAAACATTTTTAAAGACCATATAAAACGTGTATCACTGTATTTAAACTAACAATTTACTTACGTACAATTTTTTTCTATATTATCGCTATTTTTCATATCACAATTACTACTAATTCCAAAAATTTTAAACAAAAAATAAAAAGGTAAGCTGAAACAAGCATACAGTGGAAGAGACGAAAAAAAAAGAAAATTTTGAGTCTTCAGGCAGCACGATAATGTTCAAAACTATGCCCTCTCCAACCGAATGAACGAAATTTAACGTAATAATGACTCGCAATATTGAGTCGGACAAACGAAAAGCAACGGAACTGGACGATGAAAAATGGGACAAAGGGAACATTTCAGAATACAACGAACTCCCACGAAAAGGAAGAAAAAAAAACAAATTAAATTCTTAGGCGCGAAGTTTGTCAGGGACGCTATAAGGATGGCGAAGGCGATGCGCCATTTTTAAATTTTATTTACAATGAAATTTTAAGGCATGAAAATCGAAATTTGCCTGCAAACGGGGTAAACTTTGCATTTAGATATTTTAATAATCGAAATAAAATATTCATTAACGCTATTGGTTATTATACCGGGTTTTAAGAATTTTAATCGAAATACTAGCACGTGGGTAAGCCTCACAAAATATGATGTAAGACCACCGCTAGCCACCAGATGTAGTGTTCGCCACCAGATGTAGTGTTCGCCTTTACTAATTTACTTCTCTTCATTATTTATTTACGCTTCTTTCTGCTTTACTATATCTCTATTTATTCTCTATCGGCTCTTTCTTTCATTTATCACTTTGTTTCTCTACACTCTTTTTGCCGTATCGTATAAATATCATGGTAGCGCGCCTAGACATGACTGTGAAAGACCGTTACAAAACAAAGGGGGAAGGGGGGTATATTAACACTCTTTTTTAACGCTTGTTAACACTTTATTAAGTCCGAAAATGGTTTAGTTAAGTTAGGGGTATGCGAGTATGAAATTCTATTATAATAATTTAGGTCGGAGAGGGACACTCACTAAATTAATTTTACGTTACATTTCGTCAACCTACGCGTAACGCGTTGCCTAGAAGACTGACTCCGTTTTGAGGTTAGTCCGCTCTCTGGGCCTATTCAGGATTTGCCAACTCTTCCCATTTTAAACAATTTACAATCTAACAAACATGCTTTATCGTAATCATCACAATTTTTAGTAAATTTATATTAAACATTAATTAATATTCTTAACTTGGCATTACTACACCTTCTAAGCCAATTGGCTGATTAGGAGTCTATAATAATGTATACAATGGTATTGCTAAAAAGTGGTATCTGGCAACTCAAGCCATTTACGCCTTCTAAGCCAACTGGCTGATTAGGAGTCTATAATAATGTATACAATGGTATCTGGCAACTCAGTCTTCGATTAGAATTAAATATATAGCGAATACATGGCGCTATCTGGCAACTCAAGCCATTTACGCCTTCTAAGCCAACTGGCTGATTAGGAGTCTATAAAACAACGCCTACTCGGCTGAAATCTTAATATGCACTTGGCTCCTGCCAGGTGAACACCTCTCCTCCTTTCTCTCCTTTCTGGCCCTTTGGGGGTAATAGCTTGGGGGAGAACTCCACCTCCAAGTTGCATGCCCCTTGCAACCCCGGTTGGCAACAAAGGCCAGTACTCTTTTTTTCTTTTTTTTCTTTTTTTTTTTCCTTTTTTGTTTTTTTTCCTTTTTTTTTTGCAATACCCCCACCCCCTTTGCAACAACCCCCACCCCCTTTGCAACATTACGTAATCACTTGCAACATTCTTGCACTCTCCCCTTTTTCGGCTATACTACTAATATTGAATATGTGCTGCCAAATGAAATGCCGACATTCTCAATTATAAATCGAACACAAAGTCGGCGATTATTCATGACAAGATCATTGACTTTTTTGACATTTTCTTCAGAAGTTGATGTTGATGGCCGTCCAGACCGTTCATCATCTTTGATCGACGTGTTACCCCGTTTGAATTCCGCACACCACTTTTTAACAGTAGAATAAGATGGGGCAGAGTCTGCTAGTGTGTGGTGCATATCTTCAAAAGCGTTTTGGGGAGTCATATTCTTCATAGAGAGATATTTAATGATGGCGCGTATTTCAAATTTGTCCATTTTTCATAAAGTTTATCACATTGCTTCACATTACAACCTGTAAAACAAAAAATATTTTGATTAGCGTTTTTATATTTTATACATATATTTAATAATAGTTGGACTAGATATGCTGTAAATTTTATCTCAAAATACCGGTATGCATTATATCTAGGTCAGGCCGAAAACTTTTTGATCACCCCTCGTATGTCATGAATAAGTGGTTTTAGTAAATAGAAATTGTAAATAAATCTATAAATAATAGTTAAACATGGGACTAGTTTGTGTAGCGTATAGGATCATTAGGTTTTCACCTCACTTAAGCGTGATGGATATGCGTTCCAAGTCGCAAGGCCTTGCCAGTTACTCGTTACTATGGTAGGTCGTTTGAAAATGTGACCAATTTTACAGCTGTCATAAAATTATGCGAGAAAAAAGAGAATTTAATTAATGAATTACTGAAGATAAATGTATTAAAAAATCATATTTTGTGCCAAAGACCTTTTAGAAGTAGAAATTCGAGAAAAATTTTAATTATTAACAATGGAATCTGTGATAGAACAGAGGAAAGCAGAAATTCTAGAGTAATTACTCTAACCTAACCTAACTTACAAAAACACCACTTACATGTGGTTTTTTGCTCTATTAAAAGTCTAATAAGCAATTTACTTTTTTAAATAAAACAAAAATTGGCCACTAGTGTTAGCCCAAATTTTTAATCCGCTATATTCATATTCGCCCTAACTCGATTCTGTTTCCCTTCATACGCGACAGCATTATTAATTTTCTATTAAGACATTTGAATTTCTGAATTACTGATTTATGTCAGTCCATTGATTCTTCAGTTCTACACTCTCTAATATAATTTATGTCCACATACACGATGAAATGCTCGCAGCTGCTGTGACGTCACCACGCCTACACGCAATATATATTTCAGCTTCGTCCATGAAAAAAAGCAAAGCTCACGCCCGATCTCATTGCGCATGCCTAAGTCAGCGTTCTCATCTTTAACTATGTTGTCTCTGACTAAAATAACTTCCTCTTTGTCATCTACTCATACTTCGGTTGAAGGAATCCTTTATCGATCATTATTAATAAAACCTAATTTCGAGTTTTACGTTCCTATAACTATAATATTTGAGTTATTTTGGTTAGATGTTTGAATGCTTCCCGCTTAAATTTCCAGTTTCTGCTAATGCGAGCATCGTCCACCTTTTTGGTCCAAATTATGTTTTTTACGTTGCTTGAATTCCCGTTTTAATTATAATGCCTATAATTATAATGCATATATATATATATATGTATATTAGTGATGTAGGTCACATCCGCATCCGCATCCGCGGAACATCCGCACATTTTCTCGCATCCGCATCCGCATCTGCATCCGCACTTTGGACTGCGGATGTCGTGCGGATGTGGACCGTTGAGATAAAACGTCATTAATAAGCGGAAATTATCAAATTCTACTATATTAATAGAACTAGTTCATTGTGCGCAAAAGTGATGCAAGCGAAAAGACGAGAGGCTGTTCTTGTATGAGGTTACTCTCTTGCAACCTACTTAGATCCACGTTACAAAGCTAAGTTATTTTCACCTAGTACATTAGAACGAGTTAAATCATCACTTGGCAAAGCAGTTGAAGAGCTTCAATCTCTTGAATCTGTAGCTTCGCCACCCACCAAAAGAATAAAAGTTTCAGTGACAGAACCAACACCTTCAACAAGCAAATCTATCACAGAATCTCTCTCTCAGTTTCTTGAGTCAAGCAGCGATGACGAGACCTACGCGATGTCAAAAGATGTAGTAAAAATGATCGAGAGCTATCACCAAGAAAAACGCCTGGCTGAATGTGACAATCCTATTAGTTGGTGGAAAAATACGCAGAATATCTATCCATACTTGAGTAAACTTGCAACGAAACATTTAGCACGTCCTCCAACAAGCGTACCAAGCGAGAGATTATTTAGCAGTGCTGGATTAATATATGATGAAAAGAGAAACAGACTGGCAGCAGAAAAGGCAGAAAAATTAATGTTCCTTAAGCATAACCTTCCTATAATTAAGTTTGAATATTAAACGATGAACATCTTAGTTTACTTTATTTTAATTACTCATTTAAATATGCCTAATAAACTTTAAACTTAATATAAATAGTTATCAAGCTAATTAAAGATCTCTTTCTATAAGGGTGGAGGTTGGGAAAGAGGTCGGGTAACACAATTATGGTTTCTAATTGTGGCTGAAACTCAACAAAATATAACGAATTTATTTGCAGACGAATTCACTAATTGATTTCTATATTAGTTAGATGCTTGCTATTATTTTATATGTTCAGGGAAAAGTACAGCAATTATTGTACAATTAATCAATTATACTACATTATAGCTACAGCTCTCTCTATATAATAACTTATTATATACGTTAAACACAACAAATCTCGAATATATCCTAAAAAATAACGAAAATGTAGACATCCGCATCCGCATCCGCATCCGCGGATGTTGAAATCAAACATCCTCATCCTCATCCGCATCCGCGGATGTGAAAAAAATGACATCCGCTACATCACTAATATATATATATATATATATATATACACGGTGAACCAAAAGTAGGTGGACAGTAGGTTGAATACGGTTTGTGTTATATTATATTATAACTATGGTGTTCATTATAACTATGGTGTTTGTGTTTTATTATATTAAATATTATAACTAAATTTATTTAAATTTTATTTTGTATTATAGTATACAAAAAAATTAAATATGTATTCTCAAAATAAACGTTATCATTTACTGTCCACCTACATTTGGTTCACCCTATATATACATTTCAACTGCAAAGAACACGCAGTATAAATAACGTAAAGAACGACGCTTGTATAGGAGAACATCCCGCGCAAGATGAGAAGAGAGAACGAACAAATGAAAAAATGAGGTAACCACCTGGGAATCGAACCCGGGATCTTCCGATTGCCGGTCAGATATGATAACCATTACACCACGGGCCTCACTCGAACAAATGCCGTAATTCCTCTACATACGCGCAGAAACCAATGCCACAAGGGGGCACCTCCCGCATGCCGTATCTATATATACATTTCAACTGCAAAGAAACGCAGTATAAATAACGTAAAGAACGACGCTTGTATAGGAGAACATCCCGCGCAAGATGAGAAGAGAGAACGAACAAATGAAAAAATGAGGTAACCACCTGGGAATCGAACCCGGGATCTTCCGATTGCCGGTCAGATATGATAACCATTACACCACGGGCCTCACTCGAACAAATGCCGTAATTCCTCTACATACGCGCAGAAACCAATGCCCCAAGGGGGCACCTCCCGCATGCCGTATCTATATATACATTTCAACTGCAAAGAACACGCAGTATAAATAACGTAAAGAACGACGCTTGTATAGGAGAACATCCCGCGCAAGATGAGAAGAGAGAACGAACAAATGAAAAAATGAGGTAACCACCTGGGAATCGAACCCGGGATCTTCCGATTGCCGGTCAGATATGATAACCATTACACCACGGGCCTCACTCGAACAAATGCCGTAATTCCTCTACATACGCGCAGAAACCAATGCCCCAAGGGGGCACCTCCCGCATGCCGTATCTATATATACATTTCAACTGCAAAGAACACGCAGTATAAATAACGTAAAGAACGACGCTTGTATAGGAGAACATCCCGCGCAAGATGAGAAGAGAGAACGAACAAATGAAAAAATGAGGTAACCACCTGGGAATCGAACCCGGGATCTTCCGATTGCCGGTCAGATATGATAACCATTACACCACGGGCCTCACTCGAACAAATGCCGTAATTCCTCTACATACGCGCAGAAACCAATGCCCCAAGGGGGCACCTCCCGCATGCCGTATCTATATATACATTTCAACTGCAAAGAACACGCAGTATAAATAACGTAAAGAACGACGCTTGTATAGGAGAACATCCCGCGCAAGATGAGAAGAGAGAACGAACAAATGAAAAAATGAGGTAACCACCTGGGAATCGAACCCGGGATCTTCCGATTGCCGGTCAGATATGATAACCATTACACCACGGGCCTCACTCGAACAAATGCCGTAATTCCTCTACATACGCGCAGAAACCAATGCCCCAAGGGGGCACCTCCCGCATGCCGTATCTATATATACATTTCAACTGCAAAGAACACGCAGTATAAATAACGTAAAGAACGACGCTTGTATAGGAGAACATCCCGCGCAAGATGAGAAGAGAGAACGAACAAATGAAAAAATGAGGTAACCACCTGGGAATCGAACCCGGGATCTTCCGATTGCCGGTCAGATATGATAACCATTACACCACGGGCCTCACTCGAACAAATGCCGTAATTCCTCTACATACGCGCAGAAACCAATGCCCCAAGGGGGCACCTCCCGCATGCCGTATCTATATATACATTTCAACTGCAAAGAACACGCAGTATAAATAACGTAAAGAACGACGCTTGTATAGGAGAACATCCCGCGCAAGATGAGAAGAGAGAACGAACAAATGAAAAAATGAGGTAACCACCTGGGAATCGAACCCGGGATCTTCCGATTGCCGGTCAGATATGATAACCATTACACCACGGGCCTCACTCGAACAAATGCCGTAATTCCTCTACATACGCGCAGAAACCAATGCCCCAAGGGGGCACCTCCCGCATGCCGTATCTATATATACATTTCAACTGCAAAGAACACGCAGTATAAATACGTAAAGAACGACGCTTGTATAGGAGAACATCCCGCGCAAGATGAGAAGAGAGAACGAACAAATGAAAAAATGAGGTAACCACCTGGGAATCGAACCCGGGATCTTCCGATTGCCGGTCAGATATGATAACCATTACACCACGGGCCTCACTCGAACAAATGCCGTAATTCCTCTACATACGCGCAGAAACCAATGCCCCAAGGGGGCACCTCCCGCATGCCGTATCTATATATACATTTCAAGCACTAAAAAGGTATACTTGTACTCAGGGCCGTTTCTAGCCATTAGGGGGCCCTCAGCAGTATACCCATTTGAGGCCCCACCCCTCCATCCACCAACGCATGCCTTACTATCATACATCACCTCAGCACACACATACAAAAAATGGCTGTGTTAATAAAAAACAATTATGAAACAATTTTAATGAAACATTTATGTCCAAAACAACAAATATGTACTTTCAGAAGACAAACAGAAAAAATACTCTTCATGAAATTCCTGAAAATTAGCTTATACATTATTTAGAATAAATGACAGAACTACTGTATGTATAAAAAAATAATGCAAGTATGAACTACCAAACAATTACTAACTCTACGATACAATCGTGTAATAGCTAACAGTTATACAGAACAGTTTGTATCTTCAAAATTTTTGCCTCCTAGATTTTTTCTGGGCGAAATCATCAATAACATCATCATATGAAATCTCCATGCCAACGTCCTGGCTGATGCTTATGATGCCAAGGCCACTGAGGCGATCCTGCCCCATTGATGATCTGAGGTAGTTCTTGATTAGCTTCATCTTAGAGAAAAGCTCCTCTCGGCTGACGCTACTGTCACAGGTAGAGTGCAGGCAATTCTTAGTGCAACCCAGAGATTGGGGTATAGTTCATCCAGTTGCTTCTGATAAATGAAGGAGAGAAGCTCCAATGCAGTCATGTTGTGTGAAGGTAAAGTCGGCAAATTCTTAATTTCGAGGGCCAGTTCTCTTCCATCAATGTCAGAGTCAGCTCCAGAGCTCAGTATCTTAGAGAGCTTTTCACACTTGTAGGACAAGTCTTCCTTGTTCATTGTGGTGAAGTTTAGGAGAACCCCAAATATGTCCCTCACATCATCTAATGTTTTGAATCTCTCATTTATTGACCCGATGGCACAATCCACCACCACATTGAAAAATTTGACCTCCAGCCTCTTTAAGGCTTCTGTAAATGGTTCGTCAGGAGCTTCGTAGGCAAAGTGCTTTTTTGTGGATCTGAGCCTCATCTCCCTCAGCACAGCCTCCACATTCATTTCCTCACATATGTCCCTAGCTACGACTTGTGCTGCAACAAAACCTGTGTTTCTGTAGCTGGTGAGTGAGTCCTTTGTTTTTGTGAGGAGGTTGACTGCCACATCAAACTGCATTGTAGGAGACTGCAGAAGTTTGCTCACATGGTTAACTGCATGAAGAATGTCATACCATACTACTGTGCAAATCTGAAAACGATAAGACCCTACTTCCTCTGCAAGTGCTTGTGCTTCAGTCCTGGCTATGGCATCTGTGGCATTGTTTCTGACTTCCAACAGGGCCTCTCTGATGTTGTGGCTCTGGTATCGCACAGCCTCAATGAGCTCTTAAGCCTGCTCTCCCACCTGGTTTCACTCCAAGACTTGAGTGTTATGTTCAGGTGCTTCTTTAGGATTGTCCATCTCTGTGTAGCTGCTGCAAAAAGGTTGTACAATTTTTGTACGTTGCCAAAGAAGCTGATGGCATCTGTGGAAGCTTTAGCTGCATCAACCACTACAAGATTCAAAGTGTGAGCCCCACATGGAACATAGAGTGCACGACAGTTCTTCTCTAATAACCTTGCCTGAACACCTTTGTTCTTGCCCTTCATGTTCGCTCCCTGTCATATGACTGTCCTCTGCAGTCATCAAAGTGAATATTCAGTTCATCTAGTCTCTTCAGAATCAGAACTGATAAACCCAGGCCTGTACTTTCTGAAGCCTCAAGAAAGCCCAAGAAGTATTCTTTTATTTCTGGTACTTCACCCATTTTAACAGTTCTGATAATAATCGACATCTGTTCTTCGTGGCTTATGTCTGGAGTGCAGTCTAAAATGAGTGAGTAATATTTAACTTGTTTTATTTCTGCAACAATAGCATCCAAGATCTTCCCACTAATGGACCCAATGAGCTCATTTTGAATGATGTTTCCTAGGTAACTTGAATGACTATATTGGCCACTTTCGACTCTGCTGATGTGTTGTTTCATCACTGGATCAAATTTAGCAAGCAGCTCAACCTCCTTCAAGAAGTTGCCATTGTCTCGATTGTACAATGTAGAGGAAGATCCTCTGAAAGCAAGGTTTCTCTCTGCCAGTGATTGGATTATACTTACAAGACGTGTGAGACAGTGAGAACATCTCGCCAGCGTCTTCGCTCTACCTCCATTAATGACATTTCAGTTTGGTCAATGATCCTCCCAGTTTTTAGCCGCAGTTCTAGATCCTTCCATGTTGCGATGTTATCTGCATGTTCTGAATTATTTTCATGGCCTTTCAGAAGCGAACTAACGTTTATCCAGTCTGAAAGTCCATCCGTAATTAGTTTGTACGACTTCCTTGAAAACAACTTGCAGCAGAAGCAATAAAGAACGTCATTCCTTCTAGAGTACATCAGCCAGCTTCGCTTTACTTTTCCCCATTAATTAATGTTTTGTACATGTAATGGTGATGAACGCTTCTACCGTCCTCTTTTTTAGGGAATGTGAAATCTGGACTGATTTGAAATGGTCCTCGAGACACCAGATCTGTCTTCAAGGCATCTGACAGGACAACTGGCCAGTCATACTGCGGTGGAGCAGATCTTGGTTCTTGTTGCTCAGTAGAAATGCCTGAGTGTGGTGTTTGAAGCTGAACAGAAGATGGGCCACTTGTTGGTTCATCAGACTCTACTTCTACTGGTGTTTGAGGTTGCATAGAGGATGGTCCTGCTGTTGGCTCATGATGCTCATCAGGCTTTGCTGAGGATGGCTTTTCCAAATATTTCAGTAGTGCTCCTGAGAAGAACATAACATTACATATTCTGTTAATTTTTGCTAAAATACTCTTTTTTATCTTGCTTGATAATTAATTGATCTGCGTGAACAGAATTTGAGGTGATGTGATCTATTAAATTTCACATTTCGAAATATTATAAATATTACAGAGACTAGCTTACTCTACACGATTCCTGAGCACTTGCCTAGCTTGATGATCTGCCTAACCTAGTTGCCTGAACTGTAATCATAAGAATATACAAGTGGCACATCTCACCTGTGCTACTGGAAAGCTTCTCCTCCTCTAGTTTCTTCTTTTTCCGTTTTTCAGCTCCTGATGGATAATGTCGTTTCATTTTCCAAGATGCACGAAGTCACATCTAGTTAACCACAACTAATCTGCTAAATAATAATAATCATGATAATAATGGTGATGATGATAATAATAATAATAATAATAATAATAATAATAATTGTAACGTTAATCAAATACATTCAAATAATCAGACCATTTAGGTTTTAATCAACAAAATTCACATTATCTGAAAAAGATGAGAAAAGAATGAATAAACTAAAACAACGAAAATAATCCTAGGTTTTAAAGTGTTACAAAATCTCTTAATAATTAGTAAATTAATGAAATAATGTTTTACAATACTAGAAAAATTAAGCATTTAGGAAAGTATAAGCATATAGTAAGAATAAAGTTAAATAATATAGAAATAAGATCTCACAATAGTTATTTACACATAACGACCAAAACGTTTCGTTTGTCTCCGTTTTATCACATTTGTCTCATACAAAAACTTTAATTAATACAATAATAATAATAATAATAATAATAATAATAATAATAATAACTTCAGCTATATTCCTATTCTTGCCCACTGAGCTATGACCTGGGAGCCTGTCTAGGGGCCCCCTAGCAGGGCCGTAACTAGGGTTTAGAAATTAGTGAGGGCCAGATTTTTTTCGAGCGCGGCGGGACGAGCAAAATTCAGACCAAAATGACATCTACAAACACAACCCAAGCTATACACTAAACACAAAACCCTTGTCTATAATTAAATACTGTACAAAGGGACCTGTTAGCAAAAATACTTTTATTAAAGCTGCAGCAATATTTCACGGTTCAGTCTCTTTTTTTTTTTTAGGAAATAATTACCGAGGTCCGGACCTCGGTGACCTCATAGGTAGTTACGGCCATGCCCCCTAGTAGCAGCGGGGCCCTAAGCGGCCGCTTAGTCTGCTTATGCCAGGAAACGGCCCTGCTTGTACTCGTACTCAACCACTCAAAAAATACTCTACTCGTAATCGTACTCGTTCAACTCCAAACTTTTGGTACTCTTTCCACCTCTAGACTAGTCAGCGAAGCTAACCACTACACACCCAGGCGCATGACATGGATGACATGGATAATATATGGTGTAATAAACCTTTTGGCGAAGTATCCACTTACACTTGTAATAAATTCTCGGAATAAAATATTTATTATAAAAACAACTTAAATTGAAAGCGCTGCCATATATCATATTTCCAGTGGTGGGCACCGTTAACCAAAAAGTTAACTTCGTTAACCGCTAATCCGTTAACCAAAAAGTTAACTTCGTTAACCGTTAATCCGTTAATTCGTTAAACATGTAACGGAAGTTACCGATAAACCGTTAACGTTAACTTTTATTATAAAAAAAATGAAAAACACAATATATATATAATTTAATTTTCCCTCTTCTTCTCGTTCTCCATTTAGCTTGCGCAATGTTGCAAAGCGCAAGCGCAATCTTGTGTAAACACATGAGTTCAAGTTCAAAGATTTCCACATAAATTAAAATAGTCATCCATAAAATTGAAAGAAAACCAAAAGAAAACGATGTAGACTTATGCCCCTTTTGTCCTGTTGGTACTGAGAAGTTGACTCAATAAATCCTTTATTATTTCACACTTAAAAATAATAAACAAGAACAACAATTGTTTGAAGCATTCTTGAACATTTCAAGAACAAGATAAAAAATAAAATAACCCTTACCTTTGTTATTTGGAACAGATATGGCACAGAATATTCGGGAAGTAATTGCACTGAAATTTCTTCGGTCTTCACAGCAGAGATACTAAAGAGTAAACAGCCTCTGGCGCCACACGCTCACATTTACTTCTCAACGCCATCTATTATCTCATAAAGAAACTAATTCACATTGGGACTTGAAAGTACCGGCAGGATCAACCGGGTAGAAAAATAATTATGGAGATTTTAAAGATGTGGTACCTAGAAGTACCGCCAGGACATAAAGGGTTAAGGTGAAAACGCTCCCATTGTAAGACATCAATTGACTTAATTTATGTCATCAAAGTGACATGAGAATTGAAATCTTACCTGATCAGTTTTATGGTTCTTGAAATGTATCAAGGAGACTACTAATAAGGTACTCACAGACATATTATAAATATACATGACTTACTTGACAACGATTATTTTTAAATATTCACTAGCACAAACATGTTGCGCAAGAGACAGACTGCAAATGAAACGAATGTAGTTATTTGTTGTAATTGTTACATATATATTATTGAAAGTGCCTTAAAATGCTCGTGATATTTCTTGAAAGAAGTTGAAACATTCAACTCAAATGGCAAATCTTTCCGCCTGCTTTTACAGTCGACCATGTTTTGCTCAAACCAATGCCATAAATAACTACCATATTTGGTAAGACACAAATTGTGGCGACGGAAACAAATATATCGCCTGATTTTTCACTGCGGAAATGGAAATTCGTTCATCACTATTAACAGTGGCGGATTAACTGCGCACCTGCTCAGCACTGAAAATAATAGAAACTTTTAAATGTTTATTTATGAATTTTTTGGGTTAACGGACTTGAGTTAACGGAAGTTAAATGTAACGGAAGTTAATTAGTCCGATAATGATTTTCAAAGTTAACTTAAAAGTTAAATCGTTAACGAAAAAGTTAACTTCGTTAATTAACGATTAACGGATTAACGGTTTGTGCCCAGCTTTGCATGATATTTCATTGTAAGAAATTATACTCTTTACGTAACTCTGGATACTGAGACTCAAAGGATAATGAAATAATTTCTAAAGCACGTACGTGTGATGCATGAAGTTATAATAATAATAATTAAAGAAAATCTGGGTCTTTTCCATTTGGCGGCAGGCGGTTTTTTTTAACCAAATTTTCACCAGTAATACTTTTTTGTGTGCTAAATACGAATCTAACATTCTTTTTTGAGAGAAATGAAAGGAAAATATCGAAAAAAAAATTTTAAATACGAACTACTTTATACCGCGCACGAACTATTTACACTGCGAAATTCTATACTGTATATTTTTGCAATAATATAATTATAATATTGTATTATAATATAATAATTTATATTTATTAATTATTTTATGAATATTAATTATTTGTTTATATAAATTTAATTATTCCAAAATCTGTAGAATAATTATGGCAACTCGTTGTGTTTAAGCATTCCGCGCGATTCATTATTGTTTCTGGAAATACGAGTAAATCATGGGCGTGAATTATAATTTACAGTGGATTTTTGTGAATATTATATCAGAAGAAGATGCAGTGAAATGTTTTCGGTATTATGTGTTTTAAGTAACTCAGTCATTGTACACACCAAAATACATTTTTCTAGTAGTATTTGATGTGATTTGTTCAAATATGACCTCCATTTCCGTCGAAAATGAGATCCAACAAAGCTATAGTACTTTGAAGTTTGGCCCATTTTCAAGGGAAATGGAGGTCAAAATCTAAGCAAAACACCTCAAATATTACTAGGAAAATGTATTTTGGTATTAATTAACCTAACCTAACCTAACATGAATATGTTATTACATTATCATTTGTATAATTTAGGTCTCGGGGATACGGGGGCGGAGCCCCCGTAAAGATCACGCATCACAAATTGATCGATTGAACGACATTTTAGCATCGGAAATTCAAAAATAAAAAATATAACCCGATACCGATCAATTTGTGATGCGTGATCTTTACGGGGGCTCTGCCCCCGTACCCCCGAGACCTAAATTATACAAATGATGCGAATTTATTTGGCGGAAGCGTAATGAAAACGAAGATATATTTAGAAAAATATTAAAGGATATAGCTGATTTCAAATAAATATTTCCCTTTCGTACGCCGTATAAAGTAGTTCGTATTTAAAATCTTTTTTTCGATATTTTCCTTTCATTTCTCTCAAAAAAGAATGTTAGATTCGTATTTAGCACACAAAAAAGTATTACTGGTGAAAATTTGGTTAAAAAAAGCCGCCTGCCGCCAAATGGAAAAGATCCGAAAATCTTTTAGACTTTCATGCGAGTCATAGTTAGAGATGGGTAATATCGATGATACTGTATCTTAGATACAAATTTATCCGCATCTTTTATCTTAAAATGGTATATTTGATACAAATACATTTCAGGAATCTCAGTTCCACCGTCGTGACTTCTGAAATAAAAATTACGCATCTGCCAACTAATGGGGTTGCCAAATGTATGATAGCTAAACTCGAGGCGTGAACTACAGTATTGCGCAGGCGCAATTATTATTGTGTGGCGTATGTAGGATTACTGGAAGATTTCTACGTACATATTTTACTAAATAACTGGAGAAAGGTACCCGTACCTGTTCAACAAAGATTCTGTTCCTCTGGTAGTGTTGGGTGTTCTTTTACTGACTTTTTAGTGCTGATTTCGAAAATAATAGCGAAATTTTTCCATCACCCACAGTTTTATATATATATATATATATATATATATAGAGAAGAGAGAGAGAGAGAGAGAGAGAGAGAGAGAGAGAGAGAGAGAGAACGCACGACCACTCCCGTTCCAGAATCCAGTGTTTCTAGTTGTTTCTGTTTGCTGGCAAACCACTGGTCTCCCCATTAAGCGCAATTCATGTAACTGCTATTTTAGCCATTTTCAGTACCAAAGTACCTCCCGAAAACTTGTAATTCTAATGCTGCCAATTATACCTACATATTCCTGTTTTTTAAACAAAATCCAAATTCAGTTTGTTCAAAAACTGAAAATTATGGTTGGAAACATTTCGCATCCATATTCATCATATTGTGCGCGCAAAAATCTATCAGAATTACTCTATTTTAATTGAGGAACAGAAAAAAAGGATCTAATTTCTTGTCCAGTGATACTGGTAAGAAACATGACGATTAGCAACAGGACTTTCAGAACCGAATATGTGGTTAACATATTGTGTGATAGAAGTAAAAAAAATCTAGAGGGACGTGAGATCTGTTCTGTATCGTTACATGAATGATCAACTGAATTGAATTAGTTTAATTTAATTTAGATTTTTATATATTTAAAATAAAATAATATTTATTATTAACTTTACAAAATCTAATTAATATTGCTGTTATATATATATATATATATATATATATATATATATATATATATAGGGTGAACCAAATGTAGGTGGACAGTAAATGATAACGTTTATTTTGAGAATACATATTTAATTTTTTTGTATACTATAATACAAAATAAAATTTAAATAAATTTAGTTATAATATTTAATATAATATAACACAAACACCATAGTTATAATGAACACCATAGTTATAATATAATATAACACAAACCGTATTCAACCTACTGTCCACCTACTTTTGGTTCACCGTGTATATATATATATATATATATATATATATATATATATATACTACAGGGTGTCCGAGAATTATCTGTACAATTTTTGGCTGTTATTAAAAGTCAACCATGAAGTGTAGAAATTCCAGTCTTGTCCCATTTTACAGAGAATCTCATTAAGTTTTTTCTGATACCAAGTTTTGACAAGTTTTTTAGAAATTCCAGTGTGTCCGAACATTATCTGTACAATTTCATCTTTTAATAAAATTCTTGATAACACACGTAAAATTCTTAAACAAGATTATTTAGAATCTGTATTTTCAAAAGTTTCTTTTATTAAAGTAACGTTGTTACAAACATTCGATATGTGCACCATTAGTGATTCGCAAAACATCCAATCGATACTCCAAATGTTGCCATGTACGCTGCAGCATATCCACATCAATTCGCTCAATAGCAGCTGTGATTCTTGCTTTTAAATCATCAATGTCTGTCACCCACGTACATTTCTAAAAAAACTCGTCAAAACGTGGTATCAGAAAAAACTTAATGAGATTCTCTGTAAAATGGGACAACTAGAATTTCTATACTTCATGGTTGACTTTTAATAACAGCCAAATATTGTACAGATAATTCTCGGACACCCTGTATATTACATTTTCTTAGCTACTTTTTATAATTTTTTTTTTTTAAGTTTATTTTAAATTGTTATTAAGCAATTTGCATTTTGTATGATTTGGCATTTTATTGTTTTGAAAATGAATGAAAATGAAAATGAAAAATGAAAATGAAAAGGTTTATTGGCAGACTATAGTCCATATGACAAATATTATTAATACAATGACAGTTCATACACTAAGGATAAAAATATATACAATTGATTAGAAATAATACTGCACTGTCGAAGTTAAGTGGAGCTACAGACAGACGTTTTCGTACCAAAAAGTCCATAGCTTAGAGGATAAATGGCAGGACTCATGGATAGCTTGGATGATCGGGTTGGTTGATTTTTTAATTCTTTGCATTAGACTGTGTTGAGCACGTCTTGTTACCTCCGGGAAGCTCGGAACATTGCGGGTAGCAAACATTTGCGAAGCTGAGCATCTCGGGGGTAATTTATGTAAGAGTCTAAAAGACCTGTTGTACAGCAAATTTAGGGTTCTGCCAGAACCTTTTTTATAATTCACCCAGAGTTGCTGACCGTATATATTACTGCAGAAAGTACGAAAGAGTGTGTCTTTAGCTTCACTTGTACAGAAACGAAAGTTCCTTATGGTCATATTCGCTTTAGCACACAGGCTTCGAGATTGTTTTCTTATATCCGAGTCATCACTCAAGGAGCTGGTAATAGTTTGACCCAAATACTTAAACTCTTGTACTTCCTCAATTACTTCACCATTCATTTTAAACCTTATATCAGCTGGCTGATTACAGCTTTTAGGATGAAATTGCATAACCTTAGTTTTTGTAACATTAAAAAGAATATCATGTTTCTGCGAATACACTTCGCAAACATTTAGTAGCCGATCCAGACGTTTCTGCGAATACACTTCGCAGACATTTAGTAGCCGATCCAGACCTTTAACAGAGGGACTTATTAACACCATATCATCGGCATAAACTAAGTTATTTATCCTTGTGTTATCTATACAACATCCTACTGTTGCCTCATTAAGTGAAGCAATTAATCCGTCAATGTACACATCAAAAGCATAGGGGAGAGCAAGGAGCCTTGTCTCACCCCGCAAGAGGAGCCAAAACACTCGGATAGTACATTGCCCCACCTAACAGTGAAAGATTGGTGGGAATACCAAAATTTCAATAAATTTAATATGTACATGGGAACCTTCCTGTCTTCTAGTTTTGCAAATAAAATATTGTGGTTCACCCTATCATATGCCTTACTTATATCAAGGAAACAGCTATAAATGGTTGAATTACTGTCAATGTATTTAGATATTGTTTCTTTAAGTACATAGATACACAGGTCAGTTGAGTGGGACCTTTTAAAGCCAAACTGATTAGGAGATGTCCATAGGAAATCATTTAATCGGAGTAACAAGAGTTTTTCTAGTAGTTTCGAGAAGCAGGAAGCGACAGCAATAGGCCTGTAATTATTGCTGGACAGAATGTCTCCATACTTATTTTTGACCAGGGGGCAAGATATATACCCTCATGAACTCTGCAGGGATATACAGTAGCTATGAGCAAGCATGGCTGATAGGAGCAATGATATATGCAGATACTACGTCATTTGCATTTTTAAGTGCTCATTTCGATAAGTCATCTACCCCTGACGCAGAACCAGTCTTTAACTCTTTAATTAACCTCTTTACTTCAGAAAATGATATCATTTTTCTTGTCCCTCCCACAACTCGTTTCGCTGCAATCTATCTTAAGATTATCCCTACTCATACTATTAAGAATGTTAGAGTAGTGGTTTTTCCACAGCTTTGCAATTTCATCCTCCCCCGACACCCCATCGATTGTCGGAGGGAGGACATTTTTGACACCCGTTTGATTCTTAACAAATTTCCAAAATTTGTTATTATCGTTATTTATGCGAGCTTCACAGGCTTTTGATGCTCGAATAGACTCTTCTTCCTGTTTACATCGCCTTATGGCCGCCTTATACTGACCCCGACTTCTACACATATTTATGTATACTGGTCCTAATCTGGGTCTACCATGAAAGCACCACAAATCGTAGGCGTCTTTCGATTCCCTCTTCAGGGGGGCAATAAAATCATTCCATCCAGGAATAACCTTAGTATGATAGTTGTAAGATTTAATCAAGGGGCTTCCTGCTTCTCTTAACAGGGATATTATCTTACTATAATACCTATCTATGAGTTTACAGTGAGAATCATTTGAGCAAGGATTATTACAGCCAAGGTGCAAAATTTCTAAATTATTAAAGAGGTGACATGTTCTGTCTTTGTATTCTATTCTCTGCTGCATATTAACATTGGACCAATCGACGCAATTATTCTTACCTATTGAGTTCTTGTTAAGTCGTGTTGCGCATAAATTGGTAACGTTAATTAATATTTCTAATGGTCTATGATCAGAAAGAAGGAAATCATGCAAAATATGAACTCTAACAATTCGATCCTTTAGATTATTACTAGTGAGACAATGATCAATCCACCTGGTGGTACCACTCATATCGCTAACGTATGTAAAATTACCACTGGCTACCCCTAATACATCTACATCACTTATACTTAAATTGGCCGACTCGCACATGTTACCCAATTCTCCAAACAATTCCGAGTTCACATGTGCGTTAAAGTCCCCCATTATTATACAGTGAGAATATTTGGGGTTATCTGATAATGACTTAATTTTGTACAGCAAATCAATGTATTCATCTAGATTACTGCCGTTGTTATATGGTAAATAGCAGTTTACAATTAATATGCAATCATTGTTCACTTGTAATTCAATGCCTAACAACCTTACGTTATCGCTTGTTAAAAATCTTATATGTTTTGACAAATTTTTCCTTAATAAGAAAGCAACACCACCAAAAGGCCTACCATACATTAATTCATCTGACAAGTCTACTGCTGATGACGCATGGTACATAAAGTCATCATGGATGGTAGAGAGGAATTTTAGCTCTTGCTTAGGTAGCCAGTGCTCCTGCAGGAGTATCAAATCTGCACTGTCGCAGATTTTATGAACATCTACAGTTGAATTCCTCACTGACCTTACATTATATGAGACTATTTTCAACAAGTTATCCGCCATGACTGATAGAAAATTTATTATTAGTAAGATTATTATTATTATACACAGTACAACTTTCAGGCATTACCGTTAGGGCGCCTATTATTATTATTATTATTATTATTATTATTATTTTGCCTGTTATCAAATCTCCTGGAAAAGTGAATAAACTCCGTAACAATAATACCGTCGGGCCATTGACTCATATTATACGGGTTGAAATACGCATTTACACCTTTAATTATTACTTTAAAAGAGTTATAATATGGAGATTTCGTGTTTAGTTTATTAACTATCATTCCGAAACGTTGGTACTATTAAACCTTGAAGGATGTTTGTTTTTTCTCTGGTGTTCCTGTTTATTATTATATATATATATATAGGTACAGAATATAAATTCTGTACCGATTCATCGATTTGTAGTACCTGGTGTTCTATGCATTAAAACCAAGCTCACCCTCTCTTCTATTGTTGATTTCGCAGCCATCCCCTAACTAAGCGAAAAAAAATAATATATTAATTATAATCAACACTGAAAATTTCTATGATGCGCGACTTTTGCGCCACCCTATATATATTATATATATACGCCTCGGTTCGGTGGTGTAGTGGTAAGCATCGCTGACTACGAATCCTTCGAACCCGGGTTCGATTCCCAGCGATGTCAGGCGGCGCTCACAAAAAACAAAATTGGTTGGTAAATAAATGGGTACCCTGACTAACATAGTGGTTAAGACGCTGGGCTACTTATTGATCTGGAGGTCTTTGACTTTCGTCAGAATGAACAATTTATTTGGTAGCAAAACCAAGGTTACCAAGAATGATGTTACCAATTTTCTAGCAACCTTCATATACATATCAAGTGGTTACATTTTATCGATCTACCTTCTATATATTATACTTCACTTACAGTCTCCCGTTTATTGAAGCTGGAATCATATTTTATTTTCGTACTTTCTCTACTTATATAATTTATACAGTATTGCAATCTCTACAGCTCCTCCATCGCTTCAACATTTCATATTTAAAAGTTTTGTTGCGCGATGTAAATTCTAACATTTTTCCATTTTTTATTTATTTAATAATTTAAATACAATTTGAATACGAGTACGTTCATTTCCATGGAAAATAAAGGATTTTCGAAATGTTTTTTCATAATAAAAGGAGAAATGTTCCAAGCCTTTACTTTCCTTATTCACCACCCAAAAAGATTTCTTCATTTATATATATATATATATATATATATATAATATATATATATATATATATATATATATATACAGTAAATACTCGATGAGTCGGACTTCGATGATGAGTCGGACTTCGATGAGTCGGAATTCGGGATGAGTCGGACTCGTCCTCTGTCAAGTGCTATTATTCTTTTGTTTATTTTACTGAGAGAAGTGTTTTATTTCCTATGTCAAGTGCCATTATTATTTTGTTTCTTTTACTAAGTGAAGTGTTTTTTTTATACTGTATTGTACGAAAAGGTAAACAATAAAATTTTTTGTGTTTCGCGCTCAAAATAATTCCAGCAACGGTAAGTGAAACAAAGGGGTGGGTAATTAAGGTAATTCGCGATAAGTCGGACTTTTCAATGAGTCGTACTGGCTAGAGCCCTATATAGTCCGACTATATATATATATAATTTAGGGTGATGCAAAATAACTTATCATTTCAAAAACTTGAAGACACCCTCTAATTTTATTTAATTTAGTGTAAAAACTGAACATGCAAAATTTCAGCACAATTGAAGACATTTTAGAGGTTGCTACCATCCATTGAACATTTTGTATATTGTTATTTTTCAGTTTGTATTTATTGTACATTTATTTATTTTGCAGATTTCATCAAAAATGGTAGTCAGCAACATATAGCAGTCATAACAGACTCTGAACCTCTTTCCGTAAACCTTCTCATCCCTTTCATTGCTATAGACGCCGTGGCCGAACATTCTAGAATCATTTCTTTGCTGTGACGTCACTGTGGCGGCCGCGTCAGTGTAAGTGCGGCGTCACTGACTCAGTATCTTTGCTGCCTTCGCTGAGAGTGGTTGTATAGCAGTTGCTGAGTTGCACTCATGGAGCGGCATACGCGTCACAAAACAGTTGTTTGGCTCATAGGACATCCTATAGAGTCCTTCAAAGAAACCCAGCTTCCATCTAAAAGGGAAACATTAGCATTGTTTATGAACTACAAGATCAATAAAAAGCAACAGGTGAAAACAGCGGCTTTGTTGACTGCTAGAGATGTTATGGATGTGTGGGAAAAGGCACGCATCCCAACAGTGTTGAAATGTCATGTCGTGGAGAGAGTAAAGAAACTTTTCAACGAGTGGGAGAAACTAAAGAAGAACAGAAATAATAAGAAGAAGCAATCACCTGCACTACTTCAAAAACAAGAGAGCTGGCAAAATGACTTGCAAGATCTGTTTGACATTGCACATGCAAGTGCTCTTGACATGATAAAGATAGATGAAGATCGTGAGTTTTTGATGCTGCAACGACAAAAAGGAAGAAAAGGCAAAATGTCTGGAGTGGATAAAGTTTTTTCACAAATGGAAGAGATTGCTAGAGAAAAGGAAACATTGCTTGAAAAGAAAAGAAAGAGGGAAACAGCCGTTTTCGAAGCAGCAGTGCTCTCAAGTTCAAGTCCTTCAAGTTTGAATGAAGATAGTTCAAAATCAGAAGAAGAATTTGTTGCTGACCCTCAGCAGCCATCAACTTCGAGACAAAGTAGATCAAAGTCTAAGAGTGCAAAGCTTATGGATTCTTCAATGCTTGTATCTCTTGATGCTGCAAAAGTAAGTGATAGAGCTGCTTCGGAAATCTTGATCCCAACAATCAATGCTCTTGGGCAAAACCCTGAAGAATACAGTGTTAGCTATTCATCGATACGGAGAGCAAGACAAAGGAACCGCAAGACAATGGCAGAAAATTTGAAGCAGGATTTCGAAACAAATTGCCCTCTCCAAATACATTGGGACGGCAAACTACTGGAAGATATTACTGGTCATGAAAATGTTGATCGACTGCCAGTTCTAATTTCCGGCCAAGGAGTTGATCAGCTTCTTGGTATTCCCAAACTTGCCAGAGGAACTGGTCAAAACATTGCAGATGCTGTCCATCAGTTAGTATTGGAGTGGAATATATCTGACCAAGTGAAGGGCATGTGTTTTGACACCACTGCCTCCAACACAGGTTCTAAGAGTGGTGCTTGTATGTTACTAGAGCAAAGATTGGATAAAGATATGCTGTGGCTGGCTTGCCGACATCATATTTTCGAAATAGTGTTAGAAGCTGCAGTTTCTGTCTCCTTGCCATCTTCTAGTGGCCCTGACATACAACTGTTTAAGAGATTCAAAGCAAAGTGGGTGGAAATTGACAAGAACAATTACCAAACAGCAACAGATGACCCTAACATTGCAGAGAAAATCTCAGATGCTGAAGAACTCATTCAATTTGCTCAAGCTCAGCTTGATGAACAGCAGCCTCGTGATGACTACAAGGAATTGCTCGAGCTAACGCTCATTTTCATCGGTAGTGCCCCCAAGTCAGGAATCAGCTTTAAAGCACCCGGAGCTTATCACAGAGCACGATGGATGGGCAAGCTAATTTACTGCATTAAAATTTGGATGTTTAAATCTCAGTTTAAACTAACTGAGAGAGAGGAAAAAGGACTGAGAGATGTTTGCTGCTTTTCAGCTGCGATATACATCAGATCGTGGTACCTGGCACCCATACCCTCATGCGCCCCCCGTTCAGATTTGCATTTTGTGCAAAGTCTGCAGCTCTACAAGCAAAAGGATGACAAAATTGCAAGTGCTGCACTCAATAAGTTTTTGAGACATTTGTGGTACCTCTCTGAGGAGCTTGTGGCGCTTGCATTTTTTGATTCAGCTGTTTCGCATGAGACAAAAAACAAAATGAAGCATGCTCTGCAGAAACCAGTTGACTCAAAACCGAGCAAACGAGCATCAATAAATCCTGAATCAGCTGGGCAGAAACAACTGCAGGATTTCGTTACTGCGAACACAAAAAGATTCTTTGAAATCCTAGAGGTGCCTTGCACTTTTCTTGAAAAAGATGCTGAAGAATGGAATGATGATGAAAGTTATGCGAATGCAAGAGATATCGCATATGGACTCAAAGTGGTAAACGACATTGCGGAAAGAGGTGTACGACTGATGGAGGAATACAACAAACTGATAACCAATGATGAAGAGCAGAAACAATACCTTCTTCAAATTGTTAAAAGTTACAGGTCGTCACTCTCAAACAAAAACAAGAAAACATTACTCTTGCTTGACAAAAAACGAAAATAAACATACATAAGTGGTTATGATATGCCTACTGGGGAAACTTCCACATAAAAAAAAGTTAACGCGCTATACGCTGTACCTCAGAGGGTGGTGCGGAAATCAGCGTGCCTATTATTTACTATTTTATGAGCTCACTACGTACTATAGTCTAGAATGTCATCGTTTTTTTTCAAACTAGGTTAACTAGGTACATATCAAACCGGCTCCGGCGAAAATATCAACAAAACAATATTTTTGAGCACAAACTGATATACATTTATTTTTAAAGCTTGGTAGCAACCTCTAATTTTCTCTTTTTCAACCCCAAATTTCGCATACAATGCTTTCTTAGGAATATGAATAAAATAGGAGGGTGTCTCCCTGAAAATTGAAAAAAAAAAATTTGACCCCTTTTTTGCATCACCCTAAATTATTATATATATATATATGCTGTGTCCCAAAAAAAAGTGGCCACCTTTTTCACCGGGCCAACAAAACAACAAAACTACAATTCAAAAGATAACTAAATGAAACTGAAATCATATCAAACCCTTTATATTGTCCTTAAAATGAGAGGTAATTTATTTAAATCGGATTAGTAGCCTTTTTATAAATTCAACTTGAGCAATAGGTTTTCTTGTAATCTTTCCCTGTTCCTCAAGGTTCTGTCTTGTCACCCACCCTTTTCCTTTTATTTATAAATGATCTACTAAGTCATACTTGTCCTATCCACTCCTATGCCGATGATTCTACTCTTCACTTCTCCACCCACTTCACAAAACATTCCTCTCAACAGACACTGAATGCTTCGCGTGGTACGGCTATGGTACACCTGACCTCTAATCTTTCTACTATTTCTGACTGGGGAAGAGGCTTTCAATGCCTCAAAACTCAGTTCCTCCATCTGTCCGATCGTCACAATCTTCCACACGACTATCCCCTTGCCTACAACAATACATAACTCAGTCTTTCCTTCCTTAATGGATTAACCCATTAAAGACCATGGTAGATTTTCCTACCAGCAAAAATCTGTGTTTAATTTTTCTGGTCCTTAATGGGTTAACATTCTTGGCGTTTCCTTTTCTTGTAATCTTTCCTGGAAAGATCACATATACTCTCTTTCTAAAACAGCTTCTGAGAGGTTAGGTGTACTGTACAAGCTCCGTAGTTTCTTCACCCCTACTCAGTTGCTGTTTCTGTACAGGGTCTTGTCCGCCCCTGTATGAAGTACGTTTCTCATGTGTGAGGTGGCTGAGCCCACACAGCTCCACTTGACCAAGTGGAATCAAAGGCTTTTCGTCTCATCATTTCCCCGCGTCTTACTCTCTCTCTCTCTCTCTCTCTCTCTCTCTCTCTCTCTCTCTCTCTCTCTTTACTATCGCTATCGCTTTCTCATCTACCCTGTGAGCAGTTCAGCATAGTCTCATGATCTCCCTTCATTCCTAACTACACATACATGCATCTTACACACTACACAAGCTTTTCAAAATAAAAAAATAAAAAGTCGCATTAATTTTAAAAGCCTCGGAGACATTGATTTCGCCTCTCGCCCTCTCCTTCGGTGGGAGGGGTATTTTGGCGGGCATTCGCCCTTGGCCCTCTCCTTCCCGCATAAAAGGTAACTTATGTTGTAGTCCAAAAGATCTGTTATAAAAAAAATATTAAAAGTACGACCAGGACCTTTTTTATAATTATAGCCTATATGTAATAATAATAATTAATATACTGTATATACCTATATATATATTAGTGCAGATGGTGGAAAGAGTGTCCTTAGCTTCGCTTGTACAGAATCCAAAGTTCTGTATAGTCATGTTTGCTTTTGCACAGAAGCTTCGATATTGTTTTCTTATATCCGAGTCATTACTCAAGGCGCTGATGACAATCTGAACCAAATATTTCTTTTACTTATTCTATTGGTTCACCTCTCATTTGAAAACTATTATTAGCTGACTGACAACAGTTCTGAGGATGAAAATGCATAACTTTAGTTTGTGTAACATTAAAAATAATATCATGGTTCTGAGAATATAATTCGCGAATTTTTAGAAGACATTCAAGATCTTTAACAGGACATATGAAGTACTGTATTAATACCAAAGCATCGGCAGAGACTAAATTATTTTACCTGTTTATTTGCATGTTATCTACGTTTACAACGTCCAACACACACACACATACACACACACACACACACACACACACATATATATATATATATATATATATATATACAGGGCTGGATCTAGAAGTTGCGAGGCCCTAGGCAGATCTAGAAATTGCGAGGCCCTAGGCCTATATATATATGAAAATATGGACTTAATTATCGGTACTATACCAGCAATATTAGAATCCCGCATAGACAGAACTATGCCAGCACTTAAAAATTAAACCAAACCAAAATAATCACGCATGAAAATTGTATAAGAAATATAAATAAACCATACAAATAAGTATAAATTATATGAATCAAGATTTGTATCGAAAATATAAGACAATGATTTCTAAGATTTATATAATATTATAGGTAATGACTTTCCATAGTATACAAACGTTTTTCATATGTGATGTATAAGAGATGTTGACATTTCATTTTTTATAATAGTGAGCGATCGACTTATCAGGCTAAATATTAATGCTTTAATATTTGGTTCAGATGCTCCTTGAATATTACAGCAATGCTTTTCTACTTTTCTTCGAGCTAAACTCTTCAATTAATTGAGAATAATCTAATGAATTTGTTATATCGTTTTCTATTGATAACATAGCTAATGATTGCAATCTCGCTTGAGACATGGTGGAACGCAAATATGTTTTAATAAGTTTGAGACGCGAGAAACTTCTTTCAGCCGAAGCAACAGTAACTGGGATGGTTAATACTATTCGAAGTGCAACATAAACATTAGGATAAATCTCACTTAGTTGTTTTTGCACTATATAAACAAGGGCATTTCCGAGATCTGTTTTCTCAGGTATAAACCTGCAAAGTACTTTAAGTTCTTCATAGAGTTCTAAATCATTAATATCACTTGAACAGAACGCGCAAAACGGCTTGAGCGAGGCCCCCTTTGGCGCGAGGCCCTAGGCGATCGCCTAGTTCGCCTATAGCTAAATCCGGGCCTGTATATATATATATATATATATATATATATATAGATGTGCCTCGGTGGTGTAGTGGTTAGCGTCGCTGACTACGAATCCATCGGCCCAGGGATCCAGACACGGTGACGGGAGGCGGCGCACAACAAATCCCAGCTGTTCAGTGTTCATCCTTCCACATAATAAAAAAAAATGGTTAGTAGATAAATGGGTACCCTGGTGGGGCGTGGTTCGGATTCCACGTTAAACTGTAGGTCTAAGGTGGAGTGACAAGCTTGACCTTCGTCAGAATGAACAATTCGGTCGGAAGCAAAAACCAAGGTTACCAAGGTTATGTACCTTTCCTTTTAACTTTTCAAATGTTCCGTGCGATGATTCCTCATTTCACGAAGGTCAAGCTTGTTGCCATCTTATATATATATATATATATATATATTATATATATATGAGGAGGGGGTAACCTTGGTTTTTGCTTCCGACCGAATTGTTCATTCTGACGAAGGTCAAGCTTGTCACTCCACCTTAGACCTACGGTTTAACGCCTCGGTGGTGTAGTGGTTAGCGTCGCTGACTACGAATCCATCGGCCCCGGGTTCGAGACCCAACGGCAGCCGGCGCGCACCAAAACCCAGCTGTTCATCCTTCCACACAATAAAGAAAGTGGTTGGTAGATAAATGGGTACCCTAGGTGGCCTAGTGGTTAAGACGCGGGGCTGCTGATGGGGCGTGGTTCGGATTCCACGTTAAACTGTAGGTCTAAGGTGGAGTGAAAAGCTTGACCTTCGTCAGAATGAACAATTCGGGCGGAAGCTAACCAAATGTTATATATATATATATATGTGTGTGTGTGTGTGTGTGTGTGTGTGCGTGCGCGCGTAAGCAACTAGGCAGGCATAAGTGAGGTTCAGTGTGTGATAATTCACAGATGTAGTGCAGTAATTGTTTTATTCTCCGAAAAAATATTGATCCTGGTTCACTTAGGTTAAGCTAGGTTAAGTTAGTTAGGGTTTGGTTAGGTTAAGTTAGGCTAGATTAGCGAGTATCTCACTATTTAATGACTTAACAGAAACCACTTTTTGAGCCGTCAATTGCTTTCGAAGCATCATTGATCGCTCTCTTCTCACTTCGATGGCACTAAGGTTAGGTTAGGTTAATTTAAGTTCAGTCAAGTAGATTTTCAGATACTGTATATGGAATTTAAAATGTCGGTAGCCCGCATGTGCGGAGATGTGCACACACACACACCACACACACACACACACACACACACACACGTGTGTGTGTGTGTGTGTGTGTTAACTTTCTTGTTTGTAAATCGACAGTGAAGAGAAAATGGTTCTACTTCCTGTTTAAAGAATCTGCGTTCTCTCGGTCGTATTCGATTGCATCAGATGCGAAGAAGAACCAAGAGGAAAGCAAAGGAAATTCGTCTGATCCCGCCATACATTTATATCTTCACTTCTCGAGCCGTTTCAGACGAGGCAATTTGTTTGGATTTATGCGTGTTCGGATGCTAAGATTACTGATAATGCATGGATGGATTGCTGGATAACCCCAACACCTTCGATGATAATACAACCTACCTAATGTTCCATTTAACTCTTCGAAAATAAGAAAAGTTTTAATAGCCTTTACCTACAATCTACATAATATATATATATATATATATATATATATATATATATATATATATTAGTGGTGGTGTATTGGTTAGCATCGCTGACTATGAATCCATCGACCCCGGGATCCAGACCCAGTGACGGCAGGCGACACGCAACAAAACCCAACTGTTCATCTTTCTACAAAATAAAAGAACTTGGTTGGCAGATAAATGGGTACCCTGGGTAGCCTAGTGATTAAGACGCTGGGCTGCTGATCGGGAGGTCGTGAGATCTAGTCGGGCGAGGACTTTGTAATTTCTGACTGCCCATGATGGAGCGTGGTTCTGATTCCACGTTAAACTGTAGGTCTAAGGTAGAGTGACAAGCTTGACCTTCGTCAAAATGAACAATGCGGGCGGAAGCAAAACCAAGGTTAACCGAGACTACATATATATAAGTAATGTTGTAACATCCGTATGCCAATTTCGCCAATATTATTGATTGGTTGTTTTTTTCATGAAGGAATGAGTGGCCAAATGCCGCAAAAGCGTCCCTCCCATAGAAGAAGAAGAGAGCCAAAATCAAGGTCCGGGGTTTTCGAGATGCCTAGACACTCTGCGTTTGAAAGATGGGAGATCATAGACAGGAGGAAAGATGGACTGAGGAAGATTGTTCCAGAGTTGACCGGTTGAGTAGATGAAAGACTGAAAATATCGATTAACCATTGCATTAGATAGTTGGACAGAAAAGGACTGAGAAAGTGTAAAAAGTCTGGTACTGCGTGCTCTCCTTAAAGGAGGAGGCACGCAGTTAGAGAGTTCAGAAGCACAATGTCCGTTATGATAGTGATAGTAAAGAGAGAGAGTGAGGCAACATTGCAGCGAAGAAAGAGAGATTGAAGACAATCAGTAAGAGGCGGGGAATTGATGAGACGAAAAGCCTTTGATTTCACCCGGTCCAGTACGGCTATGTTGGTTGAACCGACCCACAAATGAGAAGTATACTCTATACAGGGGTGAACAAGACCTCTATACGGAGACAGCAACTGAGTGGGGATGAAGAAACTGCGGATGCAGTACAGCACACCTAACCTCTTAGAAGCTGTTTTCAAAAGAGAGTATATGTGATCTTTCCAGAAAAGATCACGAGAAAAGGAAACGCCAAGAATGTTAAGAGAAGAGGAAGGATTGAGTTGTGTGTTGCTGAAGGTAAGGGGATAGTCAAGTGGAAGATTGTGACGAGTAGACAAATGGAGGAACTGAGTTTTTGGGCATTGAAAGCCACAAGGTTTTCTCTTCCCCAATCAGATACAGCGGAAAGATCAGAGGTCAGGTGCTCCATAGCAGTACTACGTGAATCATGGAGTGACTGTTGAGAGGGATGGTTTTGGAAGCGGGTGGAGAAGTGAAGAGGGGAATCATCAGCATAGGAGTGAATAGGGCAGGAAGTGCGAATTAAAAGATCATTAATAAATAAAAGGAAAAGAGTGGGTGACAGGACAGAACCCTGAGGAACACCACTGTTAATAACTTTAGGAGAAGAACAGCGGCCATCTACAACTGCAGCTATAGATCGGCCACAAAGGAAATTAGAGATGAAGGTACAGATAGAAGGATAGAAACCGAAGGAGGGCAGTTTCGAAATTAAAGATTTGTGCCACACTTTTTCAAAAGCTTTTGATGTCTAACGCAATAGCAAAAGTTTCACCGAAATCCAGAAAGGAGGATGACCAAGAGTCAGAGAGATATGCAAGAAGATCGCTAGTAGAGCGTCCCTTGCGGAATCCATACTGACGATCCGAAAAAAGATTGTGAGAAGAAAGGTGTTTAAGAATCTTCCTATTAAGGATAGATTCAAAAACTTTAGAAAGGCAAGAAATCAAAGCAATTGGACGGTAGTTGGAGGGTTGAGAGCGGTCACCCTTCTTTGGGAGTGTTTGAATTAAAGTGAACTTCCAGCAGAAAGAAAAAGTACCAGATGAAAGACAAAGACGGAAGAGTTTGCCTGTCAGGGTGTCAGCACAGAAGCACAGTTCTTAAGAACAACAGGAAGAACACCATCAGAACCATACGCCTTCCTAGAGTTGAGCCCAGATAGGGCAGAAAAAACATCTTTCGAAGAGATTCTAATTTCAGACATAATAAAGTCAAAGGGGGGAAGGAGATGGAGGAACAGCACCGGAATCGTCCAGGGTTGAATTGTAAGCGAAAGTTTGAGCGAAGAGTTCAGCTTTATTAGGAGAAGAGACGGCAACTGTGCCGTCGGAATGAAAGAGAGGAGGAAAATAAGAGGAAGTAAGGTTGTTGAAGCGTTTTTTAGCTAGATGCCAGAGAGAGCGAGAAGAGTTAGAATTGGATAGATTTTCACATTTTTATCGGATGAAGGAATTTTTGGAGAGTCGAAGAACAGATTTTGCACGATTCTGGACAGAAATATAAGCTGAGTGAGCGTCAGGAGTTGGATGGCGACGGTACCTTATGAAAGCCTCCTCTCTGTTGCGGATAGCATTAGAACAAGTAAAGTTAAACCAAGGGTTTTTGTATTAGTAGTAGGAATAGAATATGGAATGTACGCCTCCATGCCCGAGAGAATCACCTCTGTAATGCGCTCAGCACACTCAGAATGACCCCGGCCACGGAAGCAGTAATCATTCCATGGGAAATGACAAAAGTACTGCCTAAGGACCTCCCAATCAGCGGTGCCAAAGTGCCAAAGGCGCCTCCTCTTGGGAGGATCCAAAGGTCGCATTGGAGCGATAGGACAGGAATAAATTAGGTCATCGTCATTAAATCTAATAATGACTGTCTAATAATTTACGTACTTTGTTATAAATAAATTATAATCAAATTTCTATGAATTCATTGATAAATTCATTATGGGAATGAGTGTTATAGTTTCGGAAAAAAGTTCGCCTAGAAACATGAATATTTTTTAAAAGCATAAAACATTAATAGTAAGTAATGATCGTTGTTTTTTTCATTTTGTTAATCACCCAAACGAATAAAATGTCCAAAGAAAAACAAACTATTACAAATATGTAATTTTTTTATGCTTTTTATACATTTTAGGTTTGTGGGTGAACCTTTTACCGAAAGTGTACATTAAAACCTTTCGTTTGACTTAGAAATGTTGTGAAGGATTCATTTTATAAAACACCCTGAGGAGATAAAAAATAACTAAACAGAGACACAGATTTCAAACAAATCGGGCAAGTGTGTGTGTTTGTGGGTAAAAATGTATAATCTATTAATTGGTGTTATGTTTTACTTATTGAATGGATATGATAGGAATATTTTAACTATAGACAGTAGTGGCGTTATTATGGGCCAGTGGGTCCCAGCTCCACCGAAATTCTAAATCAAATACGATATCTTAATTAAACACAATTTGAGTTTAGAGGTGGATATACAACAGAATATGCCATAGACACGCTATTACAAAATGTGTATCAGAACTTAAACAGCAAAAAAAACACTGCCTTGATTTTCCTCGACTTGTCAAAAGCATTTCATACACTTTTGCGTGGAATCTTATTGACTAAACTTCACATACAGTATACGCAGGGCTTGAATTGAGCGGGGGGGGGGGGAATCCCCCTTGTTATCTAAATAAAATACGCTTTGACAACACTTTAATTTAGACTAAAACACAGAAAGTAAAATAAAATATCTCCTTATTACGTGTTTTGGTTTATTGAAAGACATATATTTTTAAGTTTTTGTGACTTAACTAGTTTAAAATAAATATTCTATGGTCATATAATGTGTTGTGGTTAAGGGAAGGGAACAGCGGGGGTTGATTGTGATTAAAATGGATTTTATCATAGTATTTCAAAATATAAGTTCTAAGTCGGGTGTCATAATTTGCTTTCATGAAAAAATGTGGAAATCACTGAAAAAAACGTTTCACTAAACTGATGATTTTGCCGCTTATCTTTCTCTGAAAAGTCGTCAGAATGTAGTATTATGAAGTTACATTTTTTTAAATTTTCACGGAAGACATCAAGATTTCTCTTCATATTATTTGAACTAAAAAAGACCCTTCTTCAAAAACGCACTCCTTACTCTATAATATTCCTTCATCCATCCACATTTATTATATTGCATTACAGCATGGTGTAACTGAAAGAAACATCCTTCGGAAGTTATTCATAAAAAATGTCTGAGAACTCTCTCGAATAATGACAACAGACAAAGTCATACTTCCTGTGAATGTTTAAAGAACTAAATATTTTAAAACTAAATGACTTATACAAATTTAATGTTGCTGTCAATATGTTCAAAGTTATCAATAAAAATCAACATACATCACCCATTCAAAGAGCAATCACCTCCCCATCAAATACTCTATCGTTATAACATCGACTACCTGGGGATTTTATACACAAACCTAATTAAACAATAGAAACTGCGGGAAATGCACTCTCTTTCAAAGGAGCAGATGTATGGAATGTAATTCCCATGTATATCAAGTAGGCTTCATCACTAAATGTATTTCGCGAATCACTAAAAAAAGCACTTCATTAGCTCATATTAATGTATCCGGGTGTGTGTATAAAGTAACGCAAGTGAAGAGACAAATCCGGTTTTAATTATATTAACGCGAGTGAACATGGACAAGTAATATTTATTATATACATTTTATAGCAACTGTATATTCGGTAGTAAGGTTTATAAACTGTGTTGGAAGTGTTTTTACGAGTTAAAAAACAAGTTGAAACTAGTTTAAACCAGTTCAAATCGGATTTCACTCTCTTCACTTGCGTTACTTTATACACACCCTGTATAAGTTCATTACTGCCATTTTTACCATAGTAATGAAGTTCCATTTTGTAATTACCTATTTAAAATATGCTAATTTCATTCATCACATGAAAATAAAAACCCACTCTAATAGACAGAGTTTATTTCCACGACAGTTTCGACGCCCACTGGCATCCTCCTCGGGTGTTTCTGTATCCACCCGAGGAGGATGCCAGTGGGCGTCGAAACTGTCGTGGAAATAAACTCTGTCTATTAGAGTGGGGTTTTATTTTCATATTTTGACCTTCACGTAGAAAAAAGTGAAGTTTTTTGCTTTCATTCATCACCTTTAATTTCGTAATCTATTCTTTTTTATATTTTTTTTATTAAGCGTCATTTATTTTCTATTAAATATACAATAAATCATTTAATTTAAAATTATGTAACATTTTGTAAACTTTATATTGTATTATTATTATTATTATTATTTATTATTATTATTATTATTATTTGTTATCACTATTACTATCACTTGCCACTTTCACTATTTTTATATAATAAATAAACTAAATGCCATTAATGCCTCCATGCTTCCAAAGGCATATTCAGATGATATTAATTCAATATCAAATATCTGTAAAACTTTGTCACTTCTATTTTTTTCTGAATAAAGAATTTCTTAATTTGAATTTGAATTTTCGAAAATACGATGTGAAACATGTTATGTTGTTAATAAATGCGTTTTCTTTTTATTTCTTATATTAATTAACCCCTTCAGTCATAGTAAGTAAAAGGATCACCTGAAGATCAGGGCCCCCAGTCTTCTTTAGTTAGCTTTATAAGGCTAACTAACGAAAATATCATGACATAACCTAACCAATCGTCAAGGGTACAGTTGACCTAACGATTGGTTAGGTTAGGTCGCGATATTTTCGTTAGTTAGCCTTATAAGACTAACTAAAGAAGGCTGGGGGCCCTGACCTTCAGGTGATCCAAGTAAAATAATAATGTAACTCACAATAATATAAATCGTACTAAAATGCAACTTTTCCACAAATATTTCCATAAATTTAATATAGTTTAGTTTAGTTGAGGGGAAAAGGAACCCAAAATGCGTGTAAAGTAAGTGACTAGTAACTAAAATATTTGGTTTTGAATCACTCTTATACTTTTTGGTGTTCATTTTGTCCAAAATATTGGACGTCACGTCGAAGGGGTAAAGGTAATCAGTAAAAATTGCTATCGAAATGAACGCAGTTGAGGGTAAATGGAGCGGTGGTTGGTTTGTAACAGGTCTGAATTGGGTCCCGACTCGCCTGGCCCATGTGTCCTGCATAATAAGTTCCACATTCCTTAATCCTTTATGGACGTCAAGGTCGAACGGGTTGGCTGTCATTTCAGATAAACCCACATTCAAATTTAACCCTACAAAACCTCCTGACGTTAAAATACTAAATTTAAATTCTCGTCTTAAAATTATTGCTTTATAATAGCTAACAAAGAATGTAAATTTTAATTTCATATAAAATTTATTTACTGGGGGTTTATGGGATTTAAAACGGAAAAATAGCTTACAGCATTAGAATAAGGCGCATTCAGAGCATTTATTTCTTATTTCTATACGCTTGTATTCATTACGCATGCGCCTAATCAAGGAAAATTGATATATATATTTCGAGTATCTTTGAAAACTATCCTTCATAACAAAACCGAAGAAAACTTTAGACGCAAAATTAAGTCAGCATAAAATAAATGGTGGGTAATGTTACCCCACATTCAAAATTTGTAGAAAATTTTCAGTGGTTGGTAGATAAATGGGTACCCTAGGTGGCCTAGTGGTTAAGACGCTGGGCTGCTGATGGGACGTGGTTCGGATTCCACGTTAAACTGTAGGTCTAAGGTGGAGTGAAAAGCTTGACCTTCGTCAGAATGAACAATTCGGGCGGAAGCTAACCAAAGGTTAACCAAAGGTGTGTGTGTGTGTATATATATATATATGATTGAACTCAGAATGGTCCCCTGAGGTTTTTTCATGATACACACAGACCGTGCATGGAACAAGGAACTCTTCTGGGAAAATTAAATCCACTATAGTCCGAATAAATAATGGTAAATGACAAACACTATAGTTTCTTCTTTTTCATGATGTCGGGCTAACATCATGAAAAAAGAAAAAACTGTAGTGTTCGTCATTTATCATTACTTATTCGGACTATAGTGGTTTTAATTTTCCCTGAAGAGTTACTTGTTCCATGCACGGTCTGTGTGTATCATATATATATATATATATATATGCATGTGGGTATCATTGTACACAACTCCTGGCTCCATCATTTCTGAGACCCACGAGTCGCCAATGCCTATAGATATATTCACTTTCGAAGAGAATTATTTCTATACTCGCCAACGTTGCTGACTGCCTAAAGAGGTTGATACTTTAATCATCAGAATCCGTTCCTACCTCATTTATTCTAGACATTAAACAGTGATGTATGCGTGTAAAGTATTTTCTTCTCTTAATTTCTTTTATCCGATTAAGGATTACCATCATCAGGCATTCAAATCTCAAAGAAAAAAAAACAACAACCTGAATTCGGGGTTGCACCCTCTTATAAATCTTAAATGCGCAGTTATATTCTTTTCTGCAACGTTTTCTTATATTTTCGGTGAAAAACGAAAAATACATTTGAAATTTTTTTTATTCAAAACTTTATTTTTATTATTTCGGAACCCTTTTTTCTCAAATAATATTTAGTTTCTAAATAAAACTACATTTTGGGGGGAGTGGGGGGTGGCCGAGTTTTAAGATGGAATATGCGAGAAGTCTATATTTTTGAGGAATAACTACGCGATATCTTTTTTTTTTAAATCTAATAAATTCGATGTTGAGTTTATGATGTAAATTCTTTTCAAAATGATGTAAGAAGAATATACAAAGTGTACGCAAATTATCTTTACAACTTTTCTCTCAAAATAAAAATATAGGAAACGAGTTATACATACCGATTTACGTCATCTGTGAGATAAAGTAATAAAGTTTCACATAACCTCAAACATATTCAACATGGGCACCATATGTCACACGTAAGACGTCCAAACGGTATTCTATCTCCATCCATGTACGCTGCAACATTTCAACGTCAACTCTCGCAACAGCAGCAGCAATTCTGGTCTTTAAATCGTCGATGTTGGCCACTGGAGTTGTGTACACGCGGTCTTTTACGTAACCTCATAGAAAAAAGTCACAGGGTGTTGTGTCTGGTGATCTGGCCGGCCAAGAGATGGGGCCCCCACGGCCAATCCACCGATTTGGGAAATGCATGTTAAGGGAATTTCGTACCTATTTCATAATTTTTGTACACCCTGTACAATAATCTGACGTCTGACAACTATCACGTGAAACTTTATTACTTTATCTCACACATGGTGCAAAAACGGTATGTGTACCTCGTTTCCTAATATTTTTATTTGAGAGAAAAGTTGTAAAGATAATTTGTGTACACTATATATATATATATATATATATATATATATATATATATATATAAACGCTGCAAATCAAAATTTAATCAAAGAATTTAGCATTAATGATCACATGATGTGGAAATCCTTTTAACGTCAGCACAGATTTACATTAATTCCTGTTTCCCTCATTACTACTAAGCTAATTATCACTAATCCTAGATGCGATATTGCGATAATATCCTACTAAAAATCTAAATATTTATACACCGTAATTATATAAAAAAAAAAATACTACTATCAGTTAATGCACCTAAATTAATTTCTCTAAGTGACTGATTTTTAATACCTTTTAATCCTTATAATCAAAATTAAATTCATTAACTTAAAGTTTACGTTTCAAAAACGACTATGAAAGTCCCTCATTTAAATGGTTGTAACAAAACAATTTATTTGCAGTCTCCGAACGCCAAGCAAACGAGTATATGACAAATGGTAAACCATAATGTCCACACTTATCATAATTTCTTATCAAACATCTAAATTGCTGCAGAGTTTAATTTCTAGAATAGTATATATATATATATATATATATATATATATAGTATATATATACGTTTCTATATTGCTGTATAGTTGACTTGTATATTGATGTCATTTATTTATTGTAGAAAATTCTCCAAATATGTTTAAAATTCAATACATTAATACAAAATTAAAATTTATAATCATGTATATCAGTGTTTCTCAAACGGTGAGTCGCGACCCCCCGGGTTGTAGTTTGTTTACCCGTGTAATAGTGATTTGTGCGCCAAAAAACAAAAACAACCCCACTTCGTGAGTTTGTTTACCCCTATACGAATGATAAGGGGTCGCGCTGACCTCAGACCCTGACACGGGGGTCGTGGGGTAAATCCGGCTGAGAAACATTCAAAATTCCTTGGTTAGCAAATGTATTTCATATTGAGATTTTCATATGATTTTGTATAAGTTGAAACTTCGATTTTAATTTTGAATAAAAGATTAACAATTGAAACAACAACATACATTATTTTCCGCCCACTCCTTTACTTCTTTACTCGCAGAAATAAGTGATAAACAAGCCAGCTGTAGGTACTCGCTGATTGGATGATATCCCATGCGTCATGCAACTGCGTCATCATCCAATAGTCGCACTATAGCCTTCGGTACTCGCACAATTACTGCGATCACTCGTGGCTGTGGCTCATCTAATAACATCGTTATTTCATCGCGTTCTCAAAACTGCAGTAATTATTGTTTGAATTGTTTAATGCGCTTTTTAAGTAATGTTTTAATATTTACTAGAAATAATTTTTTAATTCTCTGAGGTTGGTTTACCGCCGGTAAACGCGATAACACAGAGAATACGTCACTGATAATAGGATTTAATATGGTTAAATAAGCCAAATAAATTAGTTAAATAATATAAAATGGTTAGGAAGTTGTAAAAAACTATGAAACTGATGTACTAATTAGTGTTTCTAAGTTTAGATTCAATGAAAAAGTAACGTGGAATTGTGTTTCCCGAATGCAAAATGAAAACCCAAGTTCTGATGAGGAAAAAGGCAGAGAACAGTGCAAGTGAGAGAGAAGAATTAGCAGTCAGTCAGTGGAGAAGAGCTTGTCACAGAGAGAGATTGTATAGCCGTCCATTATAAATTCATTAGCTCTCCTTTTGATATTTTTATTTCAATGTCCACTCGTGCCCGTGGGAAATGGAGCTAGTAAAGTAAAATTCATTTTTCTCCTTAGGTATATTGATTGAATCTCCTTCAGGCCCTAGGCGTATTGTTGTCCCGCGCAAGGTCATATTCATCATTTTCTTAAGCCTGCTTGAATTCCGATCAAAACTTATTCCCCGTTATTAATTGTATAATGTAAATGTATTTAATATAACCTGTGTAAAAATATAAGATTAAAAGTACTGTATAAAAATAACGATGTTTCATAATAAAAATGTAAATTTATATTTATGGTTTAAAATGTAAAAACGTAAGTATTTTAAAAGTAACATTTAAGAAAATTCTGAAATTATTATAATGATTAAAAATGTGAGTTGCTTAGTTGAAGTTAAGTGGAAATAAAACTAACAATATTAAGAGAAAGATGTCACTGGGTTCACGTTACCACGTAAAGTGCAAATTTTTGTTGTCACTCAACCAAAATCGAATAACGAAAGAACGGATAAATGGATCATTTTCATTCACGGGGTCACCCCAAGAAAAATTTGGGAACCCTACATTTTGACTTCTTAAATAAATTAGACTATGTTAGCACAGACCTATATAATTATGCTTGTGATGCTGACATTTTTGAAGACAACTAAATAAAGACTGACTTTAAGAATGCTTCAAATGAAAATACACTGAAAAAAGAATTAAGTTCAAAACTTTCTTCAATGTAAAATAATGCTGTCATCGTTGTAGGCCTAAAGCCGAAAGCTTAAAGGTAAAAAAATTGTGCTAAAATATATAACGTATTATTTAGTTATTTATTTTCCCATGACAACATATTCTACCAATAAAGGTTTTGTTTGTTTGTTTACTCGTAAAAGGAAACATCTTTCGAATAAGTAAAAATTTAAAGGGGGGACGACCCCCTTATTAGAGTTAGGGAAAGTTAAGCCATGCTCTAAGTCAAGTTAACATTAGTTAAAACATCTAAGGTCATACGACGGTGGGGATCTACAGCTTTATGTATGATCCGAGGCACGGGTCGCTACATAATCTGGACGCAGAGGACAGGCTCCCATCCGACTACTACCTACCCCCCAATGTAGCTAAACTACGCTGATCAACGGGAAGCAGTATTACAACATTGGACACGACGTAGCTCTTCGCTTTCTAAAGGAAGATACGAGTATACTGTATAGTGTATACAAGGCGTTCTCATACGGGACAGTGAAGTAAAATCAAGGTCTAAAAGTTATAAACGTGACATCATGAATTAATTCTTAACATTCACAATTAAATCATTTAAACATCCACCTCTATATATATATATATATATATATTTCATTCAGGAAGAAGAGGCCAAGTGAGAATGTCCGCAAAAACGCTCCCTCCCATAGAGGAAGAAGAGAGCCAAAATCAAGGTTCAAAATTTTCGAGATTCCTGGACACACTGCGTTTGAAAAACTGGAGGTCATAGACAAGAGGAAAGATATACTGATGAAGATTGTCCCAGAGTTGACCGGTTGAGTAGATGAAAGACAGAAAATACCGATTAACCATTGCTTTAGAGAGTTGGACAGAAAAGGGATGAGAATGTGTTGAAAGTTTGGTACTACGTGTTTTCCTTAAAGGAGGAGGCATGCAGTTAGAGAGTTTAGAAGAGCAGTGTCCGTCAGAATAGTGATAATAAAGAGAGAGTGAAACAACATTGCGGCGAAGAGAGAGAGATTGAAGACAGTCAGTAAGAGGCGAGGAATTAATGAGACGAAAAGCCTTTGAGTCCACCCGGTCAAGTAGAGCTATGTGGGTTGAGCTACCCCACGCATGGGAAACGTATTCCATAAAGGGGCAGACAAAACCACTGTTCAGGGATAGCAACTGAGTCGGGGTAAAGAAACTACGGAGGCGGTACAGAACACCTAACCTCTTGGAAACTCCTTTGGTGAGTATGTAATCTTTCCATGAAAGATCACGAGAAAAGAAAAGGCATATATATATATATATATATATATAATATATATGCAGGGTGTTTCAGAGGGAAAGGTCAATACTTCGGGAGGTGATAGTATCGGTCATTGTGAGAAAAAAAGTTCATATGAACATGTGTCTAATTCTGAATGGTTACGGAGATAGAGCTGTTTGAATCTGATGCGCGCGCAGCTCTTCCTCCCCCTGCGGTGGTCCCATTCAATGGCCACCAAGGTCTCCAGACCTCTCTCCGTTAGATTATTGTTTGTGGGGATGGATGAAAAGTCAAGTTTACAAAAGAAAGGTGGATACACGAGACGAATTGCTCGCGCGCATTTTGGATGCTGCTGCCCGCATAAAGGAACGTCAAGATCAACTCAGACGAACAACACGCGATCTTCGCACACGAGTTGCAAAGTGCATTGAGGTTGACGGTGGGATTTTCGAAAACGTATTGTAAACTGTAACAAATTTGTCATTTCTGTATCTCATACCATTCAAAATGCCAATGTTTAAACATTAAATGTTAGAAATAGTAATTGGTTTCTCTTTCTTGATTACCATTAACAATGCTTTTGTATTTGTAGATTCAAACAGCTCTATCTCCGTAACCATTCAGAATTAGACACATGTTCATATGAACTTTTTTTCTCACAATGACCGATACTATCACCTCCCGAAGTATTGACCTCTCCTCCTGAAACACCCTCTATATATATATATATATATATATATTATATATATATTATATATATATATATATATATACCTTTCAAATGTTCTGCGATGATTCCTCATTTCATGAAGGTCAAGCTTGTCGCCCATCCTCTGGAGTTGGCCTGGTGAAGTAGTGAGTTGATTTCTTGTACTCTCCACCTCACATAGCCAGGTACGCCCGGCTCATCGGGGATTGTTCTGAGCCAAGCGTCTAATCTTCTTTTGAAGATGTCCACCGCAACACCACTCGTGTTCCTTAGGTCTTTGGATAGCTGATTAAACAGTCTTGGTCCTCTCACAACAAAACTATTTTCTTTCAGAGTTAAAGATGTTCCCTGTCTATCCATTAATTTGGGAACACGACACAGTCTTCCTTTTTTACTTTTCACTGTTGTTTGGGGAGTTATAAGGTTCAGAGTAAGATTAGGGGCTAGTTTCTCCATTATTTTCCAATTGTAAATAATGGTGTATCTCTCTCTTCTCCTTTCCAGTGAATATAGGTTTAATTCGCGTAACAGGTATGTATACATATTGGTAAGCTGTTTATGTGGTGAATATTACAACTGAGAAAGCTCGACAAGAAAAAATTGTTGCGCGTAGTAAATTGCAAACATCGAATGAAAGTTATTGGATGGTGGTTTGAGTCAAGGGAAAATGGACTTAAGCAGCTGTCGATTCAATTAGAGGGGAGTTTTTATAAAACACTAAAAGAGGGCAAATACCTTAAATTATTTCATGTTAAAACTGCGAGAGTGAGGTTCACTTATATTTGAGTGTGTGTGTGTGTGTGTGTGTGTGTGTGCGTGTGTGTGTGTGTGTGTATAAAAATTTTATGTATAAATAAGTATAGATGTGAATGCAAGTGTAAATGTGTGTGTATGTGGAGGTGCTACCAGTAGCGCCCGCAGGGGAGGGGGGGTAGGGCACTTTGCCACGTGCCTCCCACGTCGTCCATAATATGTATATAAATATTGCTATTATAATATGTACTCGTATGAAACTTTTTCCAATGAGCACAGAAATAAAACTCAGTCATCATTACCGACAAAAGGTTTGGATTTTTATCGAAATTTCAAGTTGATACGAAAAAATCAGAAATTCTTTGGTAAAATATAAGAATTTACCAAAATTATAAAACAACACGGGAATCTATTGAAAATATATGCTAATGATATTTACACCGTTGAATACAGCCTTGTTTGAATCTAAAATTTATGCATTTTTGCAATTATAGGTGGTAAATGACATCATATTATTTAATCACAAAATTTGTATTCTTTTCTCCTAAACCTTTAACAATGGTGAAACAATTTTATATTTACATGCAAAAGCTGACATTATTTTTATATAAAATTGTTATCTATGTGTTAGTGTGCGTTCAGTGCTTTTTTTTAACTTATAACAGTATAAATACTTGAGATTAGTTATACAGTAAGGTGTTATCTTAAATATCCTCTATAAATTACCAATATTATATATATATATATCCAGATAACGTAGCGGAAGTGCCCCCCTGTCAGAAAATCTGCGCTACTGGGTGCTACATACATGTATGCAGGTATATAATATCAGGCATGGGGTAATTGATTTGTAATTGTAATTCATTGTAATTAATTACATTTTTTCATGTAATTGGCAAGTAATTGTAATTGATTAGCTAAAATGTAATTGTAATTGCAATTGTAATTAATTACATTAGGAAACCACCAAGGTAATAGACACAATTACAGTCAATTACTTTCAATTACATGAATATTAAAGTTAATGGGTCAATTGGGTCATACTTATAATTTAAACTACTTGCTCATCATGTCTCAGGGAGCTTTTTTTTTAAATAAAATTTTTAAAAAATTAAAATACAATTAAATACAAAAATTAAAATAATTTTTTTTTAAATTTGAAATAAAATGTTCCAGCTATTTCAAATGTTCCTAACTGAAGTGCCAGTTTCTTGCCCTTATTATTTTGATAAAAAAAATGCCAGTTCTTTTCTTTTATATTAGAATTTTTTGAGTGCCTTATCTTTGGTTTCATTAGACCATATCACATACATATGTCCAATGTCCAATTGTCTATAGCAAGAACTGCTTCATGAAAAATACAGTTCCGTGCAATGTTAAAAAAAAGGGGTACATTTTATCGACCTAATATTATCTAGTTTTCATTCAAGATGATGCCCAAAACTGAAAATGGAATTGAAATACATACTGTAGGTAGCAAAGCATGACAAATCAAATAGTGTGTATTTTTGAAAAAATTGCAATTCTTTGTAAATGTAAATGTAATTGTAATTAATTACTTTGCTAAGTAATTGCAATTGTAATTAAGTATTTCACCATCTAGAGTAATTGTAATTAATTACTTTGCTAAGTAATTGTAATTGTAATTAAGTATTTCACCATCTAGAGTAATTGTAATTGTAATTATAATTGAGACTATGTCAAGTAATTATAATTGTAGTTAATTACATTGACCAAGTAATTGCCCCATGCCTGATATTATATATATATATATATATATTATATATATATAGAGAGAGAGAGAGAGAGAGAGAGAGAGAGAGAGAGAGAGAGAGGTGTAAAAACACATAAATTCTAATTTAGTATGTGGATTAAATTTGAAATGTTCAAATGATTATCTAAAATTTCATAAAGATTACCTTTTCAATCACAATACCCGTAAAGGGGAATGTTATTAACAATTTTTTACCAATTCACACATTTTCTTTGATAGGCTTTGATAGGCCAAATGCGCCTCGGTGGTGTAGTGGTTAGCGTCGCTGACTACGAATCCATCGGCCCCGGGATCAGACCCGGTGACGGCAGGCGGCGCGCAGCAAAACCCAGCTGTTCATCCTTCCATACAATAAAGAAATTGGGTGGTAGATAAATGGGTACCCTGGGTAGCCTAGTAATTAAGACGCTGGGATGCTGGTGGGGTGTGTTTCCGATTCCACGTTAAACTGTAGGTCTAAGGCGGAGTGATAAGCTTGACCTTCATCAGAATGAACAATTCGGGCGGAAGCAAAACCAAAGTTACCAAGGCTATGAAACCGTTTTTAAGACTAATATGATTAGTGCCCGTCTCTTGCAAGAAGCCATGTTTTATTACCTCTTATTATACAAATTAATTACGGGTAAACGCTATTGAAATGTAACGCATCCCGCTTGCTGTAGAAAGTTTGGCGTAAATGGATTAAGTAGGGTTATGATCAATACAGCTGTACGAATTTCGATTGGGATAAATAGTGCCCGATTTATAGGTTAACATTTTGCTAACTATTCGCTACCTTCGACAGAATACTGAACCAATTTGGTTCTAGTAGACTAAATAAGTTGTTATCCGTGTTCTTTGGCAGTGATCTTGTCTTGTTACCTCGCATTATATAGATTAATGAATTCATAATGTTGTAACACAACCACATGAAGTGGTATGGCAAAAAATTAAATTGATATACTGTAATTACGTTGGGTATGATTTTGATTAGTAAAGACAGAATTATAAGAAGTTTAGTCAGGTTAATTATAGTGAAAAAAATACTGCCATTTAGGTTACAATGTGCTTGTGATTGGAAAAAGTATATTTATGTTGTGTCGGAGAGAAGACACAAACTTGCGATGCATCTCATTTCTCACGAATGTGAGTTTTGGACCTATGGAGCCAGGACTGTCTGCAGTGCAAACTAATGACATAGACATGAAAATGATTAAGGACCAGACTGTTCACTGGATTATGACAGCAGAGAGTACTGTCACTGCCACTAGTGATGAGCAACGTATGGAAGCCTCGTTAGTATGTTCATCTTCTATGTACCTGGCAATGATGCTGCGGGCTGCTCGTACCCTGAAGGGGTGTATGAGCAGAGCGGCGTTTTGTGAAAAACAGTGAAACCTTTCTTATGGTTTCTATACTTAATCTATTAATGTATTTGTTAAAACATTATATATATATAGGGGAATCCAAAAAGTTCCCGGAAAAGTTTAATAATTCAATCATTTCAAATCAGAATTTAATGAATTCTCGTTTTGACATGAATTTGGACCTTCATACATATTAGGCCATGCTAAGACTTACACAACCTTGGTGACAGTGCTTTAAGACGGAATTAAAAAGAACCATATTTTTCATGGCAACGGAAATCTCAAAATTCGAGTGGAGAGCTAACATTAAATTCCTAACAAAACTTAAATGGAAACCACCACAAATACTTGATGCCTTACGTGAAGTTTATGGAGATGAAGCACCTAAGAAATCAGTCGTTTATGACTGGATCAAAAGAAAAACGGGTCAAGAGGTTCTTAATGATAACCAAAGGAGTGGAAGGCCATCAACATCAATTAATGAAGAAACTGTTGCTGCTGTTCGGTCACTAGTCGAAAAAGATCGTCGAATTTCCTGTGAAATAATAGCCAATGAGGTGGGTATCTCTCGTGGTTCTGCTCATTCCATTTTGGTGGATACCTTAGAACTTAACAAACTTTCTGCTCGGTGGGTGCCTAAAGCGTTGCGCCAAGAACAGTTTGACCAAAGGGCTAGTCTTTCTGTTGATCTTTTGAATCGAATGGAAGTTCATGAAGATTGTTTTATGCACAGACTTGTAACAGGGGATGAAACCTGGATTTATCAGTATGATCCGGAAAGCAAAGTTCAGTCAAAACAATGGCTCCCAAGAGGATCAGATGGCCCAATCAAATTTAAAGCAGAAAGATCAGCTAAAAAGGTAATGGCTACAATTTTTTGGGATTGTAAAGGAATAATTTAGTGGACTTTCTTGAAGGACAAAAAACAGTCACCGCCCAATATTATGAAAATGTTTTGAAGAAGCTGAAAGATAAGCTTGTTGAAAAAAAGACCTGGTAAACTTCATCGCGGGGTGCTTTTCCATCACGACAATGCACCTGCTCACACTGCAGATGCCTCAAGAGCCGTGTTACGGGAATTTCGATGGGAAATCATACCTCACCCCCCCTACAGTCCGGATCTAGCCCCTTCCGACTTTTTTTATTCCCAAAATTGAAGGATCACATAAAAGGAACGCGTTTCGACTCGATAGCAGATGCCAGAACAGCAGTTTTGAGATGGTTTCAGTCGAAAAACTCTGAATTTTATAAAAATGGATTGGAACGCTGGAAACATCGCTTAGAAAAGTGTATAGAGATAGGTGGGAATTATGTCGAACGTTGTTGAGCATTCCTAAACGTATATCCTCTTTTGTTTTCTTTTATTAAAGTTATTTGACCATTGGAACTTTTATTAAAGGGTTTTTGTATTAAAGCTTTTTGAATTTTCCGGAAACTTTTTGGATTCCCTACGTATATATATATATATATATATATATATATATATATGTGGTTGTTTGCTTATATATATATATATATATATATATATATATATATATATATATATATATATATATATATATATATATATATATATATATTATATATATATATATTATATATATATGTGGTTGTTTGCTTATATATATATATATATATATATATATATGTGTGTGTGTGTGTGTATATATATACAGTATATATATATGTATGTATGTGTGTGTGGGGGGGGGATGAATTTCACAATTAAACATGTGAAATGAATGAATGATGCAAACCCACAAGGAAAAAGAAAAATGATTCCAGACCTTTCATGTATTCGTGTATTCGTGTCATTCCCTGACGGGGTACTTCTGAATACATGAAGACCTTGGAATCATTTTTCTTTTTTCTTGTGGGTTTGCATCATATATATATATATATATATATATATATATATATATATATATATATATATATATATAGAAGTAGACAGTAAATGTAATATCTATATATTTATATATATATATAATGTTATAATGTTATAATGTTTCAGACCAACAAAGACCCTAGGATCCACTCATGGCTGGTCTACCTAACTGTGTTCGTAATCGTGTATTGTGTATGTCCTCCGTGGTGGCGGAGGGGACCTACAATTTTACGTGGGTTCCGAACCACAAGAACATAAGAAATTTATGTAAAAACTGCCGGTAATTTGGCAACGACCAATTTTTACGAAACTAAATAATTATCAATTTAAAACTAATTAATTATCGATTTAAAACTAAAGATAGTATCTCTGGATCCAGAGGATCAAGTCATAATAGACTACTATCCACAAATGTTACACTCTATATCTATTTATAACGGACATGCAAATATATCAGATCCAAAGAATCCAGTCAATTTCATTACGGTATCCATCAAGTCACGGTCCATATCGATTGCGGACCAAGTCAAAATTTACAACCATATACATTACAATATATACACTTACGAGGAAAAGTGTAGGTGTGGATGTAAAGACTGTACAGTAATGTAGAAATGTGTGTGCACCCATTATGGGTCTCCCATTTAAAGGTGTTTGTGGGGCAAGTGAAGATCATGAGTTTTTCAATACCTCACAGTACTATGGGGTGCACCGCTCGGCAGAGGAATCTCTTTAAATCGGGTGTGTAAGGACAGAGAGTATCCCCTAACCCAAGACGCTGCCTCCCTATATCCCACAACACTTGTGTTGAGCTGTGGGATCTATCCCCACAAAGCCTTAATTTTACTAACTTAAACTATACCCTTCCTATCAACATGCGCGTCTAATCGATTTTTAAACATGTTTATAGACGTGCTACTAATTACTTCTACCGGCAAACTATTCCAGCTATTTACTATTCTATGCGTAAAAAAGTTTTTCGCAACTGCTGTCTCGAACCTTCTACTTGTCAACTTACACCCGTTATTTCTAGTCCTATTATATTGAGATATTTCGAAAAAGCTATCTCTATCTACGTTATCAAACCCATTCATAATTTTGAAAACCTGGATTAGATCACTCCTTAACCTCCTAGTCTCGAGAGTAGTCAATTTTAACTCCTTTAGCCTATCCTCGTACGACTTTGACCTAAGAGACGGAATCATCTTAGTTGCTCGTCTTTGAACTCTTTCGATTTTGTCTATATCTTTGCGCATATGCGGATTCCAAAATTGGACCGCGTACTCCAAATGGGGTCTAACTAATGATTTATAAAGAGGAACTACAATATAGCGCGATTTGTACTCAAAATTTCGAGCTATAAACCCTAACACTTTGTTCGCCTTATTGACCGCTGCTGTACTTTGTTTCGCTACTTTTAAATCACCAGTGACTATAACTCCTAAATCTTTTTCCTGCTCTACGCTTGTTAAATCTTTCCCTGACATACTATACGCAAAATTACCGTTACGGACGCGAACCTATATGCAAAATTTTGCACTTATCCACGTTAAATCTCATTTGCCATGTGACTGACCAATCAACGATTTTATTCAGATCTTCCTGAATTTTACCTCTATCTTCGTCATTAATCGCCCTACCACCCAGCTTCGTGTCATCCGCAAACTTTGAAACTGTACTGACTAGGCCGACATCTAAATCGTTAATATATATAAGAAAAAGCAAGGGGCCCAATACAGAACCCTGAGGAACGCCACTCGCTACATTAGCCCAACACGACTCCGCTCCATCAACGACCACCCTCTGTTTCCTGCCTCGCAACCACTCTTCTAGCCAATTTTATTACTACACCTCTGATTCCATGAGCCTTAGTTTTTTTCAATGAGTCTTTTGTGCGGCACGGTGTCAAACGCTTTTTGAAAATCTAAATACACTACATCAACCGCCCGATGTCTATCGTAAACGTCAACCACGCTTTGGAAAAATTCTAAAAGATTAGTTAAGCAAGATTTGTTTCGCCTAAAACCGTGTTGCGTATTTCTAACCAGATTATGCACTTCTAAGTGTTCGACTATACGATCCCTAATTATTGATTCCAGTAGCTTACCTACAACAGACGTTAAACTGATTGGCCTATAATTTCCCGCCGCACCTTTATCGCCTTTCTTAAAGATAGGTGTTACGTTTTGCTAACTTGAAATTATCTGGTACGCACCCCTCAGAAATAGAGCATTAAAAATCTTTGTTAGCGGCACAACAATGCTATCTTTTAATTCTTTTAGTTGTATGGGATATATGGAATCCGGACCCGGTGATTTACGCGTTTTCATTTTATCAATATAGCGCATTACTTCCCTTCAATAACGACAATATTATCCAAATATTACCTTACCATTATCAAAAGCTATTATGTCTATGACCGTAGGGATATTCGTTACATCTTCTATAGTAAAAACTGACGTAAAAAATTCGTTTAGCAAGGTAGCCATTTCCTTGTTTTTCAGAGACTAGATCTCCATTTACATTTTTCAATGGACCTAAGACACTTTTTACTGGATTTCTATTATTGACGTATTGAAAGAATCGTTTGGGGTTTTCTTTACCGTCACGAGCTATGGAGATTTCAAATTCGCGCTTGGACTTTTTTATTACACTTTTCGCTTCACGCCTCAGAGATATGTAGTTGTTTCGTAACAACAAATTGTCTTTATCGCACTTATGTTGCCTATAAGCCCTATCTCTACTCTTTATAATGTCTCGTACTCTAGAAGTAAACCACAAGGGCTTGTTGTTTACTTTCGCACGCTTAATTTTGTACGGTACACATTCCTCATTTATAGTCCTAAATACTGTTTCGAACGATTCCCACATTAGTTTTGCGTTGGAGTTCCCATATATATATATATATATATATATTATATATATATATAATATATATATATATATATATAATTACCAATAATACTTGTCTGTCAAGTGTGATGCACCTTTGATTCTGAGAGCGTCTCGCTTTATGGCTTTATGATGATAGATTCTTCCTTATCACCAACTCTCCATTCGATGCCCAACCATTACAAGCAAAACAGGAAAATAACAAAAGGAAATTATGTCATAGCCCTATAAATTCTGCACATTATATATATAAAAATATACTGTCTATATAATATGCTTGTGTGTGTGTGTGTGTGTGTGTGTGTGTGTGTGTGTGTGTGATAAAGAAAATGTTTAAATAATAATATGTTGAAAATTTCAGAAAATCCGTTGTTTATTGTCTTGAGTGGGAAAAACGCTTTACGCTTTTGGTTAAAAATGGGTGCAAGAAAAAGTATTTTGAAATTATTTTTAAATATTTTATAAGTAACAGTTATAGTATTAAACTTATTTACTTGGTGTGTGTGTGTATGTGTGTATGTGTGTGTGTGTGCGCGAGGTCGGAGTGTTACACATTCAGTAACGCTGAAATGTTATTCTCAATTTAATATCAATGATTAAGAAAGAATAAATGCGTATGCAATCCTGATAAAAAAGAAATAGTTTAGATTTGTTATCATTATAAAACTTTGATTTATGCAAAACACTTTTGTCAAGTACAATAACAAATGACAACAAACACCATTTCAATGTACATTGTCATTATTATATAAAATGTATACAATTTAAATTTGTTATTATTATTATTACTGTCATCATTTGTGGGAATTGTAGAAGTTCACTGTAAAAACCTACAAAATCCGAACAAAGAAATGGTTGATGAAAACGCGAAGAAAAGAAAGGTAGGATTGTGTTACTTGACTAATATGATCAACTCAGTATTAATAAGTAGGCTTAAAGCTAACCTAGCTTTAAATCCTAGACCATGTCCCAAAGTTCAATTATGGATCAATTAAAAACTTTACAATGCAAGCTTGAAGTCACTGTTGATGTAAAGGGTTGATGTAGGGTGTACGTGTACAGGGTGTCCCGTAAGTCTGGACCCATAGGGAAAAATAATAAAATTACAAAATAGTCCAAAAATTTATTACATAATCTGTTCAAAGTGTCCGCCGTTGTGTCGCACACATAGTTGAAGACGCAATCTCCACTGCGACAGCACTTTCTGAATCACAGTCGCAGAAATTTCTTGACACGCCTCCACAATGCGTGCTTTAAGGTGGAAAATGTTCTGAAGTTTGACCTCGTACACTTTGGCTTTCAAGTGGCCCCACAAATAAAACTCCAGCGGAGTAAGATCATAATAAAAAAATAATAAAAATAATAATAAAAATAATAAAAAATATATTATAAATAAATTTTTGGACTATTTTGTAATTTTATTATTTTTCCCTATGGGTCCAGACTTACGGGACACCCTGTAGAAAAGCTTTTCCTCGATTTTCATTTATCTTCTGAGCCTGAATAATTAATAATTTATTTTTCGGATTTTTGCGCTGTGTGGTATTCAACCACTTCATATAGGCTTCTTCAAATAGCTGAGGACCTGATACCTGATTCGGCGAATAACCCTGACCGAAATAAAACTTTATTTGAAAAGGATTGGGGAAACGGCAAAGAATTAAGGGTCAAACTAATAAAACATCCACATTGAGTAATGAATGAGTCGTACTAGGATAGAATCGAATTTTAAATTCTACAAACAATTTTATTAGAGGGTCATTCTGTCAAGTATTAGCATTCTCCTGACATCATCTCACGGATTGGGATCAAACTGTGATCAAATATTTTTGTCCTTATTTGGTTCCGGAGATATGACCTCAAATAATTTTTCTTACCGAGGTATGTATTTATTTATTTTATTGATAATCTTAAGTTATTGTCATGCATTTAAATGTCGGCTCATATGTAGACTTGAAAATTTAAAAAGAGCCCGAGTAGTCTTGACGAGCTGGAGTCGCCATATGCACTACTATTACTGATAAAACTAATTCATTTAATACATCTCAACTTCGCTATAATGAAGGTCTACAGTAGGGACCAAAAATTGGGTCGGTTATTTACAAAATCTTGGCCGATATATAACTTATTAAAATGTTTATCACATATTACTCTCAGTTTTAAATTTTAGGTCTACTCTTCCACAATTTGATGCCCAGATATTAAAAAGCTCTTCGTTTTTTAGGGAAATTTAAAAAACTTTACTGTTTGTGGAAATTTCTACATTGTTACAGAGTACCGCAGCACACTTCAAAGGCATTTTGCATTTATTTACAATTACAGTAATAAACAAACTTTAATTAACTTTGAATACGACTCCATCAGTTTTAATTTACAGATGAGTCATTACGTCATCAGCCTCCAGCATCTATGATTGGCTGCAAAAATAGTCCCAGTCCGAGTTGCACGATTATAATATTGCAATTATTAAGAATATCAATTAACTAAGAAATTATGGTACTTGTAGGTTATCTCCCCCCCCCACCAATTTTGACAGAATATTTTCGTTAAAACTAACAAAAATATCACGACTTAGCATAACCAATTATCAAGGGCGTACAGTTGATCTATTAGTAAATAGTAAATACTATTCCAGAAACAAACGATGTTATAATTAATAATAGATCAACTGTACGCCCTTGATAATTGACTTGACTTGACTTGACTTGATGTTTTATTGCTGACTTAGGGTCCTTTTAAATAGTCCCATGATCAGCAAGACTATAAATTAAAGCAATTTCGGTAATTGTTAAATTATTGCAAGATGAAAAATAGAAACCAGGAGTTAGCACAATGCAGCATATAGTATACGAGATAATAACCATATAATTATATGTATATAACGTGTGGTACAAGTAATTTGATAAATTAGGTAATATGGTACAGTATGTGTTGTAGCAACGTTAAATGCGTTTGATATAACCAGAGTCTTTTAGAAATATTAATAGAGTCTTTTGGATTTGATATTGTAGAGGGGGACTGAAGCCACCACCTCCAAGGAGAATTTGTAGTGTCATGTTCTTGACACCTATTTTAGATAGTTTGTGCTGCATTTTCGTTCTTAGCGAGTGGTATTTCCAACAAGTGAAGAGAATATGAGGAACAGTTTCTGGAACATGGCAAGAAACACAAAATGGGGAGTTTGCTATACCTAGCCTATAAAAATGGTCATTTAGGCCTGTGTGTTGCACCCTCAGGCGTGTCAACACTACTTCAGATCGTCGGCAAGATATTGATGCCCAAGGCCAGGTCTCCAAATCTTTTTTTATAAGACCAAGAGGTGTTAGGGTCCTGTTCCTTTGCCAGGTTTCTCTCCTTTCCTGTTCCAAGACATTTTTGGCATGAAGAAGAAGATCAGATAGAGGAACTGGTCTGACTGTTATGCGGGGAAGTGAATGCCCAAGTTTAGCTAACCGATCCACTTTCTCGTTCGATATGACACCACAATGGGCAGGGGTCCACTGAAAAGACACATGAATACCCCTGCCACACAGTGACCTCACAGCTGACACAATATCTGAAGTTATTTCCGTGTAATTACCATGAGGTAATGAATGAAGGGCTGATAATGAGTCGACACAGAAAACAAATGCACCAGGAAGATGCGCATTTTCAATGAGCCACCTAAGGCCCATCTGGATTGCTACCAATTCTGCCGATAACACTGAGAGTATATCAGATAGGTGCCAAAAGCACTCAACCTGTAAAGATGGAATATAGAATGCGGCAGCAACAGATACTGTACCAGTATTTGTAAGCACTGTTCGAGACCCATCTGTAAAGATCTGGATTGATTGTTCATGTCTAATTTCCAAAGTACTATAAAATGCAGCACGAAGAAGATGGGGTGCGTCCTTCTTAGTAACAGGTAGGACAAGGTCTGTAGAGATTGGTAAATTGCAATTGGTTTCCCAAGGTGGGAAGGGAGGGAGACAGGGGACATAGTTTGGAGAAGGAAGATCAATACCACGCAAAATCAGTGCTGACATAGCTCTGATTATATAGGAGCCCCTAGAAACTATATGCCATGGCAGCATGCGATGTTTTGGGAAGTCATCTATGACTTCCAGTAAAACAGGATGTTGGGAGTCTGCCCCATAGAATCGATAAAGTGTGGTCAGTAGTAAGAGGGTACGTCTTTCTTCCAGGGTCCAAACATTGAGTTCACAATGCAGAGATATTATTGGTGTAGAGCGTAGAGCTCCAGTAATTATCCTTAAAGCTGAATTCTGCAATACATCAAGTTTCTTTAAATGAACTGTAGCAGCAGAACCATACAAAATTGCTCCATATTCTATCTTACTACGAATAAAGGCAGAATAAAATGATAGCAGGATTTGTCGTTGACAACCCCAAGATGATCCAGTGAGTGTTTTTAAAATGTTTAATCTAGAAGAACAGTTTGTAACAAGATGTTCAATATGAGGCTTCCAAGTAAGGTAGGGAGCATCAAAATAAAGACCTAGAAATTTCTGAATTCTGACAAAAGGAATGGGGGCAAGGTTGAAAATTAAGTTAGGAAGAGTTCTGATCTTTTTTCTGGTATAAATTTGGAAAGAGGATTTCAGGGGGCTAACGCTAAATCCCCATTCAGCAGTCCAAGCATTAATTCTATCCAAAGCAGCTTGAATCCCAGAAATAGCTTCGTCGAGGGTACCAGCACTATGAAAAATTGCCAAATCATCTGCAAAAGCAGAGAGTTTAACAGGTTCCAAGGAGGGAAGGTCAGATAACATGATTGAAAATAGCAAGGGACTCAGAATAGATCCCTGTGGTACACCCACTGAGGAGGCCACAGAGGGAGAGAAGCAACCCTGCAGACAGACCTGATATGTTCTATTCTCCAGAAATGCCCGAAGCCACTGCAACAACTTTCCAGTGATACCCAAATTTGCCAACTTGAAAAGCAATTCTTTGTGAGAGACCGAATCAAAGGCACTCTTGAGATCAATGAAGACAACTACACATACTGATTTTGTAACTAATACTTCTTTGATGACATGTTCTAGCCTAAGTAGTTGATCAATGACACTTCTGCCTTTACGGAATCCACTTTGAAAGGGTGAGAGGAGGTGGTGTGATTCCACATAGTAATACAGTCTATTGTAGACCATTTTTTCCATAATTTTACAATGTGTGTTTAAGAGAGAAATGGGCCTATATGATTGTAAGAAGGTTAAATCTTTATTTGCCTTTGGTATTGGCATAATAAGTGCATGCCCCCAGGGAGGTGGGATTATACTGAATTCCCATGAGTGATTAAAAAGTGTTAGCAATTGTAAATGAAACTGAGGGGGAGCATATTTGTAAAATTCATACGGTATATCATCGGAACCAGCAGCCTTATTGTCTGGGAGAGTTATTAAAACAGAAGCAAGTTCATGAAGATGGAAAGGAACATCCAGATCATCCATAGGGGTATTCATACTTGATGAGATAAACTCAGTTTGAGAGGCTGTATTTAAATGTTGAAAGGAACCATGAAACATGGTAGAAAAATAGTTACTAAAAGCGAGGGCCTTGTCCTCGGGGGCTAATGGTTTGTTGTCAATTTGAACGGGGAATTGATGGTATATTCTGACTCCCCTAACAGAGTTAAATCTCCTCCACACTTGTGAGATTGGAGCGTGGCAATTTAGAGAGGAGCAGAAAACTTTCCAGGAGTCACGTTTTGCTTTTTTAATAATTCTTTTAGCCTGTGCAGTTCTTTTCTTACAGTCTATTAAATTGGGGATTGTACAATTCCTGTGGTAGCGTCTCTTTGCTAGGCGGCGTAAAGCTACTGCCCGTGAGCAGGCTTCGTTCCACCAAGGCTTATTTGCTGTCAGTTTGGGTTTCCCTGATGATTTGGTGAACAGAGTAGAGGCAAGATGATTTAAATCATCTGCAATGGATTGGGGAGTAACTGGATTGTCAGATGTTGCATGGGTATCACAAAAGGAGAAGAGCACTTTTGACCAATTTCTCCAATCAAAGTTACGGGGAATCTTCCACTTTGTTCGGAGGGTAATACTGTCAGAAGCAGCTGCAAGGGGGAGAGAAGCTATTACTGGAAGATGGTCACTGCCAATATCGGCCAAGGTCTTGATTTCGATCACACTGAGGAAAGATACAGACCCAATGCACAGGTCCAAGGACGAGGGGGAACCGGAGAATGAATCATAAAAAGTAACTAAATGAGGAGGGCTAAGTAAACATAAAGTGGGAGAATTCAAGATATAGTTAAAGAGGTCCTTCCCAGCCTGATTGGGTGTGCCACAAGACCAAGAAGGATGCTTGCCGTTAAGATCTCCACAGATTATGATCTTTGAGGCTGGGGGGCTTTGGGAGATGTAAAAGTCTAACTCTGAGGGAGACAAAACCTGATAACCATGAGGGTTGTAAATACCAAATACTGTGAGCCAGCTATTGTCAAGATAAGCTTTACAGGCTAGGATCCCAAACTGACCATTTGGATATTCTTGCAATGGGAATGGTAAAAGTGTACAATCATTGCGTAGTAGTAGTAGTACCCCACCACCATGACCATGGGTCCTATCTTTCCTAATAATACAGTATCCTGGAAACCTGGGATTAATGTGAGATTTCAACCAAGATTCACATACAAAACAAAGTGCGGGACGCTGCTTATACAACATTAACTTAAACTCACTAAGGTTACTAAGTAGACTACGAGCATTCCAAAATATTAAAGAAAACCTATTATCCATGTTTGTTTTGGGATGGTGAAGCTGGTTTCAGAGATGAACGAGTATTTTTGATAGAGGTACTAGAAAATGCTTTCATGAAAAGTTTTCGCACTCTTGATGCAGGATGGGGACCTGCAATAGAAGTAGTTTTACAGGTGGCAACAATATCATTTATAAGAGTAGTTAGTGTATCAAGGGGAATAAAGTCCAATATACTGGTTTTTTGTGGAGTAACTTTAGTCTTACTTTCTATTTCCTTGGAAGCCATAGTTTGTGTGGACATGCCATGCTTAATTGGTGCAGGGAGAGTTTCCGTAGGAGCTGAAGTTTGTGTGGACATGTCACACATAATTGGTTTAGGGGGGGGTGGAGGTAAACTCTTGTAGTTAATAATTGGTGGGGAGACATTTGCATGAACCTCAACATGATGAGAAGGCCCAGCACCAGAGGTAAGCTCCAACCTAGCCGGTTTGGGACCCCTACTGCCATGGGACAATCCATCATTGGAGGGCACTGATACAGCACTGGGGATAGGGTGAACCTTGGTGTTTCGAGTAACTTTATGGACTAACTTGACAGCTGTACTATAGCTCATCTCATGTTTTTTAACCATTTTTGAAACTAAATTTGCTTCTGTGAATGCTGGGCATTCAGTTGAAGAAGCCATATGAGGGCCATCACAATTGAAGCAACGATGTACAGACTGTACCTGACAAGTATCTGTTCTGTGGGGACCTGCGCATACTGCACAATGATCAGTGGTAGCTCGACAAGATTGAGCTATATGTCCAAAAAGTTGACATTTAAAACATCGAATAGGCCTAGGTACAAATTCTTTAACTCTATATCTTTCATAATAAAGGTACAGATGAGGAGGAATAGGCCCCTCAAACTCCACTTTAACTGGCGGGGACAATGATAAATTTGAGCCCAAAGAATTCCTGTTTTTTGGAGGCTGGAAGCGGGAAACAGATTTTATTTTTATAGTAGGATTACTATATTCAAGCTCAGATAATATCTCTGAGTCCATTAAGGAATTATCTATATTGTATACTATTCCATAATTGCCCTGTTTGCTTGCGGGCAATCGGCAAGACACTTGGAATGTACCAAATGTGGTGATCTTCTGCAGAGAAAGGGTATCATAAGACTGTTGGTCAAGATCAATTGCCAAACAATGGCGAAGAGGATTCGGGCGGAACCCAGTGATCCTAAGTGAACTCAATATAGAATCCCTAAGCTGCCCAACCACCTTAATTTTGCTTTGCAAAAATTCCTCCACTGCCTGATGATGACAAGCATCATCAAACCATAGCACAATAGTCCTAACAACAGTCTCTGAAGAGATCTGGGGAGCAAAATCACTCAGTGAAAGTTTATTGATTTCAGCTAGGCCCATTCGTTGTGGAACTATATTCTTATACGGCCTTCGGAAGGCATCAGCCAATTTACCATTCTGACAAGCTGAAATGGAGCCAACTGGATCTGGTGATAGACCCAGATTCTGAGTAACCTTTCCCATTCCTTCCTCAGAAACAGTGTCGAAACCAGAAGTACCAGGAGCAGCTTCTTGGGAGGGCCTATTGTAGTAGACCTGATCTCAGTTTCAGTAAAAAGAGGCGTATATTGCCTTGTTGAACTTGGGCTTGCCTTAGCCCGCTTTTTAGAACTTCTGGTCTTCTGGCTCTGCCAGCCCAAAAATTCAGCTGTGGCATCTGCAACAGCAGTTTCCAATTCACAAGAATCTAAGGGTCAAAAATACTAATGTCATTACCAACACTAGATCTAGATGAATTTGGACTTCCAGGAGGAGACTTTTTACGTTTGGTTTGCTTAAGCCTATTGTCTCGTTTAGCATTTCTAGAAGCCTTAGGCTGCTGAGAAACAGCTAAAGGAATATCCATTTCAGAGTTTGAGTCGCTTAACTGATCGGGGTCAAGGTTCTCAAGGTTATGGGATGGGCCAGACCTAGGCTGAGCCTGAGTCTCAACTCCAACTCCAAGCCCTGATGCATCTCGTGATGAACGATCGTGTTCAGCCATACGACCCTCCTCAAGACCGAGGTACAGGCGCAGGCTTACCTACGATTAACAAACCAGGTGGCCTAGGGCCCAAGTTAGGTCCCTAGGCCTAATAGTATGTTACCCTACACCAAAATAACCACAAAAAGGTATAATAAGGCCTAGCTAAAAGCCTAGACCTAGCTAGTTAAAAATAAAATTCTTTGAAAGATTCAGAAACGCCAATAATTCCAATTCAAGTATATATATTGTAATCACTTCACTCCTGGTTTCAGTAATATATAATTTGAACTTTTTGTTTACAAGCAATTCTAGGTACGTCCGATTACTACAAAGGTTCATCGAAAACCCCCAGTGCACTTTCAAAACACACACTCCCTTGATAATTGGTTAGGTTAAGTCGTGATATTTTCATTAGTTTTAACGAAAATATTCTGTCAAAATTGGTGGGGGGGGGGGAGATAACCTACAAGTACCAAAATTATAAATTAAATGTATAAGTTTACAAAAATAAATTTGATACTTTGAATTACATAATAAAAATTGTCTGATTCGCCTCATTTTAAAACGTATATACCTATTTGGCTACTCGATGGGGGTTACAAGCACAAGCAGGCATTTGCACAATCGTAATCCTCGAGAGTCGAGACTATATATGAAATGAAAATGAAAAGGTTTATTGGCAGACTATAGTCCATATGACAAATATTATTAATATAATGACAGTTCATATACTAAGGATAGTAATATATACAAATGATTAGAAATAATACTGTAATGTCGAAGTTAAGTGGAGCTACATAGCTTAGAGGATAAATGGCAGGACTCATGGATAGCTTGGATGATCGTGTTGGTTGATTTTTTAATTCTTTGCATTAGACTGTATTGAGCACGTCTTGTTACCTCCGGGAAGCTCGGGACATTGCGGGTAGCAAACATTTGCGAAGCTGAGCATCTCGGGGGTAATTTATGTAAGAGTCTAAAAGACCTGTTGTACAGCAAATTTAGAGTTCTGCCAGAACCTTTTTATAATTCACCCACAGTTGCTTCCGTATATATTACTGCAGAAAGTACGAAAGAGAGTGTCTTTAGCGTCACTTGTACAGAATCGAAAGTTCATTATGGTCATATTCGCTTTAGCACACAGGCTTCGAGATTGTTTTCTTATATCCGAGTCATCACTGAAGGAGCTGGTAATAGTTTGACCCAAATACTTAAACTCTTGTACTTCCTCAATTACCTCACCATTCATTTTAAACCTTATATCAGCTGGCTGATATATACAGTGTTGGGCGCATTACTTTTTTAAAGTAATGGCGTTACCGTTACCGTTATTTGCAATAGAAAGTAACGTCATTACCGCTACAGTTACTTCTGTGGAAAAGTAATGTGTTACAGTTACCGTTACCGTTACTTTTATAATAAACTATAAAATATAGTATTTCTCAATATAAGAATGTGATATATCTACATCGCAATTATAAAAGAATTTCTGAATATCGAGCAAATATTTAATTAAGGTCAGATATATAATACAATGAAACAATACCTGCTTTTAGACTTATACTTAAATAATAAGCAATACAATTTAACAGTTTTACCATTTGAAATAATATTAAAAGCGATCAACAGATCTTAAGTAGAAAACTAAAAATGTAAAATAAAATTGCTCTTTGCACTTAGTATTACAAAAACGAAAATTATTGAACAGAATGCACTAAAGTAAATCGTGAATAAAAAATTACAAAATGCCTAAAAGGATTAATGGATTATTCATATAAGAAAAATATTTAAATCTTAAAACTATTGCTGAATGTCTTTCATGAAGACATTGTTTACATTTCAGGAAAAATAATTTTCAAAAATTTCATATAAGTTTCCAAGTTGAGCCTATAAGAAGATAACGAGTAACTAATAATGACTGAAAATGGAATGAAAAGTAACGGGGTTACCCATTTCGTTACAATATAAATAAAATAACGGCGTTACCGTTATCGTTACAAAATAAGTAATGGTGTTACGTAACGCCGTTACTCCCAACACTGTGTATGTATATACAGTGGTGAGCTGCCAAAATTTTAACAACCGGTTCGCTAAGCTGCCAAAATTTTAACCACCGGGTTCTGTATAAAAAATTCTGAATTCGGCAATAAAAAATTGACAACCTTTCCCACCCCACCCTTTCGCAATTTTAATTAAATTAATTATCTCGCTATTTGCCTTTTTCAAGTGTCTGCATTTTATGATTCAGCTAGGTATTAATAACTGCATGACAATTAATTAGTATAGTTAATTAGAGAAATAGACGTTTCTAATGAAATCAGAAAAGAAGAATTATTTAATAAAAACCGATGAATCATATTACCTACATAGTTAAAATTAAATTGCTCAGTCAACTTTAGCAATAATGAATTATTAGGCAAAACATAAATATCAGTACATCTATGCTTTTAAATTTTTTTTTTTTAATTTAAACATTTTTACATACCTTATTATTACTTATTACGGTAATAATTTCCAAATGGCTTCTTGGTTTTCTCCGTAAACTGTCGTTTTGGATACACGAACTCTGGTATCTAAAGCGAATCGATGACTTCTCATCCATGATTTAACATATGTTAACGAGTTCCAGAAGCTTAATGGTTTCCCCAACAAATTGATGATCATAAAGCATGATATGTGTTTAGTTGTTAAACTTGCTCTTCTATCACTACAAATAATATTCATCACCGAAAAACCTCTTTCTGCTTCTGAGAGCTCTCTTCAGCGTCCAGCAAAAAAGTTAACAACCGGTTCTTATTTTCAAAAAGATTTTAACAACCGGTTCGCGCGAACCGGTGCGAACCGGGTCCAGTTCACCACTGTATATATATATAAATATGGACTATGCCTATGGGGTATAATGTGGAGTGTTGAAGGAAGCAGAATGAATGATGAAGAGTTGTAGATGCGTGCAAAGCCTACAAGGAGCTCAGCTAACAATTTTACGTACATACGACGTTGTAACAAGGGTTGCATTTTAGCACTGTGACGTAGCTACAACGTAAATTTGTGTGGTTTCAGCAAGCCCGTAGCTAGGGGTGGCTCAAGAAGCTCGATCGCGCTCCCCCTGAAAAAAATTCAAATTTATATTTAAATTTTTTAACAACAGAATTTAAGATTTTCTTTTATTTTAAGTCTACTTTTTTATACATTTCCAACCTAGGAATAAATGTTCTTTAGCTTATTATTAATAGTCAAAAGTAAATACTGCTAGAGATATTTGTGTGTAATTACTTCACTTATGACCAAAGTGTGTGTGTGATATTATATATAAAATAAGATCTGATTTAGGCACGAAGGAAAGTGTTCAGACGTCCCCAGGCCCTGACGATCTTTGTGTGCGGCATATTGTTCTCAGGTTTCCTTCTCTGTACCCTCCCATTGCCAATTTACCGGCAGTTTTTAAATAAGTTTCTTATGTTCTTGTGGTTCGGAACCCACGTAAAATTGTAGGTCCCCTCCGCCACCACGGAGGACATACACAATACACGATTACGAACACAGTTAGGTAGACCAGCCATGAGTGGATCCTAGGGTCTTTGTTGGTCTGAAACATTATAACATTATTATAACATTACCATAAAATTTGAGCCCCCCGCCTCCTCTGGGAAAAGCTGGCTACGGGCCTGTCTCAGTTACGTCTTCACAAACGTTATGATATTATATAAACTTTATGTAGACACAACGCTATCTCAACGTCTCAAGGATAGAATTTGGTCCAACAAAGGTGCTCTATTTGAAATACTGGGTGATCCAGATAAATGGGACCCATAAAAAAAAGCCAAATATTCTTAATATTTAATTCCTTTCATAAAAACTATATATCATTCGAAAGAGTAGAGTTACAAGTTTATTATGAAATATTTATTTTTTAAAAATGACTCCTTTCAAATGTGCTCCATTAGTTGCCAAGCATTCCAGTGTTCTCGCTTGTAAGTTCTGCATCACTTTTGCAAGAGTGTGCGGTGGTATGGCCTGTATCTCATTTGTGATGGCGGCCTTCAATTCTTGCAAGGTCGTTGGGTTATTTCTGTAGACCCTACTCTTTAAATATCCCCAGAGATAATAATCTAAGGGAGAAAAATCCGGAGACCTTGCGGGCCATTCAACGTCTCCAAATCTTGAGATTAACTCGCCTGGAAACGTTTGACGCAAAACTGCCATGCAGTTCCTCGTGGTATGGCAGGTAGCTCCGTCTTGTTGGAACCAGTGGTTTTCTAGACAAAGATCTCTTAATTTAGGAATAAGGAAATCGTCAACATTTTTCCGTAGCGATCACCATTTACAGTGACCGTGTTTCCGGTGGAATCCTCGAAAAAGTACGGCCCTATGATCTGAGATGCAGTAAGACCACACCAAACAGTTACACGCTGACTATGCAACGGGACTTCGGTAAAATTCAATGGATTTTCTGTTGCCCAGAAACGACAATTTTGTTTGTTTACAGTTCCATTCAAGTGAAAATGGGCTTCGTCTGACATAATCAAAGTTGCTAGAAAATTGGTGGTGTCATTTATCTTCTGTTGGATCCATTGACAGAATTGTCGTCTTCGTGCGAAATCTCCATCGTTTAGTTGTTGCACTGTTTGAATTTTATATGGAAAGAGCATTAAATTTTGCTTGAATATACGGTGTGTTGTTCCATATCTAACTCCTAACAGCTGAGAAGCACGTCTGATGCTTATGTTAGGATTATCCTGTACAATTTCATGAGTTCTGTTAATGATCTCGTCTATCCTTGCTGTGCACACTCTTCCAGTTGGTTTTCTTTTTCCAATGCTGCCAGTTAGGGAAAAATTTCTGACACACCGACGGATTACTTTCTTAGAAGGTGATTTTGACATCTGAAAATTTGTCTTGAAAGATCTTTGAGCTGAAACTACACTTCTTCCATGCTCATAATATTGCTCAGTTATGAAACGCAGCTGTTCCACAGTCCATGCAGTCATCTTGAAGGGTTAGTTTTAACTAACACTTTTATTTTGTTTTGTATCTTATCTTGTCTTGTATTGTCAAAACCTATACAATCCTGTACAAACTTGTAACTATCCTCTTTCGAATGATGCGTATGATTTTATAAAAGGACTTATACTTTAAGAGTTACAGGGGTTTCTTTTGGGTCCCATTTCTCTGGATCACCCTTTAGTAGTGTGTCGAATGTAACTCCGTTACAATTTTGCAACAAAGAATAATGTAGTACGAAACTATATGCTATAGATGTAAAACCTTACGTGCAGACAACGTCTATGCTACGTACAAAAAATTACGTCTAAAGTTTACTCGTACTTCACGTGTATACAATGTCATTGTGCAACGTTGTATCAACGTTGCAATATAACGGTTAAGTTTTACGTTATGACTACGTCAGTACAACGTCAATTTCTGACATGACCAAGATTCAACCAAAATACATCGTTGTAATTACGTAGTATGTTTGCTGGGTTGGTATGCTGAACTTTATTTTGTAAGATTGTATTTGTATGTCAAGTTAATGGCTATGCTGGCCTTATTTTTGTTATGTAATATGCATATTAAGTGAAGTGTATCATAATATTGTACTTGTATGAGATCGAGTCCAGAGAGGACTTTGTAATTTCTGACAGTCGTGGTGGGGCGTGGTTCGGATTCTATGGAAAAACTATACGCGCTCACAACATGGTATCATATGTGGTACCTTTATTTCATAATTAAATATAAATTATTAATTAATTGAATTAAATATCTATACAAAATTGCCTCGGGATTGGCGACATAGCCTATTGGGAATGAAATAATTGCCATACGTACAAAGAACCTGTATGTATGCATCGAGCCTCACATGGCAACAAGAAAACCCAATTTATTGTTTAGTCTACCACAGAGAAGTAGACCAAACAAAACTTTGCCAGATCAGCAAATAATGAAAATACAACGCGAATATAGGAACGGCTCTCGGAGCTGTTTAATTGTACAGCGAACGCTTTAAACAGGGAAGATGTGCTTTTGTCTTCCCTAAAGTTCTGAGTGAATTCCTTATAATAAACTTAATTACTACAGATAGGATAGGCCTATACCTAAAAGTGTTTATATAGTGACTACCTATATTAATTACATCCAGTTAACTCATCGCGTAACTCCATCGTGACGGCCCTACACCGAAAACGATCGTGACGCCCTACATCGAAGTAAACTAAAACCCAGCAAAAATAAGGTGGGACAATTTCTTTTCGTTCACATATAGGCATCTAAAATCCCGACGCTAAAATTACCATAAACAATTAAATATAAAGAGGTCCTTTAAAGACCTACATTTTCATAACAAACTAACGAAAAAACATAGGGCTTTTGTCGTTTAACTCTCCACTCAAATCTGCTGGAAATTTCCAACGGATGAGGGTATCAGGCAATCAACCCATAGCCCTATATAGTTTTTTCAGAGATTCCATGTTAAACTGTAGGTCTAAAGTGGAGTGACAAGCTTAACCTTCGTCAGAATGAACAATTCGGGCTGAAGCAAAACCAAGATAAATCAAGGTACGTTAGGTTAAGCGGCTATAGGTTGTGAATGATCCGCAATAAAGATGTTTTGTTTTGTTTATATCTCACTTCAGAGGGCGCTGCGAGTCAATTTTTTGTGAACATTTATCAATGAAATGAACCTTTATGATTAGACTCTTTGTTGGCTTTGGTGTATCTAATCTTTGATATGGTGTCAATAACCTTTCATGGTTGATAACACTTTAATTAAACATAATAATAATAATGATAATAATAATGATAATAATAATTTTTATTATTAACAAGAAGCGGCTATAGGTTGTGAATAATTTGCAATAAAGATGTTTTGTTTTGTTTATATCTCACTTCAGAGGGCGCTGCGAGTCAATTTTTTATGAACATTTATCAATGAAATGAACCTTTATGATTAGACTCTTTGTTGGCTTTTGTGTATCTAATCTTTGATATGGTGTCAATAACCTTTCATGGTTGATAACACCTTAATTAAACATAATAATAATAATGATAATAATAATGATAATAATAATTTTTATTATTAACAAGAAGCGGCTATAGGTTGTGAATAATCCGCAATAAAGATGTTTTGTTTTGTTTATATCTCACTTCAGAGGGCGCTGCGAGTCAATTTTTTATGAACATTTATCAATGAAATGAACCTTTATGATTAGACTCTTTGTTGGCTTTGGTGTATCTAATCTTTGATATGGTGTCAATAACCTTTCATGGTTGATAACACCTTAATTAAACATAATAATAATAATGATAATAATAATGATAATAATAATTTTTATTATTAACAAGAAGCGGCTATAGGTTGTGAATAATCCGCAATAAAGATGTTTTGTTTTGTTTATATCTCACTTCAGAGGGCGCTGCGAGTCAATTTTTTATGAACATTTATCAATGAAATGAACCTTTATGATTAGACTCTTTGTTGGCTTTTGTGTATCTAATCTTTGATATGGTGTCAATAAGCTTTCATGGTTGATAACACCTTAATTAAACATAATAATAATAATGATAATAATAATGATAATAATAATTTTTATTATTAACAAGAAGCGGCTATAGGTTGTGAATAATCCGCAATAAAGATGTTTTGTTTTGTTTATATCTCACTTCAGAGGGCGCTGCGAGTCAATTTTTTATGAACATTTATCAATGAAATGAACCTTTATGATTAGACTCTTTGTTGGCTTTGGTGTATCTAATCTTTGATATTGTGTCAATAACCTTTCATGGTTGATAACACCTTAATTAAACATAATAATAATAATGATAATAATAATGATAATAATAATTTTTATTATTAACAAGAAGCGGCTATAGGTTGTGAATAATCCGCAATAAAGATGTTTTGTTTTGTTTATATCTCACTTCAGAGGGCGCTGCGAGTCAATTTTTTATGAACATTTATCAATGAAATGAACCTTTATGATTAGACTCTTTGTTGGCTTTGGTGTATCTAATCTTTGATATTGTGTCAATAACCTTTCATGGTTGATAACACCTTAATTAAACATAATAATAATAATGATAATAATAATGATAATAATAATTTTTATTATTAACAAGAAGCGGCTATAGGTTGTGAATAATCCGCAATAAAGATGTTTTGTTTTGTTTATATCTCACTTCAGAGGGCGCTGCGAGTCAATTTTTTATGAACATTTATCAATGAAATGAACCTTTATGATTAGACTCTTTGTTGGCTTTGGTGTATCTAATCTTTGATATGGTGTCAATAACCTTTCATGGTTGATAACACCTTAATTAAACATAATAATAATGATAATAATAATGATAATAATAATTTTTATTATTAACAAGAAGCGGCTATAGGTTGTGAATAATCCGCAATAAAGATGTTTTGTTTTGTTTATATCTCACTTCAGAGGGCGCTGCGAGTCAATTTTTTATGAACATTTAACAATGAAATGAACCTTTATGACTAGACTCTTTGTTGGCTTTGGTGTATCTAATATTTGATATGGTGTCAATATAATAATAATAATGATAATAATAATTTTTATTATTAACAAGAAGAACTTTTCAGTTTTCTAGTAGAACCTTCTCCTCCAGTCTCAGTCTTGTAAATGGTGCAGTGGTGCCGAAGATACCATAGAACCTATGCCCTATGGTATCTTCGGCACCATAGGTATAGGTCATCGTCTACTGAAATTCCCAAAATTTACTTTTAACTTCCCAAGAGCACAACTTAAGGATAAACTCCGTGTGCATAATCTCAATCTCAATCCTGGATGGAGCTGGACATGATTCACAAGAAAAATACTAACTTATTCTAAGGAAAACAAAAGCCTTAAAAGTAATTCTATGACAAAGTTTTGTGTTTGAAGTAGTTATGCGAAGTGAACTGTCTCTAAGACTGGAAGAAATGGATACTCATTATGGGTACCCACACCACCCAAGAATTTCTATTGTCATCATCGTCTTTCATAGGTGTCAGCCAGGGCCCGAGCATCAGAGTAAAATTTATTGGGGGCCCAGACAGCCAAGGTGCCAGCATGGCCCAATTAAGAAAATGTTTTAAGCTCTTTCTTTTTTTTCTTTATAGCCTTTTGTCAATGATACGTCTCTTAATTCTGTTCAGGTCAATATCCTACTTTGGCATCCCAAATTATTCAACCAACCAAAAATAAACAGTACTCCAACACTTTCAAATGTATTCTGGTTGGTAATTATTCGTTTTTTGACCCAGTCTCTCTTTATAATGAGCAAACGTTTCTGGTTAATTTGGAGGTGCTCTGCACGAATCTGCCATCCGTTTCCTGTGCAAATGCGTAGTTTTCGAGATATCGTCATCTTGAAAACTACGCATTTGCACAGGAAACGGATGGCAGATTCGTGCAAAACACCTCAAAATCAACCAGAAAAGTTTGCATTCATGCTAACTAACCTAACTTAACCTAACCACCTAACCTAACCAGTCACCTTATTTTGGAGGATATAGTTCTGCAATTGCAGTAAGGAAGTGATGCAGAACTGTAGAATCGTCAGGATATTCTGCCAGGAACAAGTATCGTGCGAAATATTTCCGGTAATGAGGATGCCATGTGCCCTTAAAGATAGAAACAGTAAATCCACACACACTTATTTTTTGGATTTTTTTTACGGCACCTAAACACCTTCGAGTCTTGTCTTAAAATACAGGCAGTATTACATTTATGGCAAATCATGGATGTCGGAATTATGCCGTGATTGGAAAAAAATCTAAAGTTTTATCTTTGAGGCCAACAAGGCGGATTAGGTCTTCGAAATCAAGTTCACAAGATTGACACGTCATAACAGTAGAACGAAAATCACCACACTAACCAGAAACAGAAAGAAGTAGCCAAAGCAAGAAAAAGTAGCCAAAAAAAGCCAAGAAAAATCTCCAAAAAAGGTAGCCCAAATAAACAAACCCACCGAAATTTATATACATACATATTAGAAAGTAGAAAATACTTTTTTTTAAAAAGTACATTTTATACAAATTTGCATAAGATAATATATATATATTTTCTTATTCAGTTTTGATTGGTTATTCAATATATATTGCTGTTATAGCTGGGTATGACTAGGTCAAAAAACGAATATTAACCTTCTGGTTTCCTTCCAGTGGGTTCTGAGCAGGGTTGGCACTAGTGGGCCCAGCCCGAAAAAACCCACTTGAAAAAACCCACTATTTTACCCACTTGTGGGTTTTTTCATGAAACTTAAGAAGTGCATATGCAATTATTTTTAAAAATTGTCATATAGGCGCCTATAATGATTTTACATGCAAAGCAAGCAAACATGAGTCAACAAATAGACCTACAGGTATAACTCTTTGGGTGAGGTAGCAGGTTATAGAGTGTAGACATCAGCCAATCAGGGTGTTATACATCCTGATTCTTCAGTCAACTGCATCTTCAAGGAATTTTCTACTTCTTCATGGATTGTATTTAAAAGTGGACCAGACAAATTTCGACGGAAAGGTGGAGTGTAGCCTGGTCTTAGAGTCTCTATCATTTCAATAAAATACTTAGACTCTGCACATAGAAATGGAATATTATTTGCATAAAAGAATTTGGCTATTTTGTTATCAATGACATTTTTCTGCAAAGTTGTTGTTGTCATGCCAAAATCGCTTACTTTCTTTTGAATTTTTCTTTTTTTCATCTGTAATTGTGTCAGTGGTGGTGAGGATGAGTCTGGATCATCTGAGAGGTCTATGTCATGGCAGTATGAAGATGATGTACTGGCAGTATTGTCAGTCTTGTTTCTTGATTCCATGTGTTTCAAACATTTCATTAAATGCATTTTTATTTGCTCTATTTTATTACTTATTTCATTACTGCAATGTTTGCATCTAACTTTACTAGTCCCATCAATAATATTGACTTCACTCCATTCATGCCCTGATTTTCTTCCTGATCCAAAGGTCTTTGGCATTATTTAATGCAGTTATAACTTCAAACAGACTAATTCTGTAGGCTAGCAGTAAAGATAAATATGCTGTTGCCAGTTTGTTTTATTTAACTGTGAAATAAAAGAAAAATATTCAGTAATATGAATTAAATAGATATAACTAGCTGAATTAAGTTCCCTTTGGGAGCTGTAATTCATCTACTTCCAGCAGAAGACACAGGGGCCTGTCTTCCATAGGAAGTATAGCCTAACAAATAGGATAATTTACCACACCAAATTTAGTTCAAATTGGTCCATGTTTTCCAAATTTTGTTGTGAAGCTCAATCTGAGAAAATAATAACTTTTTATGCTTAATTGCCTGGAAGGCAACCTTTTTGCTAAAAACAAGACAAATGTTATATTAATAGTGTACGGTACAGTACAGTATTATTATAAAAATAAGAATAGGTAGGTCTAATATGAACTACCATATGGACATATGAAAAAACCCAATTTTACCCGGGTTTTTTCGGGTTTTAGGTGAAAAAACCCGAAAAAACCCACCTGGGTTGGGCTTTTTCAAAAAAAGTGGGTTTCTTGCCAACCCTGGTTCTGAGCCATGTTGGAATTACAGGTAATGACTAATGAGATGGTTGATACGCTGGCCAGGGCTGCTCATTCCCTCCCTGCTATAACTTCGCTATATTTCCACCCAGGCGAGGGTTTTGCAGTAGCTAAAGTGGCAGTGCAAAATGATTACAAAACCTAATGGGAGAGATTACAGCACTCAACTCTCTATGGAATGTTTAAGCCTTCCTGGGGCACAAGAAATTGGCCTGTACCATCTTCCCACTATAAAGTTTCTATAATATTTAGATTCCATTCTGGCCATGTAGGCCTTCAGGCTTGCTTACATCAGATTGGACTAGCCTTCGGTTAATATTTATTTTTTGACCCAGTCATACCCAGCTATAACAGCAATATATAGTGAATAACCAATCAAAACTGAATAAGAAAATATATATATATTATCTTGTGCAAATTTGTATAAAATGTACTTTTTTATAAAAAAAATATTTTCTACTTTCTAATATGTATGTATATAAATTTCGGTTAATTTGTTTATTTTGGCTACCTTTTTTAGTATATTTGGTGATTCTGGCTACTTCTTCATAATTCAATTTGTCCTGTTTTACAAGTAAATCATTTTTAGCAATTTTTTGTCTGTTCAGTTTGGTTTTTTGTGACTAGAAGTATGACGTGTCAGTTATGCATATTTGATTTTTAAGACGTGATCCGCCATATTGCCCTCGATGAAGACAAGAGTTTAGACCTTTTTTTCAATCACAGAATAATTAAGACATCTGTGACCTGCCCTAAATGCAATAGTGCTTGTATTTTAACAAAAGACCAGAAGGTCTTTAAGTGCCGTAAAAAAATCTTAAAAATAACCTTGTGTCATTTCAGTTTAAGGGCACGTGAAATTTAGTGGACTACCCATGCAAGGTTGGCACATGTTATTACATTATCATTTGTATAATTTAGGTCTCGGGGGTACGGGGGTGGAACCCCCGTAAAGATCACACATCACAAATTGATCGGTCCTAATGTTTTGCGGACAGTTCAGTACGTTACACCAGTTAGGTCAACTGTACACCCTTGATGATTGGTTAGGGTAAGTCATGATATTTTCGTTTAAATTCATTAGTTTAAATGAAAATGATGAGTGCAAACTTTTCTGGTTAATTTTGAGGTGTTTTGTATGAAACTGCCATCCGTTTCCTGTGCAAATGCGTAGTTTTCAAGATGACGATATCTCGAAAACTACATATTTGCACAGGAAACGGATGGCAGATTCGTGCAGAACACCTCAAAATTGACCAGAAAAGTTTGCTCTCATTATAAAAAGAGACTGGGTCAAAAAACGAATAATTACCTTTAGTTGACTTAACTGGGCATTTAGTTGACTTAACCAGGCATTCAATTAACCTAACTGGGCATTCACTTAACCTAACAGTAACGGTTAATATTGGTTATTTCACCTAAATATCTTCTGATCTTTTTGTATTAGGCATTCACTGCCGCATTTCAGGTAAGTTAAGGATGAGAGAATAATTGATAAAAACATCCAATTCATTAAATGTTAGAAATAAACTTTATACATACCCTATGCAGTATTTTATTGATATGATAATTTAACTCAGTAGTCTAAATTTTGAAGTGTTCCTTGAGAGTATTTACTGCTTTTCTTTGTTTAGGTCCATGTGGATGTAGAAAGCTCACTTCAACCTCTCCATCAGGTTGGCTTTCTGTATTTAAAATTACCGTCAACCACCAATATCCATCATATACAACAGTGACATAACTATTATATCCCTTGATGTTCAGCTTATCTCTCACTTCTAGGGTGGTTTGAGAAATTGGCTTGAAGTAATGGAGTTTCTGAGTACTAGCAATTGTTTTACAATGTGAAAATCTCTCATCCAGAATTCTTTTCTCATCCTCATATTCTTTTACATTTGTATATTGACACTTTATGTTTGGGATCATCTCATTTGCAAATTGGTAAAGCTGTAGGAATATGGTCATCATATGGGTGTTGCAGACTTGCTTTGTGGGCTAATCATTTTACAGTGCCTCCAATACTGTTACAAGGACTTTTTCCATGGCTAGTAGCAAAAAAGTGCCATTTGGCCTCAATATTAAAATCTTTCTTATGATGACAAAGATTAATAAAATTTGTCTTATTTTTATACTGTCCAGCACATCCATCAGAGAAATATATGATTTTGCTGGGATTGGTGATGTTCTCTTTGATGTAGTTTATTAAGTATTTTTGAAACAGGTGTACTGCTACCGTGTCATGAACATTGCATTCTGAAATGATCACGAAACTTTTGTGTGCAATGTTATCCCTTGTTCCATCCATGTAATATATCACAAAGGGATGTATGGTAGCCATCAAATTATTCCAATGAGAGCTTTGCACTTCATCTTGCATTACAAAGGAATAATTTTCTGCAAAGTCACCAATGACCAGTGGTGGGCACCATTAACCAAAAAGTTAACTTCGATAACGATAGTCCATTAACCCCAATTTTTAACTCCAATAATTTTACTACAAAGTTAACGGAAGTTAACGATAATCCATTAATGATAACTATTTCTTTACTAACATTTAAAAAAATCAAGAAAAAAACTTTAAAACCCATAGAAAATGTTTGTTTATGCAAAATCCAACAATAAATAGGTATTTAACTGTATTTTTATCAAGTTTTGCAACTTTTTTGCTTAAAAACTTTTGTTTTATTTTTCATAAAAAATGTACTGATTACATGTTTTGAAACCCTTGTAACCACCAACCATTAACTAAATTTTAATTTACCAGAGAATTATTATGGCGGGAACTGAAAGGTAAAATTAAATTTTAGGTACATTTATTAAAGACTATGACACAATGTGCTGGTTGCCCTTCAGAAAGACCAACTTCTCAAAGTTAGGCCCATACGTATATATATATATATATATATATATATATATATATATATATATATATATATATATAGGACTTTTACTAACGTTAAAAGAACCTTCTTACCTTCAATAAAACGCGCACAACCTCCCCTTGCGAGATCTGGAAGCAGACTGAAGTTATGGCGGTTTGAATTCATTCACGGAGCGGTGATCTTCCGTGAATGACTCCTCGCAGTTAACATGTTAACGGACTTTAACAGACTAAATATCGAGTTATCGGAAGTTAACTGGTCCGATAATGATAAATGGAAATTAACTTCCATTAATAGTCCATTAAAAAAAGTTAACCATTAATTAACTGTTATCGGATTAACGCTTTAGTGCCCAACACTGCCAATGACTAAAATTTCACCTTGTTTAAGAGATTCCTTTAAGGTGCGATAGTGAGAAGATTGCATTTTAGCGATAAAATCATGCCATTGGTACAATTTCAATGTTGATGTGAAAGTTTTGATGAATTTGTCAACATTCAGTTGCATTGATTTGAGAGTTGAACAGTCAGTGGTTGTCCATTTCTTAAACTCAACAAAATCTATTTGATGATCATCAAATACCTTTTGAATGATACATCTAATTTCTGTGAAATCTCCACAGTTTTGGCAAGCACCTAGATGACAAGGTGCATTTGGTGGAGAACATTGGATCCAATTTATCCAATACCTTGGATGATCAATTTTGTAGTCTGTATCTTCAAATAATTTGTTGAATCTAGCCCCAACAGTCATCAATTTCATATTCTGAGGAATGGTACAAACTATAAACACACACCGAATGTGTTCCTGCAGAACCTGCCAACACACATTGTTTCAGTCAAAGTTCAGCAAATTTACTGAAGCCTACTTTAGCAGCAGGAATCATTTCTTTTAACAGTTGGTAAGCTTCTTTCAAGTTGCACAGAATTACTTGTTTTTGGAAATGTTTCCATTTTCCATCAACAACTAAGCTTATGCAATCTTTCCTGCCTGACATAATTCTACTAACTTCTTCAGAAAGATAGAAGGAAATGATGTTCTACAGATCTACAGAAGCTAAGGCTAACAAAGACCCTAAGATCCACTCTAAGGTTAGCCCGAGAGAAAGGAAAGAGAGGGGTTAAGAGAATAAGGTTAAGTAAGGAGCAACACCTATCATTCGTGGATTAACTTTCATTCAGAAAAAGAGAAAAAAGACTCACCATCATCATCCGCCGGCCACTGCTGACAAGTCAGAAAAATAGTCGGAGAGAATAGGAGAGAGGTGAAAGATGAAAAGAAGTAAAATAAGAACGCTTACAAACCATGCAAACACAGTCTTAACTCACAGTCATACCATGCAAACTACAAACATGCAAGAAAAGAGTTACAGACATGCAGAGTAAAAAAGTAGGTAAAGTTAAACAAAAAGTGGGTTAGTTTACACTATGAGCTACATCTACGTTCGTGTTAGTCTAATTTTTTTTTTTTTTTTAATAATTTTATTGCTGGCATCACACGCTGGCATGTCACAAGCTGGCATTCATCGTCAACAGACTCATCCTCGAGCACCACCATTAGAGCTCCTGTTGCTAACTTTGTTTTTTTATATTAAACAACATTAATACTCTTAAAATGTCTGTCAAGATGGTTCTTAAACATATTAACGCTGGTAGAATGAACGACTGACGCGGGAAAATTATTCCATTTATCAATTACTTCAAATGTAAAGAAGTTTTTAGCGATATTAGTAATGAAACGTCTGCCACGCAACTTAAATCTGTTATTGCGAGTATTACTATTATCGAAAGTGAACAATTTGTCAAAATTTACGTTATCGATGTTATTAATGATTTTGAAAACTTCAATAAGCTCCCCCCCTTAATCTTCTAGTTTCGAGTGAATACAGGTCTAACTCCAATCCTATCTTCATAAGGCTTATTGCGCAATGACGGAATAAGTTTCGTGGCATGATGCTGAACCCTTTCTAACCTATCAATATCCTCATGCAAGTACGGGCACCAAAACTGAATGGCATATTCTAAATGAGGCCTGACTAGGGACTTGTAAAGGGGCAATATAATATCCTTTGATTTAAATTTGAAATTACGCGCTATGAAGCCTAACATCCTATTAGCTTTTGCGCAAGACTCCAGGCACTGGTTCCAAACCTTTAAATCCTTAGATACACGTACGCCTAAATCTACTTCCTCGTCAACGCTCGCTAACTCCCTATCATCCATCGTGTACGTGTAATTATTGTTGCGAGAACCTATATGCAAAACTTTATATTTGTCTACGTTAAATTGCATCTGCCACTTATCTGTCCACTCCATAATCCTATTTACATCGTCTTGGATCTTATTTCTATCGTCATCGTTAACAACCTTACCGCCTATTTTAGTATCATCCGCGAATTTTGACACGTTACTAGTCAAGAAATTTTGACACGTTGTCAGTCATATTCTGTTCTAATCTTTTTCCAAGCTTTGGGTTAGGGTCAGACATAGTGCCCTCTTCTTCAAATACCTTTCTAGCCACAGATGCCATATATATAGTTGTGTCAAATTTAGTGGCAATTTTTCGCAGGCTCCAGCTACTTGTAATACAATGAGTATTTTGATTTTTTCACTCCTTAATTAAAGATACTGATTTAAACTTCTCTTAAGTTGATTCATGATTTCATCAAAATCATTTTCTTTTGATTGAACTGAACTTGTGCTTGGTTCTTCTAAACTAATGAGTGAGCCTTTTAACCCTTTGGATGCCGTAGTCGACTGTAGTTGAACGATTTTTTGGTAGTCACAAGTGCCATATTCGACTCTAGTCAATATTCTGTAATAATATTTTTCTTTGGCGCACTGTTCGACAAGTCTCTATGAGTTCATAAGAGTTGCCAATTATTTAATTTTGTCTTAATTTTGAAGCTCACTGACCCCCGACACTGACCCCCTGACGCTCATTTCTTCATTTTGCTGATAACGAAAATAATGAAAATGATCGACTTTATAAGATGAGGCCTATCATAGATATCACGAAAGATTTATATACTGCTGTATACAATGCCAGTAAAGAAGTTTGTGTGGATGAATCTATACTAAAATTCAAAGGACGTTTATTTTTCAAGCAGTATTTGCCAAGTAAACCTTCAGCTAAATGGGGAGTGAAACTATGGTCTCTTTGTGATTCTAAAACTGGATATTTGTTGAGGTTCAATGTTTACACAGGAAAAGATACTGAAAACACGCTTGTAGGAGGATTGGGAAGTACAGTTGTTCAAACTCTTCTAAAAGGTTTTGAGAATAAAGGCCATATTGTGTTTCTTGACAATTTCTATTCCAGCGTTAACCTTTATGAAGCCCTTAGACTAAAAGATATAGGTGCTTGTGGCACTGTTAGAGCAAATCGTAAAGGGCTGCCACCTGACATGAAAAGAATGAAACAAAACGAGGTGACCTTCCAACAATTTGGATAAATCAAAACAAAACTATGTTGGCCTGTACATGGCAAGACACTGGAAAAGTAAATATGATAGCAACTGTAGGAGACTGTGGAATAACAAAAGTAGCAATAAAATCTAAAAAAGGAGATCGGGTTGTTGATAAGCCAAGCATTCAGGTGAATTACAATAAACATATGGGAGGTGTAGATACATTTGACCAGTTGTGTGCAACTTATCCTTTCAACAGGAGAACGAAGAAATGGTATCAAGTAATCTGGCATTTCCTCATTGAGGTAGCACTGATAAATTCAAGGATATGCTTCAACATTCAAAACCCAACCAAAAATTAAGTCAGAAAATGTTTAGATTGAAAGTTATTGATGGCCTTTTAGATGGGTATGCATGGCATAATACACGTAAATGAGGGCACAGGCTTTCTCAGCCTATCATACAAAATAGACTGAAGGAAAGGCACTTCATCTCCAAATATGAAGGAAACCAAAAGCCAAATTGCATAGTTTGCTCAATTATGCCAGCCCAATGCAAACTGAAAGGCAAGGGGCCGTGTAAGAGAAAGCAAACGTGCTATTACTGTAAAGCATGCAATGGTAATCCACCATTGTGTATAACACCATGTTTTGAAGTTTACCACACGAAAAAAGACTACAAAATGGTGTGTAAATGCTGAAACCTCAATGCACTCCAGTAAGGCCTATACCAACATTTGGAAACTTATTTCTAAATATCCATAAACTAGTTGTTTAGTTTGATAAATAAAAAGATGATGAAATGTACTTATTTTACAGTGGATAATTATTTTTGCCTTTTATATTTTGTACTTTTATTGTTTTTTCCCTAGACTAGTTGTTTAGCTTGATAAATAAAAAAATGTGATCAAATGTATTTTATTTTACAATGGATAAATAATTTTGCCTTTTATATTTTACTAAATTAGAATAAACTTTGCATACATATATATATTTTTTTATGTCATTTATACCTTTGATAGCAAATCAAACTTGTTTCTATTGTATAAAAAAGTGAGTTATACATTCTGTTAGCGACCTAATACAAATTTGGAATAGATTCTGGAAATACTCATATAAATACAAATTTATCTCATTAAATGGTCGATTTATATTATTTTAATGATAATTTAGGAAAGTATATGCTTAAATCTAAAAATGAGAATCATAAAATTTACTATCAAAGAAAATTTGATTTTTATGGAAAACTGCATTTTTTCGAGAACAAACATTTCCAACCAAATTGGCAGCTTAAGGGTTAAATGTTCAAATTTTGCTTTCACACTGGATGTTAATCTGCTGATCATCTTTTGTGCATATGATTTTTTTTATTGCAGTTTGTCAACTTTTAGTGGGGATTCACCCACTGCTTGCAATGATTCATTGAAAAAACATGCTTCATGTTCTTTAGATTCAGCTGGTGATTCATCTGTGGACATCTCTATTTCAGATTGCAATGATGTAGGATCATCGCTAGTTGATGAGGTTTCAGGAGTCACCTTATTCTTTGCCATTTGCTCTAATTTCTCTCAGCATTGTTTGCAGAGTCTGTGGTCTTTGGAAAGATTCATAGACAGTAGCTTTTTCAGAATTAAATTGGAGACAATACGTAGATCCTTCATTCTTCTACTTCCCTTGTGACATTCCAGTGGATCTGCACATTTCAATTTCAACTTTTGGCAATCAAATCCATGACTGGCCTCCATTATGAGCCAATAAAAAGAATATATATCTATAATTTAGCGCAGGCCTATGAATTTAATACTAAAATAGCATACTACCAATTCCTAAAAAAATAAACAAGAATATAATAGTAGTAATATAATATATATAATAATATATATAATAGTAATACAATATATTATATTTTATAATATATAATATAATATATAATAAAATATTATAATATAATGTATTTTTGGCCTCAGTTCTGTTATAGAAATGGCATGGGAATTTAATACTAACATCTATGTAATATTCATAGATCTTAAAAAAGCATTTGATACAGTGCCCAGATGAAGAATGTAGAGATGTTTGGAGGAGATTTATGGGGTAAGGGGGACACTTCTTTTGGCTTTGAAAAGTTTGTATGAAGTTAGCAAATGCAAAGTAAGGACTGGACACAAAAATGATGAGTGGTTTGAAGTTAGAACAGGGGGGAAGCAGGGCAGTGTTATATCACCACTCCTGTTTATAGCCTACATGGACACAGTCATTGCAAGTTTCAAGCAACATCATGAAATGAATAATAATACAGAAATCCCCTGCGTTAACAACCTTCACATTATTGGAAACTTCACTTGGACGGACTAAATCGCTGTCTGGTCATTAACATTCAGTTTAACGTAATATAGGTCATTAAAGTGAAGATTTCCGCTAAAAAAGTCTGTTAGCATCACCGAACTTCACTTTAGCAGACTCCAAGTTGTTAAAGTGAAGGTGACACCACTGGAATATTATTGGAACCAGCCCTCGGATGAGGTTGCAGTCAGTTGTGTACATGTGCATGCATTCATAAGTAGGTTGTGTGTTGAATGTGGAGATTTGAGGGCTATACATACATGTGTAACTGTACTGAAGTATTTTGGTTACAGAAAACCCCACTTTAATGTCCTGTAGTCCGGTAAGGTGCAGGTCATTCGTACTTCACTTTAACGTTCCCCAGTATGTTAAAGTGGGGGTTTTCCATACTTCACTTTAGCGGAAATTTCACTTTAGCGACCACACGCTCCCCCCAAAGTGTACATTAATGTGAGTGTCTACTGTAATGGCATATGCGGATGACATAACATTCTGGATGACAGAGAGAGAAGATATAGAACAAGCTTTAATTGATTGGAATGAATGTTTGAAGGAGGTGGGTATGGAAATGAATATAGAAAAGACAGAAATATTAAGTGTATGTCGAAGAGAAGGAGAATTTGGAGTTCAAATAGGAGATAAGAGGCATTCCATGTCAAGTGTACACATGTTTTGGTGATTTCTGCCACTTATCTTACTGATTCTAATGATTTTTGATGTGGTAGTTGGGTATGATGAGTAATGAAGCGTGACCAAATTTTAGCCACTTGGGTCAAATACAGGGCCGGATTAAGACCTTTAGAGGCCCTAAGCACTTAAAAGATTTTGGTGCCCCATATATATGTAATTCAAAATATAAACAAAAATAAACCATAAAATAAAATTTTATTTTTTGAAATGAAACAAAACTTACAGTAAGATGGAAAATAATGTTTATTTTTGTATACTTCCACTTCATTTATATTTGAAAAGTTTTCTCCTACTTTTTTTAATTGCAAAGTCTTTGATCAGATCCTCAAAACTAATCTTACGTAAAACATCTGCTTCTATACTTAGTAGAGATAAGGCATCCAGCCTGCCCTGTTGCATAGTTGTTCTGTTGGTATTTTTAATATACTTCAACTGAGAAAATGAACGCTCAGCTGAGCAATTTGTGACCATTAATGTTAAAAATATACGAAAGGCAATTTCTACATTTGGGAAGGCACACTCAATATTATCTTCTACAATTATTTTATAAAGTTCAGCATGACTGAATCTTGTTTTTACATTTTTTTTTGCACTGAACTTATGGCACACATATGAGTGAAACTGCTGAAGCTCAGCAGAGAAATTAGTGTTCAAGTCCTCTGGGTAAGCATCAATCATCGTTTTACAACCCTGAGAATACCTTTCAATTTCAGTAGATGATGAAGTGGTGACATTATGTGGCATATCACTTAGAAAAGAAAATCTCTCTGCTATTTCTTTGTATATCTCTCCTCTTCTTCTCATCTCAGTTTCAAGTTTGTCAACAATTGTGTAAAAGGTGGTGATAAGAAATTTATCTCTGGCATTCAGATATACTTCTGGTGCATCTCCGTCATTGGGTACCTTCTTTCTGATACGTTTGCGAGTTTGAGCTGCCTTGTAATCAACATCTATCTGGTAGCATTTCCTTTGTAGCTACTTCATATCTTTCAAATTCATCTCGTGAAGTGCACAGTTGGTCAGCTAATGATCCATACAGATCTGCACATGTTTTTAAGTTCACATCCTTATTCTGTAGAACTTTGCTTACTCTATGAAAATTTTGCAAAATCTCATCCCAAAAATTCAACATAAAAACGAATTCTAGCTCTTGCATCTTATTTGCAATATTATTTGCTTCTCTTCTAGTGTCTCCCTTTTGTGACTGGTCTTCAGCTATACATTCTAACGCTTCTAAAATTTTAAGGAAAGATTTCAAAATTGCTGCTGTTGCCATAGCATGTGCCTCCCATCTGGTATCAGAGAGGGATTTTAATTATAGGAAATATGAACATTTGCTTAGGGCCTAAATTGTCCTAACTACGTTTGATGTTATATATACATTACAAATTATTCACTCTGGTTATTACAATCTAAATTCTTTTATACTGTTATGACAATAGATAAATAAATTATAAAATAAAGATACGTGTATGATAAAATATTGTTATATATACAAAATAAAGTACACTTCATAGACTTACCCTAGAGAAGAAGAGAGAGCAAACAGATAAACTTCTTCAACGCTAATTAACTTAGGTCAGTATATCTATTATTATAATGGCCGTGATAAACATCACTTGATACAACAGCAATATAGAGAGTTTATAGTTTCTTTATTTTAATATTAATTTATATTACAATTCTATAAACCTAAATCTTTCTGTAAAACAATACCAAATGATTATGTAAAATATATATTTAATATTATATGCACAAATCACACGTTCAGAATAACTTCCTATAGCACACGAAAAATATTTAATCTATATGTATTTTAATATGGCCCCAAAGATTTGATATAAACAAAATAATAACGCAAAGCGTTAAAGGTGTGATTACAACGAAATATATTTATTTTCTCAAAAGGGTTGTTGTTCACTACAAATTCAAACAATGAAAAAAAAAAATACATATATGAATATATGAATTCAGTTTTCAACAGCTATAGGCTATAAGCCGCGATTATAATAGTATAATAAATCCATGGTAAATCCGACAATGGAAAATTTCTGTGGTGCCCCCCTTCCCTTGATGCCCTAAGCACGGGCTTATTTTGCTTAATGGTTATTCCGGCCCTGGTCAAATAGTTTGGGAGTAATGACTGCCCCCCCCTCCAAATTTGGTGTCAGCAGCGTAACCTCATGATTTTGAAAGGTCATAACTCAGGATCTAATGGATGGATTTTAATGAAAAATGGCATAAGTAAAGACCTTTAGATGAAACATATTCAAGCAAAAGATTGGAGTGGGATCTCTATGGGTTTGCTTTCCACAAGCATTTGAAATTGTGCATGTTGAAAATTTTGAGCATTTTATTTAAGATAATTTCACAAATAGTTCATATATATACATTAGGGTGCATCAAATTTCCCATGATTTTTCAAAAAGTTTTATTTCAATCTGTCCCTATGATTACTGTGTTCCAATGCCTGAAATAGCACATATGGCCAAATTTCAAAGATTTATGTGGTCATCTAGGGGGTCCACATCATTGATGCAATATTTAGTATTGGAGTTAAATTGACCAAAAAATTAAACATTTTATATCCCGGTTTCCGTGTTTGCAAAAGTATCAGAACCAGTAAAAATGTATTAAATAATCAAAACAGGGATACATTACATTGATTTCTACATTACTTTCTGACGTCTGACATTACAGTCTGGTTTATACATTATATTATTGATACTATATACATTATTGGTGATACAAGCAAGTCAAAGTCAAAAGAACACTACTTTAATAAAAAATTTCAAGAGCTGTAAATGAACATGAACAATTAGTTAGTCTCCAGTTTTTCTCTTTCGAAGATTAGGAAGCTTCTTTCTGTCGGATTCAACAACTTGTAGGACATTTTGGTAATGTTGTTCTGATCTGGCAGCCATGAGGAAATTAGAACTTAGCTTCACCCCACGCTCAGCACAATCATTTACGACGGTAACTGCCGAGATGTGTTCTCTGGATGTTTGAAAGGAAGCTAATTCTGGCCAATTTTCGATATTATGAGTCAGGAAAGAACTGTCAAGTTCCAGAACAGAGAAAATGTACCATGAATCTTTGTTGATTAAGTCGCCAAGCTTTGTCGTGCTGGAAATGGAGTTTGGAAATTTGGGTTTCCCAAATCCCGTACCAAATCGATGTTGTGGTAAAGATGCCTGATCTTGTGCTGGCTTTACTGCTATAAGTCTCTCAGCCAGATAGCGGCATTCAGCTTCAGGGACTGCATCATTAAAGAGCGCAAGAGGTACCATCTCAGCAGTCAGGTACATAGGTGATGCTTGAGAGCTTTTATCGCACTAGTATGCTGGGGCTGAGTTTTTATATCTGAGGATGTCTTGGTAAAGACAGGTCATTCCATGGAGCCTCGACCGCGCTTGAACAGGTGATCCACCACCAGCTGTACAGCAAGCAAGCAAAGTTGACAAACTCGCGCAGTTTGGGTTGTTGTGCTTCCGTGGTAATGGTTCCAGAGGGAAGAGAGCTGATCTGCTCCTCCAGCAGCACCATCTTAATGGAGTAGAGAAATTGGCCATCCACCTAGCCCTGTGTACAGCACCAGGACGTCGAAATGAAAACTCTCTACTTGTCCCATCCAAGTAGAGCAAACAAAGATCAGAAAATTCTTTGTAGTCATCACATTGATGCTTCACAACAGACTGCGCGCATGAAATCGCTCTGGCCCTATAGTCATGGATTATGGTTTGTACATCATCTGAATAAGAGGTACCATCCAAAAAATTAAGTGCCTGATTATTGTTGTGTTGAACTGTGTCTAAATGCTTTCGGAACTGACAGAATATGGTAACTTCTAGTGACATTGGTGGTTCTATTTCAGATCATTGAAGACTTGTGTAAGGATTACCTCGCCAACGTGATGCCGGCAAGCTGACCACAGTAAAGCTCGACCTATGTCCTGGTGCAGGCTAACACATGCAGCACTCACATGACCAGTGTTACTAGCTATTGTGTCAAAAGTCATGTTCACTACTGAGCAACACAATTCCATGATCGGAGAAGCTCCATGGTGAGATTAGCAATGCTTTGACCAGCTGGCTGATCTGTATTTGGCTTGTAGGAAGGCACACCAAGAAGTTTGATGTCATAGGAATTGCCAACTGCTACGGTGAGCCTCTCTTCAGCTTTAGTTTGGTATGACAGAGTTGACATCAGTTTGAATCCCAGTGAAGAGACAGGAACTGTGGTGGAACCCAGGACTCTTTGACCGATGATGCAAGCTCTTCACCAACCTTACGTCTTGCTCTGTCGGCGGTAGAATATGAGTGTGAAACATTTTTTGTGTCACCTCCTAATTCCTTAATGATGGCTTTGGTAAATGCTGCCTGTTGGGCCAGTGTGATCTTCGTGCGTGTAGACAGGGAAACATCCTATGGGATTTGAGTATGTCATGGCTTATAAAAGCAGTTGTTCCTGAACGAGTTGCTTGGCGAGATTTTTGTGTTTTGGTTTGTAATCCTCTATATCACCCTCTTCATCCTCAACATCACTGTTGCTTTCCTCACTGTTCTCAATCTGAACTTTGCTTGTAGATGCTTGGGCTTTATGAGCTTTAAGCTGTTGTTCTGCTTGCATCATTTCCTTTTCCTGCTTTCTTTGGACTTTTGATGCGAGCTTCTTGTCATGGCTTCCAAACGATGCGACTCTGCCTGATTTCATTGACCGCAAGAACTCCAGATCTTCAGGATCTTTTATGAGTTGCTCAGCATTCCTTGGCCAAAACTGAAATGTTTCTTGTAATTCCTTTTCGATCCCATTAAGCTTCGCAACTGCACCAGGCGAAGAACGCCAATCCACTGGAAGTTCCCTAAGTTTTGCATTTTTTTGCAGATAGTCCTAATTTTTTCAACAGCTTTCCTCTCGGTAATCATGGCAATGTTGCCTTTCTGATAAAATGGAATAACTTTTTGCAAGACAAATTTAGCATTGTTCCATTTTGTACGGTTAAACGGTATACCTTCTTGCTGATGAAACATGTAGCATCGCAACACTTGCTCACATGTTTGGCAGCCTAGATCCTGTTATCTCTGCATCTGCATCGCTGATTCCAGCACCAAGACCATAAATGGCAGCAGTTTGACGAGTTTTAACAGCATATTTATCATTTGTGCTACCTGAACTGGACATAATGCACGACAGGTGTAAAGAGAAATAAAAATTTATTAACGTAAACACTTGCACATAAACATTTAACATAAACACACAAAAATCACATTTATCATAAACACTTGCATATCAGATTATACATTGCAGTTCCTTTTAGAATATTCTATAACTTTCCACCACTTCCTAGCACTTTCTAGAGGTTTCTATCACTTTCTAGAGGTACTATCACTTTATAGAAGTTTCTATCACTTTTTAGAAGTATATATATGACCTTTAGAAATAACACTTACATGTTCTTGGGCTGATTTTGTAGTGAACAAAATCTTTAAACTTCTACTTTTGGATCTCAAATCACAGAATGACTGTGGGGTTGGTGTGCATATAGGAAGTCTGTGTGGACCCCATAAATGGCATTCAAATCCAAAAATAATTCACATAGTAGGTTTTCTTAACCATTGGAACATTTCTAACTTAGGGACAAAGTGAAACTTTGTCATTGGTGATTTTGATGCACCCTAATATACATATATAATATAGCTACATACATGATTTGATATATACCTATAGGTAAGCATCAAGATTTTTACAAACAAATTATTTGGTTCTCTAAAAGTATCAATAATTTTTATCACAAATCCTATATAATTTTTGCAGTTAAAAATAACTTTAAATTTAGGTGTTTGAAGTTTGAACAGTGAACAATGACTAACTTGTACAGGTATTTCTGATGAATTAACACTTCATATTGCCTTGCTGAACCTGAAAAATATAAATTTTATACCTATTAAAAATTTAAGTAAAATTATCATGATAAGGAGTTGTTTAAAAAATTAATTAGCAAGGTATAGTTAAACCCCTTAGTTACCTCCCAAGGCCTAGGTGTGTACCTCATTCCAACTTCCAAAGGACCTAGGCCTAGATACAATGCAGGGTGCCAAAACAGGTTTTTTTTATTCCGTATTAGTTTAGAGATCTTATATATTCTACTGTATGGCAGAAACAAGCATAGGCATCAGGCATGCGCTTGTGGAAAAAATAAATTTTCGAACCTCTAAGCTACTAGGATTCTAACCCAGGACCATTTATTCACAGTCACAGGCTCTAACGACTAGAGGGTTAGAGAAATTTCCCTTATTTAATAATAATTTAATATTAGTTAGCTGTACAATTTAAGATAGACTAATACTTAGAACTGTATTCATAAGTGTAATTATTAAAATATAGTTAGTTACAGTATATAGGCATACATGTCAATAAGCAATTTAAATAGCAATACTCACATTTTCCATGCAGTTGTAAGTTTTTGATTATATGTTTTCTTTCAGTTTCCATGGGTTCTCCCACATGAACACCAGTGGTGGGCGCGGTACCAAAATTTGGGGGTGCGTTACGCGGTACTGCGGTACCTCAGCATGCCCAGTGCGTTACGCGGTACTGCGGTACTTTTTCAGGTCCCCCTGGTGCGTTCCACGGTACTGCGGTACTGCACACAAGAACAACACAAGTAATAGCACATATTTTCAGAAATTGCATATCGGCGATTTCGCACCTGAACTTTCTGCCATAATGGCTAAAAATCGATCTTTGTCACAGAAATGTAACACACGTGCAACCGGCTCAAAAGCAAGCACTGCACTGAGGCGTTGTGATAGGATGGCAACGTAACATGTTCTGAACGAAAACTTAACGTGTCTAGAGTTAGGCTGATGCAACACACGCAGCATTCGTCTTACTGTACTCCTGTAATAAGGTTTACTTCAAAAAAAGTATTAATTTTTTGAAAAGTCGTGTTTGTCGGTACTGCGGAAAGTACCGCGGGAAATTTGAATGCGGTAGCGGTACTGCTGTACTTTCAGCGATCCTTTGCGGTACTGCATTATGCGGTACCGGTTTGGTAGTGCGGTAGTACCGCAGTACCGCAAAAAATACCGCAAGTGCCCAGCTTTGATGAACACTACGGTACTAGTATCTGATGATTCGGCCATTTTCAGTTTTGATCTGAAAACAATAATAGTCATGTATTACATGTTGTTAAACATAAATAAAAATATTATGTATAGCCTAGCACATAGCACCTAGTCCTGCACTATATAATTGGTAATAAGAACAAAAGAAAAATAAAACATTGTGCCAATGAAATAACAATTATAACGTTAGAAACATCACACGAAACAAAATTTCAAAGCTCTACTAGACCTACAAAAAAGCAAGACACCAAAATAAAAAACTAGGCCCTAGTATTTCAGGACATGCTCTTTTCATTGGTTTTTGTTAGAGTACGGTATGGTGCAAGCTGTCCCACATGATCATTTTGAGCTTTAAAGATGGGACATTTTTGTCACATAAATTAATTTTGGCCATTTTTGATGCCTTATATCTCAGCAACTAGAACAGGTAGGAAGATCTGGATTGAAACATTTTGTAGCATAGGCAGTATTTTCTTGATTTCTAACAAAAGCTCACGGAGTCAAGTAGATCCAGAGCTATAATTTTCTAAAAGTGGCTTCCCAGGAATCAAAATGTAATTTGAAGCCTACTTTGGGGATATTTTATGGAAAATCTATACTTCCTAGAGCTCTAGTAATGTGAGTTTTGAAATCTACAGTACATTTTGACCCTAGGAGCAAATTTTCAGAGCAGAAGGATTTGTTACTGTGGAATGCTGACTAGCTAAAAATGGCACAAATAATTCGGCGCTCAATGCAATGGACAAAGTAGCCCATGCTCTTGGAGCCCTAGTGACAGAACCACAAGCGATATGGAACTAAAACATTGCAGAACTTCCTTTAAGGCTTAAAGGAATCTGAGAGCAAAGTTAGAACAAAATCTGATGTGGTAAGGTGGAGACCACAGGTCCACTTGACATGGAATGACCCTACTGAATGTTGTTTATTGCAGAGGTGGGGAGTCAGCCAAAAAAATTCTGACTCCTGACTCCCGACTCTTGAGTCAGTTTTTTTAAACTAACTCCTGACTCCCTGCAATAATTCTATACACTACAGTATTATAGCTGTAGCATTAACCTAATCCTCTTTTCCCATTGGAGAGGGTTAGGGGTCCAAATCTGTATATGTAAGACCTAAGAAGGCCCTCAAACAGAATCGGGTGAGATGAGCAGACTAATCACAAGCCTCAACCCTATGACAGAGGCATTGCACTTAGCTTTAAAGATACACCCTAAGGTACTAAAGGATTTAGCAGAATAAATAATAAATCTCAGTCTTAATTAAATTTTATTTTGCTTGATATGTAGATATAAAAATAAATAAATCTTTATAGCAACTAAAATAATTTCTTTCCAATAAATTCCTTTTGAAAATAAAATACATATATAGTCTATCTAATTTAAACCAAATGAAATTGGCTAGAGCTTCAATATAAAAAATAGTTTACTAAATAATATATTTTTTATTAACATATTATAAAGTTAAATATGGATAATAATATTGAAGTTTTAAAATCATTAAAATCATTTAAGAGTTGGGAGTCATTTATTTTTACTGACTCCGACTCTGACTCCCGACTCCTCTAAAAAACTCAAAAAAGGGCCGACTCCTAACTCCCGACTCCGACTCCCCACCTCTGGTTTATTGATACATACACATTCTTTCATGGTGAGGGCATGACCACCTGCTGAAATGTTCTTTCTATCATATGGAAAGATGGTGGTAAATGTTTGCTAGGATCAGCTAAGTTCTGCTGTATTTGTTTCTCTTGGATAACTTAGACAAATTTACTCTTAAGACCAAACTAAGCTAGAATAAAATTTTATCAAATGGCAGTAAGAATGTGGAAGTAGGGTTGCCAGATGTCCCGCATTTGATCCAAAAATCCCTTTGTATTCAAAATGTCCACCAAAAAATATTTTTAAGCAAATTTTTTCAGGGGGTGGGGAATTGATTTAGAATTTTCTAGAATTTTGTAGAGTAATGTTGAATGTTCTAGAACATCCTAGAAATTACATAATGCTTATAAAATGATATGTTTGGCCACGAGTTGGCAGTTTTTCAGCTGTAGTTATATTGTAAGCTTTGAATTAGTGTGAATCCTGTGATTGCTTGACCATACAACTTTGATTGTGTAATTCAAATAAAATCTGTAAGTATGTCTACTTTTTATAAGAAATCATTCAGGTGTAAATTGCTGCATTTGCATGAAAGAGAAACACACACACACACACACACACACACACACACACACACACACACACACACACACTTTATTTTATTTATAAGACAGACATGGGTTCTATTACTGGGTTTCTATTACTATTACTATTGATTTCTTCTATTATATTACTTTATTTTTCATCTATTACTATTACTTTATTTTTCATCTATTACTATTACTTTTACTTTTGTATGTGGGGTAGCCTACTTCACTCATTTGAAAAGTATCTTTATGTCTATTTAAATGCAATTAGAAGCAGTGTGTTAACAAATATTTGTTTCAACCAAATCATTACAATTTCAGAGACTGTAGGAGTGTAGGTCTTGATAAATTTTACTTTATTGAAGGAAAAATCAAATGGAGGAATCGGCTTTGGTTGGAAAAAATCAGTCTTTAGTACGTAAACTTTATTTGTCAGAATCTCCAAATGAAAAGACTTTTCAGTATGATGAATCTCTACCCCCACTACCAGTTCCTGAACTTGAACAAACAATTGAAAAGTAAGAATTTTTAAACTTTAGTTTGCATTTTAAATATAGATAGGCCTATTGACATGTATCGTACCAGTACCCAATAGCATAGGCATAGGCCTTACAGTGGCTCAAGTAAAAGCATTTAGGGTGATTACATTAGACATAACCTTATAGCATCATAAATTTCAGTTTAGTTAGTTAATAATTTAGCTCACCTCACTGTAATTATTACATAATACAGTAGGCCCAGGTTGAGGTATAGCATAGTACATTCACCATAAGCTAAAGTATCAGTTATGTATTCTTACAGCTGTTTGTGATGTAAGAACTTATAAATTTCATCAGTATTATATATATATATATATATATATATATATATATATATATATATATATATATATATATATCAGGTCATCCCATAAGTAATGTCGTTTTTTACGATAGATTAAGTTTAAACTAGTCCTACTCGGTTTAAGCATAAATTTTCCGAAGGTTATATCTAAGAGGAGATCTATCGTGTTTAGCTACATACTTTACAGACCTTGACCAGTGAAGATGTGTGTTTTGCTTTATGTGAACCCCTCATAAACATGGCGGTATCAGAAGAGCATATCAGGCATATAATGCTTTACGAGTTCAAAAAAGGGAATAGTGCTACTGAAGCAATGCGAAACATTCAGGAAGTTTATGGCAATGATATTCTGCATGTGAGGAAATGTCAAAGATGGTTTCAAAAGTTTAGGAATAGTGACTGCTGTTTGACAGATGCAGCACGCTCTGGACACCCTGCTGAGTTTGATGATGACCTGCTGTTAGCTGCACTTAAAGAAGACTGTTCAACAACTGTCGAAGAATTGGCCCAGAAACTCAGTTCATCCCCATCCACCATCCATCGACATTTGCAACAACTCGGGAAAGTGCCTAAGTTAGGAAAATGGGTGCCACATGAATTGTCAGTTGACAATCTGAGGGTGCGGGTAAACATTAGCACAGCTCTTCATTCCCGTGAACTCCAAGGTCTGTTTTTGCATCGTTTAGTGACTGGTGATGAAAAGTGGATACTGTACTAGAATGTTAAGCACCATCGACAGTGGGTTTGTGCCGGAGAACCAGCGACACCACAGCCAAAATCAAATCTTCACCCTCGGAAGGTGTTGCTTAGTGTTTGGTGGGATAAAGGTGGTGTAATACACTTTGAAACCTTACCACACAACCAAACAATCACCGCTCAAGTCTACTGTCAACAACTGGATCAATTGAACACTGCACTAAAAGAAAAGAGACCTTCTTTGGTTAATCGGAAAGGAATCGTGTTCGACAACGCATGTCCTCATACGCATGTCCACATCCTCCATATTCTCCAGACCTTGCACCTTCAGATTATCATCTCTTCAGGAGTCTGCAAAACTATCTTGATGAGAAACAGTATAATTCTTTAGATGACCTGCACACCAGTCTTTGTACATTTTTTGCCTCAAAACTGCCTCAATTTTATAAACATGGCATTGAAAAGCTTGTAGGATGTTGGCAGAGTGTCATTGATTCCACTGGAAAATATATACTAGATTAAAAAGTTTCAGTTGAGTTTTTTTGTCCTTCAAATTCTGATCTAAAAAATGACATTACTTATGGGATGACTTTATATATACAGTCAAACCTCGTTTAATGTCACACTCGGTTTACGTCTTTTCATTTAGCGTCAAAGCCTCCATTGGCATACATGCATTCGTTCTACATCACTTACCCCATTTACCGGCTGTTAGAATTGTTGTAAAGGCATGGAAAGAGGTAACCACAACCACTATGAACTCTGCGTGGAAGAAACTGGCCCTCTGTGATCTATCATTTTGTGGGCTTTGAGGAACAAAGCAATCCTGAAGCTGAAATTCTCCACCTTGGGCAGGCAATGGGACTGGAAGTTGATGCTGATGATGTGCAGGAACTTCTTCAAGAGCATGAGAGGGAGTTAAATGCAACAGACCTCCAAGAGATGGCAAAGGAATCTGAATCTCTGGAGCAGGTTACCTAAAACCCCATTGAACATGTACTTCGTTTAACGTCACTTTCAGTTAATGTCACTTTTCCCAGAATGAATCAATGACGTTAAACGAGGGTCAACTGTATATACCATATATATGAAAATTATTTCATGAAAGTGACATGTAAATATAATATTTGATGAAAATAACCATAAAGGAAATATAGGGCTATGGATGATTGCCTGTTACCCTCATCCATTGGAAATTTCCAGATGATTTCAGTGGAGAGTTAATGACAAAAACCTTGTTATTTTGTTAAAGAGTTACTGTGTGTTTGTGGAGGTCTTCAAAGTACCTCATTAAATAGTTTTTTTTTTTTTGGTTAATGTTAAATTTATTTGCCTTCAGTATTTTAGCGCTGCCTAATGGTAAAGAAAGAAATTACCATACCTTATTATTTTATTGGGCCTTGCTTCTGGTTGTAGGGTGCGACAATCTCTTTTGATGTAGGACCATAGATGATGGAGTTATGCAACGAGTTTATTTGATTTCATTAACCCTTCGGATGCGCAATTCCTGACCGTGTACTTTCCACCTGTGCGCAAAAAAATCAGGAAATTTACCCATTTGTTAACGTAAAATAAATCAAGTCAAGCACCATTTTGTTAAATTATTTTTGTTTCCCTTAATAAATAAAGATTTTCTCTTACAAACTAAACATTTTCTCTTACAAAATAAACAGAATTTAGTGGGTAACTTGGGAATATGGTTGAGTAGAATTTATGAAATTTACATGTTTTCAAGCGTTTATGTTCAGTCTTGCATGAGAAATTGGGGGAATGAAACGTGCAAATGATCCACTAGGACATTCTGGAGCGATTGTAAAGACACTTTTAGCTAAATATTTGAATAAAGGCCACATTCTGTATACTGACAACTGGTATACGAGCCCATTACTATGCAAATATCTGCATGTAAATAAAACAGGATCTTGTGGAACTGTAAAGGTAAATAGAAAAAACATGCCCAAGTTTCACCCAAGTAAAAAAGGAGAGTGCCATCTGATGGAATCAAAACCTTTATTAGCACTAAAATGGACTGATAAAAGAGATGTGCATATGCTAACAACAATTCACAGTGGAAGCATGATTGACTCAGGAAAGGTTGATCGTCGAACAAACGAAATAAAATTCAAACCAGATGCTGTTGTGGACTATAACAAAAATATGCATCTGGTGGACAAATCTGATATGCAAATTAGCAGCGTAGAATGCGTTAGGAAAACTGTGAAGTGGTATAAGAAGGTATTCTTTCATCTTTTGGATATTTCTCTTTACAATTCCTTTGTACTCTACAAAAAACTACGAAAAAGCAGATTTCAATGAGAGAATTCAATCTTACATTAGTCTCTCAACTACTCACGAAGTATGCTCAAATAACATCCCCACATCCTGGAAGACAAAGTGTGAGACCAAATGCTCCTGACAGACTTCTCTCAGCTAATTACATTGAAAAGCATCACCTGGAACAAGTTCCACCAACACCATCTCGACCTGTAGGTCAACGACAATGTCATGTATGCTCACATACAACACAAAGAGAAAAACATGTTAGAAAAGTTTCTACTTGGTGTCCGGAATGCAAAGTTGCATTGTGCCTTGAGTGCTTTGTTCTCTACCACACCTGTGCCAACTACTAAATACTAAATTCAGTAAAAGTGTAAAACAATGTTGTAAATAAGTATAATGGAAAGTGTAGATTTATCAAAATAATATTTATTTCATGAACAATTATTTTCCAAAAGGACAATTATTTTATAAGGAGTTATTTTTGAAAAGGAATAAAAAATTATTTTTCAAGAGGACAAATAAAATGTATTCTTCAAAACTCAAATGTAAGTATAATACTTGCTCGTTTGTGTACATGTGCGCATATGCATACATGCATGTGTGTGTGTGTGTGGTGTGTGTGTGTGTGTGTGTGTGTGTGTTGCGGATGGTTTATGAATATATCTGAGTCATAGATTCTTCAAAACTCAAATGTAAGCATAATACTTGCTTGTTTATGTGTACATGTGTGCATATGTGTACATGCATGCATGTGTGTATGTGTGTATGTTTGTTGCGGATGGTTTATGAATATATCTGAGTCATCAATAGCATTAAAATGCAAAATCATTTATTTTTATTGGGATTTTGTGCGAAAACATAAAAAAAATAACGCGATCATCATATGATGCTGGGAGCATTCTTCCGACAAACTTCCTGAGCATCATATGAGGATGGGAGCAGCGTAAGTGTTAATATAGGCAATCACTGCACTTAAATACCTGAAGGAATAGGCCTATCCTTTTGAGTTATTAGGTTTATATTATTAGGTATTCACACTGAACTTATAGGAAGATTAATTACATCTCCCTTGCTTAAAGCTTTGTTTGGAACTTGAGGCTCTCCGATGAGCTAATATAAATTTCATTGTGTGCAGTTTCACTGACTTTACAAAGTCCCTAGATGTCTCAAAGTAATTTTCATGAGTTAGTGATGGAAAATTTTTATAAGAAACAATAAATTGTTCTTGTTATGTAGGCCCAGTTGGGTTTTATTCATGACAATTATTTCATTCGTAATAGGCTATGTCACCAATTCTGAGACAATTTTGTAGATATTTAATTCATTGAATTAATAATTTGTATTTAATTAAGAAATAAAGGTACCACATACAATACCATGTTGTAGGCATGTATAGTTTTTCCATACATGAAATAGTGCTCAAGTGCTTTCATCTAATGACATCCTCAGGAACACTAATATTGAAAACTGCCCTCTGTGCAACCTGAAAGTTGTTGTCATCTGTCCAGTTGGTAGGATCCTTCTGGAAGAAAGAGGAAGGCACACCAAGAATGTCAAACAGGTTCTTTGTTTTTGATGTAACAAAGTCTTCTACTTTCTTCCCTGTAGCATCTGGCACTAGCACTTGGTGGGGTGGATCCTCCGAGCCTTCTTTAGTGTTCATTGCTTCCACCATTTTTTTTCTTGGTGTCCAGCAACAGGCTAGAATCAAAGAAAGTCATTCCAACCAAAAGTTCACTCAGGTACCAGAGATGCTTGCTGAACAAAGACACTGCAACTGCTCTGATTGTGAGATCTGTGTACTGCTGGAAGTCTTGTAGAAGATGCAGGTCATTTGCCACAGCTAATGCAAGGAGCATGCACTGAATCCATGCTTTAACATACAGCTTGCAGATGAACAAGTTTGTCACATAGGTATCCCCATATTGGGTAATTCCAGGACAAATAGACAAATGAAAGTGCCAAATGTACACTCCACCATCTCCAAAATTCATGAAACTTGGTGTGAGGGTTGGTTTTGGTCCAAATTACAAAAATCTGAATTTTTTTGAAAATTGGTCAAGTTGGTCAAATTTTATGGCTTGACCAAATTTTGGTCAAATGAAAAACCAACAATTTTCAAACGTAAATATCTCAGCTGCTAATTGTGGTAGTGTAATAAGTCTTAAATGATAAAATATGTAAAATTAACTGTAGTTTCTAAATATGTATCATTTTTTTAGGGTAACAAAAATAAAATTATGATTTTTTGGAAAAAATGTCAATTTTCTTTTTTTTTTTGCTATTTGGCAGCGAAGATATCATTTTTTGAAAAAAAGACCAAGAATAAAAAATGTTTATTTGATGTATGTACACTATAATAAGTAATAAAAAGTCAGCTTATAGTTTATTATAAGGCTCAAAACTGAGTTTGAAATTAAGTAATAAATTCTTTTTTCAGACGACGAAGATTTATTACAGACTTGTTGGTCCAAAAAAAGACAATTTTCAAATCATATAAAAAATACATGTAGATAAACCAAAGGAGAAAAAATCTTTTAAAATATATGTACAATGTACATTAGGGTGGATCGATTTTATATTTTTTTTTATTTCCATATTCTAATAGAGACAAAAACTTGCGCATGCATGTGAAAATAGCCTCTGCAAAATTTTAGCTTAATAGGTAATCATCTTCTGCCCCCGGCAGAGCGATGAAAATCATATTTTAGTAGTCAAAAACGTATTTTTCTTATAATTTTTAAAATATTTCAATATGCACGTGTGTTATTTCATGCCTAAGCAACGATATAAATGCTATGGGAAATATATAAATACATTATTTAAGACAAAGAGCCGATCTGAAAATATGCATATAAATTACCTATTTTCAGATCGGCTCTTTGTCTTAAATAATGCATTTATATATTTCCCATAGCATTTAAATCGTTGCTTAGGCATGAAATAACACACACGCATATTGAAATATTTTAAAAATTATAAGAAAAATACATTTTTGACTACTAAAATATGATTTTCATCGCTCTGCCGGGGGCAGAAGATGATTACCTATTAAGCTAAGATTTTGCAGAGGCTATTTTCTCATGCATGCGCAAGTTTTTGTCTCTATTAGAATATGGAAATCGAAAAAAATGTAAAATCGATCCACCCTAATGTACATACATAACCTCTCTTATATTTAGGGACAGAATATATTGACAATAATAATGTTTAATTTATAAAGTGCTTATCAGAGTATAAAATACTCTTCCTAATACTACATGTACACAAGTCTTTGAGAATGAATTAAGAGACAGTATTCTCATCCAGTGAATCCAAATTTTAGACACTAATAATATAATAATAAGAAAAAAGAATTTGAAAAGATTTTTATAACTATTAAGTAGATACACAAATCTTAGATAAAAATTTTAGAAATATTATATAGACAATCTTAAATAGTATATATATTCGCTAGAATTTATTTTATCTTCTTTGAAAAGTTATTTAATTTTTGAAGCAGAAAAATGTATTGTATTCTTGTTCCTCCTCGTAAACTTGCTTCAATACTCCCAAATATATTTTCTGTTGGAACGTGACGAACATCATCATGCGCAGGAAAAATGTATGAGGGACATACGCCCGAAGGATGGAGAAATTTTATCAGAAAATCATCATATTCACAGTCAAAGGACTGGACTAATCCAAGCCATAGTTTATTTTCATACATACAACCCACAAAAGAGCCTGTTTCAATTTCGCGTTGAGAGACAGTATTATGTTCTTGATCCGAAGCAGAAACTCTAATGAGCGCTCTTATTTCGACTGACTGTGCACTCTGAGAGAGTGGATAAACCTTCAACAAATTCTTGGAAATTGGGACGAAGCGATGTAATTGTTGAGTACCTTTGATAGAAGTAATAGGTTCACTCAGACGTTTTTACAAAGAAAGCTCTACATCTACAACTTCTGCCTCAGAGACGTAAAAAAAGTCAATAGCGGTTAGGAATTCTTGAGAGCAGAAATTGTAGAAGTCCTCAGCTGTTAAGATTTGATGGTCGAGAGGCTGTTGTAAGCTTTCTCTGCCGACTGCTCTTTTTACCGTTTCGCCAATACCGTCGCAGTCATTCTTCCCATGGGATGTCGCGAAAAAATTCCACTCAGCATGAATTTTGAAGTCTTCGAAATGATGGCATAAATTTAGAAAATTTGTTTTATTCTTATACTGAGCCGCACATCCATCTGTGAAATAATGAATTTTAGTTAGGTTTGAATTTTGTTGTTGGATGCACAGGATTAATTTTTTGAGAAAACTCTGAACCAGAATTGTATCTCGCCTGCGACGGTTTGAAACAAAGCAGTAACTTTTGCAAATTAGTTTTCCTGCATTGTTTTTGGAATAATAAATGAATGGGTGCACTGTACATTGCGAGTTCTCCCAATGAAACCCCTGGGCACAATCTTGTACGATGAATGAGAAGTTTTCCGTGAAATCACCCACCAAAACACCTTCATTTTCGGGCAGAGTTTCTTTTAGATTTTTGAAGTAACTCGACTGACATTTATTCGTGAAGTGGTGTCTTGTCAGTTGTGCAATTTTTTTGGTGAGCGATTCCACATATTCCTCTGGAGTTTGTGATATCTTTCAACATACAGTGATCGACGGACACCCATTGTTTATATTTTATCTCTTCCATCACCATGAAGTCCAAACTTTCCAAATAATTTTTGATTCCGACCTCTCGCGGGCATCTTTTGCATCGGTGCATCATACAATCTTGATTGTCCATGCCGCAGATGGATAAAGACATTAATTTTTTGTAGTCTAAATCTTTAATGCCTAACGCTGATATTTGTAGTTTCGGATTTTGGTGATGCATACGTATGCAGACACTGTGAGTTCCGCTTTGTCCCGCAAGCACGCACCACGACAGTCAAAGATGAGCAAAGGTACTAAAGCCTATTTTGGGATTTTCATCATTTTTTGCATATTCAGCATATAACTCTTTCAAGTTACACAATACTGTACCAGTTTTTTTTGTTTTTTTATTTTTTCACCCTCTTCATTTATTGCAAACTTATAATCTTTGATTCCCGGGCACATCCTACTATATTCATCATTTTCATAAAACTCCTGAATTATTTTTTTCATTTCAGCTGTGATGACCTTCCCTTTCGTCATGTTTGGAATGTTAGGAAGAATCCCAAACTGTTTTTGAAGATTGCGGCTCTTACGCACCATATACTTTGTTGCTCCAAAGAAGTCAGCAGTTTTTTCAATGGGATAGGGATACAATGATAGTATTTGTAACCTAAGATTGCGATTGTTACTTGCTTGAAATTTCTCCTTTAATTCTTCCATAACCTTTTGATACCTGAAATAAAGTGTATTTGACATTGTTTAATTAGTATATTTTTAATTAAACTTTTCATAAAATATATGTATATGTATTGTCCGATTATAAAAATGTAAACAGATAAAACTTAATTTAGTATATACTTCGATGACTGTATTAAATTTAATTTAAAATGTCAAATTTCAATAACTATGTCCAAAAAGTAGTCTTGCCTCTCTAAATCATCTTCCAAACAACTTTTTTTGGATGGACCAGCTTCAGAATAGTCAATAGGAGCCTCATAAGCAGCTTCAAAACTTTGTTTAACCTTTTCCGTTGTCGATCTGAATTTCGTAGAAGCCTTTATCTGTTTTTGTCCCAGCTTCAATCCAGCTGTAAAACAAATTCATAAATTTAGGTTGCGTGAAATAATCAAATATTTTGTATATATGTATTCAAGTGCTGATGCTAATATTTAAAAACAGAAAACTATGAATTTGCCATTAAGAAACAAATGTCCTAAACAGAGTCTCTAGTGTTTTATTACCTGTTTTAATAGGGCTTTTATCAAATAAAGGTAAAATATTGTCGCTGAGCAAATCTTTATTGAATTGCCTGTCTTGAATGACAAATTCTTCCAATGGTGGTGGATTTGTGGAATCACTACTGCTTCGCTCCATACATTCGTTAAGTATGTCTGGCTCAGGTATTGGTGCAGGTTCCGGCTCTCTGGATGAACGTTGAACATGTTCTAATACAATTGGCTTCTTTTTAATTGTGACATAGCAATTGCTGCATAGTAATTGATTTTCTTCCAAAATTCCATAGCTTGCAGCTGCCATGGCAGAGTTTACTTTTTTGATGTTACAGAAAATTATTCTTGAGTATTTTTTCATAGGATCGCAACAAAAATTTGTGTTTTGAGGCATTTTAAGGGTTAGGTAAATTTACATATACTAGAAAATTAGGTATACGTGTATACTGAAAATCTGGAAAGAAAGCAAAAAATTGTTAAAATTTGGAGGATCTTTTTTTGTCTTTTTTTTTTCATAATAATCGTCGATAAGCTGACTTTTTATTACTTATTATGGTGTACATACATCAAATAAACATTTTTTATTCCTGGTCTTTTTTTCGAAAAATGATATCTTCGCTGCCAAATCGGAAAAAAAAAAAAAAAAACGTTTTCCAAAAAATCATTTTATTTTTGTTACCCTAAAAAAATGATACATATTTAGAAACTACAGTTAATTTTACATATTTTATCATTTGAGACTTACTACACTACCACAATTAGGAGCTGAGATATTTACGTTTGAAAATTATTGGTTTTTTCATTTGACCAAAATTTGGTCAAGCCATAAAATTTGACCAACTTGACCAATTTTCAAAAAAATTCAGAAATTTGTAATTTGGACCTAAACCAACCCTCACACCAAGTTTCATGAATTTTGAAGAGGTTACCATGTACTTCATTTGTCTATTTCTCGTAGAATTACCCTATTGCATCCTGAGAGGAAGTCATGGAAGACTTTGATGTGAAAGGTCTGTGGGACTGATGGAACTGCTCTCAAAACATCAAAAGTTTTAGAGTATGAAGCCCTTGCCATCCAGTGTGAGCAATGAACTACAACTGGTGTCCAAAACCAGTGACTGTGAGGAAGTACACCACCAAGAAAGGTAATGGTTAGTTCCAGGAACTTGTAGTTTCCTCTTGGCAATTGCTCCCAAAGGGCACTCTTTGTGAACTGTATGATCTCTTCTTTCTGGTTCATGATCATATTTGTGGTGACCTCATCATCTCATCATCCACTCCCATCTTAAAGTTATCTTGACAAATATTTGGCCAGTAGTCTCAGAAGCTTTCAAAGATCATGATATGCCTCAGTGGTGTAGTGGTTAGCATCGCTGAATACGAATCCATTGGCCCTGGGTTCGAGACCTGATGGCAGCTGGTGCACAGCAAAACCCAGCTGTTCATCCTTCCACACAATAAAGAAAGTGGTTGGTAGATAAATGGGTACCCTAGGTGGCTGAGTGGTTAAGATGCTGGGATGCTGATGGGGCGTGGTTTGGATTCCACGTTAAACTGTAGGTCTAAGGTGGAGTGAAAAGCTTGACCTTCGTCAGAATGAACAATTTGGGCGGAAGCTAACCAAAGGTTAACCAAACCAAAGAGCTTCTGGACACATCTTGTAAAACCATAGTACAGACTTTCTGGAGGATTAACTCGTGAATATGATGTTGACAGGTGATGTGAAGCATATCCTTGTTCAACCTTGGTTCCACCAGAATACCACCACCATGCAGGCCCTTAGCAATAGCAATGCTTTCCTTGAGAAATTTCTTCTCAATGTGGTGATGAAATAAAAGGGAAAGGCTTTCACCTTTTGAGGAAAGCTTATTTCTTAAGAGTTTCAAGTTTGGCTGCATCACAAGTCACATTTTAGTTTTTTAGTATGTAATTAATGCTTTTGCCATTATTTATAACCTGAAAAGTGAAGAATGTCATGTCACAAAACTAGTGCTCTAGTGATATGGAAATTTCTTGTGGTTGTCAGGGAATCTAGAAATCTGCATCTTCCACAGTGGCTTCTGCTCATGTGTTCAGATTTTACCTTGTTTACTTCTGAATGTGAGAACATTTTTTTTGTTGGAGGTGAAGAAAGAAATTTCCACAATGTACTACATATCTATGCACATCCTACTCTTTTCAATTTCCATTATAAAAATGGAAATTTTAACCTAAATTTAGAATCAACTGCAGTTCCACCACCTCATTATTCAAAACTTATGCAAAATAGAGAAGAAGATGCAGGTATGGCCAAAAATGCTGTTACCACACAACCCTCAAAGGAACAACACTACAATTGAGCAGCCAGAAATGAAGACAAAATCACCAGCAAATAGGATGATAGATTTTTTAGACATAGCCAACAAGATGACAAGTATAAAGTATAGTATAGCAGATCTATAGTAAATTAGGTAGTTATCCTAATTTCATCTAAAATTGGTTGGTTATTAAATTTCACTTCCCTGTTTGTCTTCAGATACCTGAAATCTATTGAACCTTTTGTGTCACCTGAGCAGTATGAAAAAACTAAAATAATTGCAAAGAACTTTGAGAATGGGATAGGGAAAACTCTTCAAAAGAAGCTAAAAGCAAGAGCATCTCAGCATAAAAATTGGGTAAGTTGGGGTGGTATATAAAGATAGCACTGTGTTACTGCACTGTTCTTAATTCAAATTTATAAATACAAGGTTTCTTAGAAGTGGCTAGATTGTCCCTAGAGAGGTAGTAGTGTTAGATGTGAAGATTTTATAACGAAATTTGTACCGTTATAGTGCAGCATGGCATGTCATGAATTTGGGTACTTGTCTGTATATAGCTAAATTCATATATAAAGATGCTGAGTTAAGCTATGAATTTTTAGTGAAAAGGGGTTTTCTTCGATTTTGAAAAAAAAACTAATGAGGACCCTTTTTATTGACTTTGATGTTTGGAACAATGAAAACTGGTTTACATACTTTTTAGGAAGGCAGTTCCCTTGTGGAATGAGACAGACTACTTTAGAAATGTAACCTATTCATTTCCAAGGTTTGGTTCAGATTTTACTGAATATAATTACAGTATATGCAGTAATTAACATATGTTTTCTCCTATGAAGCTTTTCTAATGAGTAAGATAGCCCATACAAATAACGTTCATGGCTTACCTGCTAAAAGGAGATGGCTCCACATGAATTTGTAGGTCATATACATAGAAAATATTTAGCTTTAGTTATGTTGATTTATTTAGAGGATCTTGATGTTAGTTTAAAGAACATAAATTATAATTGAAGCATTCATATAAATTAATATAATTTGAATAGTTAGGGCAAGCCATTGTTGATAAATAGCCAATTAAATGTTGAGTATGTTTGTGACAGTTGAGAACTTGTCAAATTTAGTTTCTCTTGTTTGTGTGACATATCATACTTTCATTTATCTCGCTTAACTTTTACTATGTGTAGCTTGCAGAATGGTGGATAAAATATGCTTACTTGATGTTCCGAGATCCTCTTATTCCATGTGCCAATATGTCTGGTCCACAATCCCTTAATCTCACAATATGGCAGCCAAAAGAAGAAAAAGCTTTGGAAGTAAGATTTTATAAAAGTTCATTTTTAGTTTTTTTAAAGTTAATGGAATAAAATTATTATGCTAACATTTCTACTTCCTATGCCTAATTTATTTCAGGTAAAGGCCTAAACTTTCAAAACATTAAGACAAGTTACCCAAGTTTTAAGTTTTCTGTAAAAATTGCCATGAAAATTAGTGTAATCATTTGCAGATTTTAGTCATACTAATATTATAAATTAAGTGGGATTGTAAATAATTATAAATTTAGGTCCAGTTTAAAATCACTTGGCTAAATTAGAAAGCAGAGTTGCATGCATTTAAAATGTAGCTACCCAAAATATTTAATCCCTATTTATCTATTAGCTGTGTGTTTTATCCAAACCCCCCCCCCCCCCCCCCCCCCCCCCCCCCCCCCCCCCCCCCCCCCCCCCCCCCCCCCCCAGGGTTGGCAAAAACCTGGGCTTTATTGAAAGAAACCCAACCCACTTTTTTTTTTTTTTTTTTTTTTTTTTTTTTTTAAATTGGCTTTATCATTTTAGGGCTAAAGTATAACAATGAAAAATAAGTAAGAAAAAAGTTTAAATAAACAGATTTGGTAAATATTGTACATCAAAAATAGGAAGATTTTGTAAATACATCAGAATATTTATGAAATTAAACAACAAAATGTCTAATTTCATAAATATTGTTTAATCTTTATTGCATCATTTTCTTTTCAACTTTTACTTCAAACCACTTGATACATATAGGATTGTAAACTTCTAAATCTTTGTTTGTAAACTATACTCAAGTTTTAAAAAAAATGTTCTACCCCCCTCCCCCCCCCCCCCCCCCACACAGCTTGCTTCAGTTCTCCTCTGCCTCTCTTGTAGGGTTGCCAGATTTGGCAATATAGGATGATATTTGGATGTGACAGGTGATGGAAAAATGTATTTGGCAATAAAGTAAAAGTTGGTGATAAATTTTGTTGAAATGGCAATGGATCAGAATTTAGAAATAGACATAAATTTTTTATATTCCATAAATATATTAAAGAATAGTATGTTATCACAGTAATAAAGTATAACCATAAAATGTGTTATTTGAATATGACAAAAATTTAATTACTATTAAATCATTATGTAAAATAAATATCAGTCATTGCAGGTGCGTAACTGCAGATTTTCGGGTGAGAGCCAATTTTCTCATCTATTTTCTCCTAAAATGATTTGGTATGATTATAGCCAAAAATTGTCATGTATGGTAGTTGTTGAGAGTTTGTTTTATTTACATGTAATAATAAAAAAAAATAAATATCAGAACTTTGAAATTGTGTAATAAATAAGTGATTTTTGTAACCGTTTCTCTGGCATGAAATACAAGAGATTATGCCTGGTGATAATTTTGTCCAAATTTTTTGCAGTGTTTTCTTTTCTTGAATAAATTCAAATAGTAGGTATAATTTTATAAAGAAATAATAGTGAAACAAGGTAGTAAAGTGAATTACATTTTTTACTTGAATAAAATAATAAAAATTCTGATTTCTTAGTAAAATGACAAAAGCTTACTTTTAGAAGGCGATATAAGTAAAATGTGTAGTAAATTAAGTGTTTTATGAAATAAAAACTTTAAAAAAAGTGGGGTTTTTTCATGTAGGTTTTTTGAGAAGACCCAATGGGGATGACAACTGGGTTGGGTTCAATTGAGCCAACCTTGTTTTTGTTGTTAGCCAACTCACTGAACCAACTGTATTCTCTGTACCCATTTTTTCCAGAGAGAATGGAATTTATCACTTCTGGAGTGAAAAATAATATGAAATAGGCTCTGATAATTCACTGTATAAACGAGCCTTAAGACTCACTGGAACCCTCAGAAAAGCTGAATAATTGTTGTACTTTGATTATAATGTTTGTCTTTTTACTATAATTACATATTTATTAGCATTTGTGGTCTTTTCGTTATTTACAAACTGTGCTTGAGGAACAATATTTTTTAATTTTTCATTCTGTAAAAGTCCCTCTACTGTAGCCAAAATAAATTTTCCCCCATATACCTGCCAAATGAGATTCTTTAGGATAGGGCTGACAAACTTAAATTGTTCCTTTGCAGGAAGCAGCTTTATCACTTTGGGTTGTGTTAGATTTCTTTTCTAATCTACATGGAGAAAAAATTAGAGTACACTTATCCAAGAATGTAAGTTGCTTAATTTCAAAATTTTTATTTTAATAGTTCAGAAGTTTAAAATTTTACATTCGTAATCTAAAAACCCATTTCCCATTTTTCATGGAGTGTGCATGACTCTTGAACACTGAGGACAGTGAAATCATCTCAGGGATCCATTATTACTTTTCATGAAGTTTAGGGGATATACAGGGTGGGCGGAAAGTAGCTCCCTATTTTGGATTGGTAAAAAAATACGTATATTATCCATTTATTTCAGAAGAAATAATATGAAAAGGTAGGCATACATGGTAGGTTTCTCTAAAATTCAATGTGGGCTCCAACTCTTTCCACCAGCTTCTGGAGCCGCCCAGGAATGGCGTCCACTGACTTTAGCAGGAACTCCGGCGGGATGGAGGACATGACTTCCCGAATTCTGTCCTCCAGTTCTTCCAATGTCCTCGGTTTGGTGCGGTAGACTTCTTCCTTTACCCACCCCCAAAGAAAGAAGTCGCACGGTTACCGCTGAAAAACGGCAGAATCGGTTCAGTGTAACGGTGTGGTGTGGTATGACCTCAGATCAGGTTGTGGGCCCGTTCCTTCTGCGCAACACCATGAATGCTGAGCGGTACCTTGCTATGTTGCGAAACGAGGTCTGGCCGGTTGTCAGCACATGGGAGAACATCGACGATCTGATATTTATGCAAGATGGCGCCCCTCCACACTTCGCTCTTGTTGTCCGTGAGTGGCTGGATGCCCACTTCCCTGGGCGTTGGATGGGTCGTCGTGGTCCACATCAATGGCCAGCCAGGAGCCCCAACTTGACACCGTGCGACTTCTTTCTTTGGGGGTGGGTAAAGGAAGAAGTCTACCGCACCAAACCGAGGACATTGGAAGAACTGGAGGACCGAATTCGGGAAGTCATGTCCTCCATCCCGCCGGAGTTCCTGCTAAAGTCAGTGGACGCCATTCCTGGGCGGCTCCAGAAGCTGGTGGAAAGAGTTGGAGCCCACATTGAATTTTAGAGAAAACCTACCATGTATGCCTACCTTTTCATATTATTTCTTCTGAAATAAATGGATAATATACATATTTTTTTACCAATCCAAAATAGGGAGCTACTTTCCGCCCACCCTGTACATCTAGTGATATGTCTGATGAGACCAAGGCCTCTGTTTACCCACACCACAAGCTGCTTTTGTTCCTCACTTTCTCAACAACTCCTCTCTCTCATTTATTCATACATTTACTAACTACATCCTTTCATCTTTGATGCAGTTTTTCTCTACTTCTAACACCTACACAGTCGCTACTACATGCATTTTCTACAATTCTTTCATTATTCATTTTCTCCACATGATCATACTAACACTGCAATGCAGCATACTCTTTATTTTCATATCCAGTAGCTTTTTCATTCCATACCTTTCCCAAATAAACATTTTCATTTATCATTTGGTTAGTAAAGCCTAAAGTTTAAAGGAAAGATAAATAAATGTTCTTTTAAAACATTATTATAATGTAAATTGTAATATTTTTACCAATAAATTTATTATTATTATCATTATTATCATTATTATTTTACACCAGTCATACTTTTCAAATTATTAATCTTGATTGCTCTCCATTCTGACATTGAACTATCATGCCAAGCAAGCAGTGCTGGGAGTTCTCGGATGATATCCCAATCCCATTCATAGAGAAGGGAAGCTTGAGAGGATCTCGCAGGAGTCTAAACCTCCAAATAGACTTTTTCAATGCTACTTGAGTGTACAGTGCAGGATTGTTAGTACTTTTTAGGAAAATTGCAGTATATTTAACTGCTAGCTAGAGAAATGAACAAGATTATTTAATGACTGAAAGAAAGTACCAAAGTTGTTCCAGTTGTCAGGTGAAAATGAGAAAATATCATCTACATAACGAAACCAAATTAAATTACTGGGACATATTGTTAGTTTTACCTACAAGTAGTGATGGTCCCTTTTGTAATAAATATAGTAGAAGTCACTGGTTTACTTTGCTTTCAGAGCACTGGGAATTCTCAGGAGTCAAGACCTCTAAATAGACATTTAACTTCAGAGGAGCAACTTAGCTTGAGTAATACTTTAATTCTAAATAGTGTGTAACAAAATTTTGTAAAAAAAAGGAAAAAATTACACATATGTACACTGGTGGGGGGGCTTAAAAGGGGAAGTACTGGCCAGCTGGAGGTGCCTCTGGATCACTGCTTCCTTATCTAATTCCTATGCGAAGGATGCAATATAAATTATGATAAATCCTTTTCTGAGAATGGGTAAAATTCACGTACATGATGAACACTTTCATGGGAATTCTTAAATTGGGGTGTACTGACTGACTGGCTGGAGGTGCCTCTGGGTCAGTGCTCCCTTGTCTAAGTGATTCCAGAACAAAAGATAGCAATGTAAATAATTAAATTTTGAAAGTAAGTTTCTCAGTATGATGGCCTTCACATTTATTAAAGTAATGATGTGGCAATAAAATGATTACTTCTTTCAAATAAAAAAGTGCATGGTGTAGATTAGATAAAATATTTTAGTGTTTCTTGCTATCCTTTATTTTCCACTATCCTCTAATGCAGTGGTCGGCGAACTTTTTTGGGTATTACCCCAAAATATATTTGAGGACGTAATCAGGACGTAAATTTGTAGTATTCTAAAATTTAGAATAACGCCACATTTATGTAACAAAATAAAATAAAAATATACGAAAAAAATATCAGCACAAAGTGTCTCTCATACTGCACGCATTACCCGCAAAAGTTTTAAATTTACCCCTGTTCCCCGACCACTGCTCTAATGCATAATTGGGTACATGAGCTAACTATGCATGATATGAATGAACTCTGAAGCTGTTCTTTTCATTATACTTTTCCCTACTTTCCTATAAATCTTCTTTCATGATAATTTTCTGTCAGCAATGGCTAGCAGAAGAGGAAGAGCCTTGTGTCTGTTCTATACTTTCCTACTTTTCCTGCGTGAAAGATTTACATACCTATAATAAGTGTAAGCAATGGTATCAGTTTTTAGTATTCTTTATTTTCATTTGCTATTTTTTCAACTTCTTTATTGGGCTATCCTTGAGTGGATCTTGGGGTCTTTGTTAGCCTAACTCTACCTTGCTTCACTCTACTTTCAACTTCCAGTGTACATGTACTGCTTTTGTCATTTAAATTTTTTTGCAACCTCTAAATTTTCTCCATTCACCTTATTACATATTGACTCTCCAGTCTCAATAACAAAAACCTTTTATTTACATTTATTTTCAATAAGCTCTTTTCAAATACAACAAAACTTGTCACCACTGTCCTTAAATGAATCTCAAATTCACCCAAAGCAAAAGCACACCACATAATCAGCATACATCAGATGCAACACCTACCACTCAGATTTGCTTCTCTTTCTACTGCTTTTTATTACCTTATCCACATTATCCCAACAGACATACTGACATCACACATGCCTGTCTTACCCCACATTAAAACTGAACTAGTCATTTACAGTAGTAAATAGGTGATCGTATTAGGTTGTAACTCATACAGGGGTAACATATGATATAATTAATTTAATGATATGATTAAAGTTATTAATTTATTATTTATTTTACTTATTTTTATGTATGGGAGTGAAAGCAAACTAATTTATAGAGCTTTACAATGTTGTCATTGTGGTCATCGTGAACTTTCACAGAATGAAATGCATTAAATATTTCGTCTACCATTTCAGTTTCTTAATTTTCTGGAAGGACATGCAGTGCATAGCTAGTGTGCAAATTATTTTAAAAATTGATGGGGATGTATATTTTAGCTATTTAAGCTGCTCTCTCTCAATTTTTTTTACTTTATGCCCTCACCAAATAAATTTTTGGGGGCCAATACTGGGTTGCACTTGTCCATTCATCACACCTTCGTGTCCATGCCATTGCTTTTGAACCAACCAACATAAATTAATGAAACTTTGTGACACATACTATATGTGTCACGAACAAAAATCCGATCCTTGTTGTTCTGACAAAGTTCTTCTTTAAATTTAGTGGTCAGTAGTAAAGTGTCTCAGAATAATAACTTATTCTTGTTCTTATATTTAATGAGTGTTTTTAATTTAAAAGTTTTGTTCACATAACTTCCAAAATTGGTGAATTTCTAAAGGTACTGAAGTTTTTTGTTTTTTTTCTCGTATGTCGCATTTGTGGACTTAGTTTGAGTGCAATTTTTCTCTTTTTTACATAAAAAGCATTTTACTAAAGCATTTATGGTGTAGAAGTTATGCCCCATCCAGTCGGCTCATCCATCTTGATGGTTTCTATTGTTTCCTAACTGCTCTGTTCAAATAAGTCTGACCATTTCACTTTCTTCTCTCATAGACTTCACACTGAAGTTAATTTTAATTTGGTTTTCACAGGGTGAAAAACTCACTATGAATCAGTTCCGATATATTTTCAATACAACAAGAATACCAAAAGAAGGCATGGATGAAATTAAATGCAGCTTTAAAACAAGTAAGTAGTTTGTATTTTGTACCCACTTCTGTCCTTTACACCCAAAGTTGTCAGAGATGAATGTGAAGGAAGTGGATGTAAAAATTTGGTAGATTCCATTTTTCATATTTATTTTATAATAATAATACATGAAATACTGTAAATAGAATGCCATAAAATCTCACTCAATATTATGTACGCTTGACTTCATGAAAATAGATTTTATACGTGTCTACTATATGCAGATGTATTCGATCAGGCTTTCTTAAAATAATAAACTTCAATTGCATTTATGTCTAATTCTATAGAATCAACAAGCAGTAGCTCGCTATCGCCTTCCGGGCAGGTAGCAGTATATGTCACAGTATATGTCACAGCTAGCTGTATATGTATATTGTATAGGTACTTACGTATTATCTGGACTACCAAACTTTATTATGTATTTTTGCTCTCGTCATTTTCGTTTTCGAAGTACTTACATTCATTTGTAATAGACATTCAATAGCTCGTGCTCGGCCGCGGAGTGACCTAGGACCGGAAACTTGACAGAGCACATCACAGCTCATGGGCTATCAGTTGGTGGTGGTTGCAGAATTTTCCGATGTGCCGTTTAGTCTGCACGGTTCCGAAGAAAGCGGACACACACACACACACACACACACACACACACACACACACACACACACACACACACACACACACACACACACACTTTAGCTCAATAGTATATAGGAAGACTTTCTTACCTAATTCAACTCAGCTGACCCCAACCTATAACCGAGATAGCTATTCTCGCAAGATCAAATGCTTCGTAACCTAAACCAAACTCAGTGTAACCTAACTTAACTGAATTATCATTATAAAAGGATATTTAATTCAGGTTTAATTTATGCAGACGAATTTTATAAGATATCTTTTATAAATCTACCAAGTTCTTATTTCAAGTACAAGGGAAGACATTTTTTCAGTCTCACCTCACTCATCCTCTTTCCTATTTTAGTCTTCATCTATTAAGAGTAAGAACTTCAAAGGAGGTGATTCTCAGAGCGATCCATTCTTATTCTTACTGCAGGATTTCCTTCTTTAAGTTAAATTGTACGTAGAAAATGCCCTTACGAGCCGCAATTGCGTCCATTAACCCGTTTTATCCTTATTCGAATTTAGAATTCACTCCACTCATTCCCACTTTCGGACCAACTAGTGGGAATGGAAATAGCATGAAGTGGGGAGTAAATTTTTTTAATATAAATTTGTGTAATCACTTGACATCTATTTGGTTACAGTTGAATGCTGACACACTACCATTTTTACACAGTTCAAATAATTTTCTTAGAAGTACCTTTTGAAAGTAGTGCTAAATAAACTACTGGCACCTTTTCACTTATTGTTTCTCACTTTTCAGAGGCAGAAGGTTCTTGTCCACAGCATATTATCGTCATTTGTTTCGGACATATTTGGGTTATGGATCCTTGGTACTCACCTGGTAAGGGCCATTAACAATTTTTTTTAAATATCTCAACATGAAGTTAACATAACAATATTTGCATGTACATTAAAGAGTTTGGTATAATTTATTTTATTTTACATAAAATATGGTTAATACGTTTGGACAGATGAGTCTCTCTCAGTTCCTGAACTAGAGGAGCAGTTCAAGTACATAAGAAAAATATCAGAAGCGTTGGGCGAAGGTCAAGGGGTTGGCATACTCACCTGTGATTATCGGGAATTGTGGGCAAAGGTTCGACATGGTCATTGTTTCTTTGAAGTTAAACTGACGACTGATTTTTTCAAGTATAGAGTCTTTCTAAGTAAGTTTCTAAATATGGAAAGCAAAAACCTTTATTCATCGATAGAAAAAGGTATTGCAAACTGATAGCATCATATACACATCAAGTAAATACCGGGTGATTACAAATGATCTCGATTTTAAACATTTATTATGGAAAAACTAGCAAAGCTACAGCGAAATGCAAGATATACAAATAAAGAAGAACTCAAAAAGTTTTATTTACAAGCTATTGAAGTTCAATATGAGCTCCTTTTGTGGCTCTGTAGACATCAAAGTAGTATTCTGTTTCTCTCCATACATTTTCTAGCATATCATAGGGAACTTTTCTAACAGCCTCACGTATCCTCTCCTTCAAAAATGTTCCAAAGTTGTTGACATTGTTGGAACAAAAACTTCATTTTTGACATAGCCCCAGAGGAAGAAATCAAGGGGGGGTTAGATCGGGCGAACGAGCCGGCCAAGGAATGGGCCCCCACGCCCGATCCAACGATCAGGCAATTGCTTATTCAGGAATGTTGTAACCTCAAAAGGAGCCACAAAAGCAGCTCATATTGAACTTCAATAGCTTTGTTCGTTTTTTCATAATAAATGTTTAAAATTGGGAAGATCATTTGTAATCACCTGGTATATAAAAGACAGTTTCATGATTATACATTTAATGTGTATATGTAGCTAAAATTTATCGAAGAATTAGGATATCCGACGGAAGATTTTTAATGTAACATTTGCTTCATCCCTTACCTTGGACTTTGAAGATAAGTGTTTGTTCAGAGTTGAAGTAACACCAAATAAGTTGTAGATCATATCTCTATAATAGTAAATACTGCACTATTCATTGAATCTTTAATAAGTTTGAAATTAATCTATGTTAAGAGTTTTATTTGATAGCTACAGCAGACTTTTATTACAGATAAACTGTAAATAAATTTTAAGACCATCATATAGTCACAGGTACAGTTTCAGAAAAAACGTTTGAGAAAAAAGTCTGAAAAACACACTAAACATTTCAAAACCCCAAGCTTATTTATAACTGGCTGGAAAATAGTTTTGTCTATGGTATATTGAATACGCTTTACTTTAAAAAATGGCGAATGGACAGATTATGGTAGTATGATCGTATTTTCATCATATATATATAGGCCCCTCTACATAATTTGTCCATGCACTTTCATTTACCTTCGCAGTAATTCCCATTGTCTCGTAATGCAGCGTCGCAAGTGTTCACCATATTGGCCCAAATGCTCAATAGGATTTAGATCATAGGCTTTATACTGACATTTTAAGAGTGCAGTGTCCCTTTACTTATCAGACGCCGTACTAATTGAGAAGTGTGAATTGGACCTATCGTGCATATGGAAAATTCCCTCAATCTCAGGGTAAAGACGCGCTTATGCGTGAATGAAAGGTAGCATCCCTCTTCCAGAATTTCAACTTTGTTTGACACTGAATCATCTTTAGTGGGGCTTAATTCTCGAACATTCATTGCGCGTGATATAGTTGCCACTCGTCCTTTCGTAGATGTTTCCTTGTAAATACCATTTATTATTTCTTCAGCAATGTGGTTTTCCATTGTTAGTTGAGGAGAACGTTATCTTATTGGTAAAAATTACAATGGCATAAGCGCGCAGATTCCCCGTTGTTGTAACACCATTTGTAGGATCTTCTTGAACAGGTTTAATTCATTGTAGCAGCTTTTTATTTAGCTGAAATTTGAAGGTGAATGAACTACATACAAAAATGCACTTGGCTTCCCGAATATATATTTTTTTTATTAAATCGTGAAGTAGGTGAAATGAGTTGATTTCCAGTCAATTCGTTTAGTATTGTAGTCTACTATGGTCTGCAAACCGTTCCTCCAGATGTCACTTGAAGCTCTTGGTTCGAGTTCAGAAACGTCACAAAGAACGTCCGTGGTTCGTCTAGGAAAGTCTTCACCGAAGCTTGACCCCAGAGGTCAGCCCCTCTTAAGATTGTGAAAGACTTGTGTTCTTACAGGTTTTTGTGCCTCGATACTTTAACCGTGGAAGTTTGAAAAAGTCCACTTTCAGGCTCCGTTGTAGAAAAATCTCTTGCCTACAGGCTCTTGCGCCCTACAGCTTTGCATACCTAAACACTGTTTATAGTTCTTTGCATATGCTTAGCTCAGCCAACAGTGGTCCTGCAGTATCGTATTTAGGCCCTTGCGTTTTATATATATATATATATATTGCAGGAAGGAGGGGCCAAGGGCGAGCACCCGCAAAAACGCCCGCAAAAGTGCTATTCACATTTTTTTCCCTATATCCAGAAGGACTGTATTTAACACAATTATGAGAAAGCAAAGGCGTGTCAAGGCAGCTTTCCAATCGGTGAAATTATTTTCAGGTGTTTGAATTTTCCATTATATTTTCCATACATTATTTCTTCGTCGAACTTTTGTCGATAACTGTATAATTATATAATATGAAGATTATTAAAATCTTTCAATGCTGAATTGAAGTCTAATGTGGGAACGCAATATTTACTTTCCGAAAATAATTTTTAAGCGAATCCCATTCACAAGTTCAACAAAATTGAACTTGCGTCTTTGGTTAGTTCGGAGGTGAAATTAGACGCTGAAGACCGAGTGAATGAAGAGTCTGCGTTCGACTCTCGCCACTTCCGCCGCGGTTGGAGTTTGGGCCCACCATCTACTCCGTGATTGCTCGGGCTCGAATCAATAAGTTCGCAACCCATCTCCCTCCGGGTGGGAAAATAGGAGTTTTGATGTTACCCTTTATTAACAAAATACCTTTTTAATCCTCTGGCAAGCAAATTTTTTTTGTTTTGTTTTATATATAATTACAGAAATTCAATTCCGTACAAAGTTTTTAAATATACATATATTTACTATGCCCCCCCCCCCCCCCCCTTTCAGAATAGAAGATGGTTAAGTTCTCTTAGTGGCAAAAATGCTAAAAATTTACATCTCATTGATTGTGCGTTGCTGGTGTGCTCTTTGGATGAAAATTCTCCTAGAAATCTGAGCGAGGTATTTCGACTTGGAGTTACCGTAATTTACGCCTCATAAGACGCTACAAGTGGTAAGACGCACCCTATATTTAGCAAAGAATATTTAGGAAGAAAATATTTCGAAGATTTATCAGCCTGACAAAAAATATATTCCTATAACTTTATTAAAAGAACATTAAACAAAACAATAACATATGAGCCCTGAAGTGATTTTTGGAGACGTTTTTCAGGAAAAAAGTATCGTCTTACGAGGCGTAAAATACGGTAGCTTATTTTTGTGCTTGCCATATTCTCTCTCAATGATTCTGTACTTATTTGCGACTTAAACCTTTATTGTAAAGATTCTACTAAATAATAAATGAATATTTATAATTTTTAGGTGTGTAAAATGAGTTTGTGTGAAAATCCGAAAAATCGATGGGCTGATAAAAGCTACGTAGCAATTACTTTCAAAAATGGATACCATTCCATCATCAACGATGTGAGTGGTGGTAATTTTTGCTTTAGTTTAATTTAATTTCCAATTTTCAATTATTCAATTGTAGTAATTTTTCAGACCTTTGTACTTGGGAAGATAATCAACAATGCAATTTGCTGAATATCTAAAGTTTAAGGAATTAACTGAGCAAAATTAAAATTTCTTTGGATAAGTTAATTAATTTTATAGATCTTAATTAAGATAAAAATCCTTTTAAAATATTTCCCCATCCAATTGTTTTAGAACATTGCTTTTTTTTTTTGTAGCATACTCCATTCGATGCAATGGTCGGTGTTGTAATAGGTGGTTACCAGCATGGAATTATCACAGATGAGTTTAAAGGATCATGGAATGGGCCAAAGCACATAAGGAAGATCTGTATGCCGAGACGTCTTGTTTTCACTTTGGATGACTTACTTATCGCTTCTATTGAACGCATCAGATCACTTAACCAGTCACTGGTAACCTTTAATTTTTTTTTTTTTTTTTTTTTTATCAGATGTTTTCAAGGATTATTTATAGCTGAGCCATAGGCCTTTTTCTTGATGATTACCGTACATTTTAACCACTGCAGGGAGAGTTTCACTTTTTAATTCTTGGCATATGAATAAGACGAGCCAGCAAGAGAGATCACATTCAGATACCGTTTTCTTAGAAAAATTACACGAGTTACTTGAAAAAATTGACACTGAAACTGGTTTATTGGATTGAACTGTTTACTTTTACACAAACCTCGTCCCAAACTAAGTAGTCAGAACTTATTTCACGTATTGCACTTTAGTTAAAATTACCATTCTAATTATTGTCTGTGTTAGATATTAATTAGTGGTGTATCGATTAATCGGCATTGGTAAAATTTAGCCGATTCTCTTGCCGATTCTTTGAAATTTAAAAATTTTTGCTACAAAATAAAATCAGTATTCATAGAAAATTGAACATACCCCCCCCCCCCCTACTATTTATGATCATTTCTATTCATTTTAAAGTGTAATTGTGTAAAATACATTTTCCATTCATAAAAAAGGCAAAGCTTACTAAGTTAAGTTACGTACAAATTTACATAATCTCTTGCTAGCTAGAATCTAAATATCCTATATACTATTGAACTAAAATGTGTCTGTCTCTGTCCGCTTTCTTCGGAACCGTGCACAGACTAAACGGCACATCGGAAAATTCTGCAACCACCACCAACTGATAGCCCATGAGCTGCCGATGTGCTCTGTCAAGTTTCCCGGTCCTAGGTCACAATTACTGGGTCCGAACGCCCCAGCACCGCGATAAAACTACAGAAAAGAACGCAGCCGTGAAAATCTTGAGCTTCACATTGTGTCAAGATTTCTGAATCTTAAGATTTTCATGTGTGACATATACTGCTACATATACTGCTACCCGCCCGGAGGGCCAAGTTCTACAACGGTTGCGAGGGGGTGGGATAATGGCGTTTTTTACTTTTGTGTGGGGGTAATAGGGGAGGGGGGGGTAATGGCGTTTTTTTAACTTTTGTCGCTTAGCCACTTCTTACCGGAGGGCCAAGTTGTACAACGGTTGCGAGCGATAGCGAGCTCCCGCTTGTTATAAACTATTGTAATCTCCTACTCCATATTAATAATTATATATTAAGCTGTACTTTATAATTTTATATTAAACCATCTCATGTTGACTTTATTTGAAGTATTTGAATAACTTTATAAACCCAAATTGCCTATCCATTTTTTTTATTCAAATAGGCCACCAGTGCTTTGAAATTTTAATGAAAAATTTTGTTGATCTTTACATTGTTAAAGAAAGAAAATACCTTCAGCGATTCGGTAGTGTAGTGGCTAGCCCCATCAGCCCCGGGTTCGATTCCTGGTGAAGGCAGGTGGTGCGCAACTAACTCAGCTGTTCTTCCTTCCCCGCAATAAAAATTGGTTGGTAGATAAATGGATACCCTCGGTAGCCTAGTGGTTATGACGCTGGGCTGCTGTTGATCGAGAGGTCACGATATCGAGTCTGGACAATGACTTTGTAATTTCTGACCACCTGTGGTGGGTCGTGGTTCGGATTCCACGTTGGGCTGTAACTCTAAGGTGGGGCAACAAGCTTGACCTTTGTCAGAATGAACAATTCGGGTGGAAGTAAAAACGAAGGCAACCCCAAGGTATAAGGAAAACCAATTACTTTAAATATTGATATTCAATTTATTGAACTAAAGTACAATTATTTTATCATTTTACTGAGTAATAAAACTATTTAACATCGCTTTAGCTAGGGTATATAAGTAACAAATTCTGGTACCGTATATTGTGGTGTGAGCTAAGGAAAAGCATTTAAACAAATTTTAAATTTTAAAATATGAAAATTGAAAGTTTTCCCATTAGATTAGTAAAATTTGTGAAGGGAATTGATTTTTTTAAAATCTAGGCAAAAGAATCGGCATTGGCATCAACTAAATTTTGGAATCGGTGCATCACTAATATTAGTAATTGCTATTTATGTGATAATTTTCCCTCTAATTACGTAAGAAGTCGAATAAATAATAATTTCTTACCATAAAAAAATAGTCGGACGGCATGTGTGTGAACTTTCGAGAATTTAACATCTTTGGAAAAAATTTGATACAACAGCATAAGCTACATCCTGATGCATTTATTCAGTGTGCTTTGCAGTTGGCATATTACCAAATACATAAGAAGTAGGTATCCTTGTTTATTTTGTTGTTTATTCATAATATTTATTGAAATGCTTCCAGTTTTAATTATCAGTTTTTACTCGTCTCATTTCCTTGTTCTTTGCGTATTTACTCATTCCAAACTCAGGATACGTGCACGAAGTTTAATTTTTAAGTTACGTTGTAACTTTAGGCGTCAGTGATAAAATTCTGTTTGTGAAGCACCGTTTTTCTTTCAGATTCGCCCCAACCTATGAAACAGCAACAACACGACAGTTTTACCAAGCCCGAACAGAAACGCTTCGCTCTTGTACTCCAGAAGCGACAGATTTCGTGAAAGCTATGATGTCAGAGACAGCTTCAGTAAGTATAATAATTTGCTGATTCACAGTCCAGGTCAAAGGTCTGGGGACACCTCAAAATGTAATGAAAATTTTACTCTATTAAAAATACTGAAAAAATGAAAAGAAAATTTTTTAAGGAAATGTGTTTGTTTATAAAAATATACTGCAAATTAAATTTTTACAAAACTATGCAATCAATATTCTGTATATCCCCCTCGCCTTAATTGCAGAACACCTGTCTGGCACCAAAGTTCATTACTCTTTATTGTGTATCTAAATGATTTAAAGAAGGGGTAGGTAGTAAAATATTTGAATTTTCAGATGATACAAAAGTAGTTGCCCAAGTTGCAAATATAGGAAGTTCTTTCAAACTACAAAAGATCTTAATGGATTAGTTGCCTGGGCTAGTAAATGGCAGACTGAAGTCACTGTTCAAAAATGCGAAGTCCTCCATTTTGGCAGAAATAATGAAAACTTTAGTTACAAGATGTTAGTCCGGAAAAAGATACTGACATTATAGTTATAGTGATCTAAAGTTTTCTAAGCAGTGCTTAGAGGCTAGAAATAAGGCAAATGAAATGTTTGTTACAAAAGTAAGGAAGTCATTTGTAGATTATATAATTCTTTTGTTGGCGTCATAAGCATAATGCATACTGCACTCAAGCTTGGTTACCTCACCATAGCCAGGACATAAATATGCTTGAAGGTGTGTAGTGTATGGCAACCAAGTTTACCCCTAGCTTCAGAAAGACCCCACAGGGGAGCTGCCTTGTCATAGTGGCGGGACCTGCGTGCCTTTTTGAATCGGGGCTGTACCAGCTGGGGGGGTCTCTTCCCTCCCAACCATGCTAGGTTGGCTGTCGGTGAGGGACCGGACTAAACGTTCCCTCCTGGAGGGAGGAACTTTACTTAAGACAGTTGGTATCAACGTAATCGTTAAGTATAATAATACTGTTAAATCTCGCCTAATAAAGAATAGCTCGGGAAAAACTTTAGATATAAGGGTAAAACAGCCTAAATATGCGTGTAGAACAGTAAATAATTCTAATGCATTATTTAACTATATGTACAGATGTAGTCATATTATCAAATGGGGTAGTTCTAAAGTGCTCGTTAAAAACAGATATAATTGAAAGGAATATTCTAGAATGTGTATTCATCCATTTTAAAAATAATTTTAATAACTGTGGGAATGTATAAAATTGACAATATATCGTTAAAATGTATTTTGCCTTTAATCAACGCCTGTTAACCATATGCTAATCTCTCATATTTCTCTGTTCCGTTGTACATATTAGTGGTGGACCGGATATCCGCATCATTTTTAACATCTGCACTTCTGACTGCGGATATTACCTCCAATAAATTATGCAATTTACAATTAAAGTAGCTTATGAAGCCCAGTCATGCACATTTCATGTAAAGTATTAATTATTAATGAACAAACAAATATATAAACCTCAAAATATAAATACCATTAAATCAACAAACACTGCCTGTGCCGCTGTGCGTACTCCACTGATTTTTTTTTTTTTTTCACAGCAACACTAACTTTTCAGAATGAAATTGTTCGTATAAGATTAAGTAGTCTATCGTATTTCGAACAAGATTATTGTAAATAAATACCAAAAATAGTAAATTCTTTAGCAAAAATAAAAATACTAATTTTCTATAGCAAACACATTGCAAAATTTGCACAGTTTCTAAAATTAGCAATTGAAAATTGAATGAAACTTGTTTCATTGAATTTCATTTTATTTTATTTCAGTTTGTTTTTTTCCATTTCGGTTTCTACAAATATCAGTTTTTTTCATTTTATCGATTCCCCACCCCCCTGATATGTATTATTCTATTATTAATTATTATGGTTCTCGATATTTGATCAGTTTAATATCCAAACTAAGCTTATTTCATTTCGGAATAAATATTGGAGAAAAACTGTATACTGTGAATTTCTTTAAAGATGAATGAAAAAAGGGCAAAACTCATCAGAGCAGTTAAACGTCACGTGGAATTAATGAGAGAGTGTCAGAATGGGGAAGGAATAGATAGACATTTGATGGGGTTGTCTATCATTGCTGCTGAAAACGGTCTACCCACTCCCGAGCTCTTCACGGACCCTTCATATAAATTGAGGTGATAAGCGAAGAATTTTTCGATTTATTTCTTTATTTTTTATTGTCTTTTTTACTACAAAAATAAATAAGCTTTTTTTCAGGATTTGTACATGGAATATTTCCCTGACAAAGTTTATTTAAAATGAGAGAACGCTCTTTGTAAAATTTTAAAACTGTAGTTAAAACTGTTTAATTGTAGTTAAAAATCGTTTAAAAAAAACTTTTCCTCCTCTTCACGACCATTAAATTTTGCCATTTACATTTTGCGAGACATTTGTTTCATTAGTTTTGCTCTTTAGGAGAGGGACGGATTATTTTGCGGAGCCAACTAAGTTTATTTTATTCCAGTGCCCTTGGTTCAGTGGATACCAGTTTTCTCGTAAGCGAAGTGAAAACACGGAGGTCTAGGGGTTAATTCAATGAGCCGCATTCATTTGGCCAGAGCTATGTGCCATTTTCTGGCCCTATTAACTGATTATTAATCCCTTTTCATTGTAGCCTTACTCCTATTTCTAAGTTACTTCCTGTCTAGTTGTAATTAAGATACTGAAAATTTTTACGATAAATAACGAGGAAAAGTGAGTTCAATTTAAAATTGAAATTCTTTGATTTCTAAGCATTTTGTTACTAAAGCCACTAGCAATTTTGTATACTGAACAGGCATAAATTCACACTTATGACTGAACTAGGGTGAGGTTTAAAATATGTTTAAATTTACGCCTTTTTATAGAAACATGAAAGCATTTTGTGATTAGTCAAAGAAGGTGACTGTTAATATTATCACGCTTTAGGACGTTCATGCGAGTGCCTCATCTTGTTCTAATTGAAATAGGATGAAGAGCCGAACGAAGTTCTTCGTTTTAAATACAAATCCTTTTACCAGAGTAAAAAATATTACACAAGAAAATTTTTTATAAATTTTATGCATTCTACAGTGTATTTTTGTTAACTTTCGAACACCGGGAACGAGTAAACGAACTATGAATTTTCATTGCCCTAAGTTTATGTGAGCCAGGGAAAAAAAATATCCTTGAAATGAAAATAAGTATAAGTTGCTAACCTTTTATGTAGCATTTTCGGAACCCATTGAATTACAGTACATTATGAAAATTAACGATAATTTTCTCAAGTTCAAACATTATTTGCTGTGTGGTAGGAGTGGCAATGTACGAAACTAAAGTAGGACATATTAATACCTTTTTACTTTGACTAATTTATTGCAGAAATTGTTTTCGTAGTCATTCCAAAGCTTTAAAGTAAATTATCTGAAACTTTATTTACCGAGACTTCGTTCAGGTGATGCAGCGACCGGTGGTTCGGATCGCCCATAAAACTGCAGATCCTCTTCGTCGCGTGACCTTTGCCGTTACCGAGGAGGTTAAACAACAACAAACATTATTATGATTTGTAGTTTTGTTCATGTTTAATATATTAAGCACACCCCGTTATTATTGTCACTCGTATTCTTAACTTTCAGTTAAGTGCGCACATTTATATTTTTAAAAAGTGGCATTCTCTTCACAGTAGAGCTAAGACATATCAGACATACCATAATAAAATGAAACTGTATGGCAAAAGTAGTTATTTTATGAATATATTCAAATTTTAAAGGGTCCCTTTAATCCTCTGCAAGAATTTAATGTTCTAATTTGTTTTCACGTTATTTAAGTGTGATTTGGTATCGATTGTGTACAGAATTGCATATAATCCTCAGCCTACAGAAGCTATTATTAAATTAACCAATCCTCAACCTTCGCACAAGTTACAATTTAACCATTAGCCTATTCTGAATATAAAACCCGATTATAGAGTGAAACAGTTAACATACTACAGTTAATGTTTGTTCTTAAAAAATGCAGTATAGGTTACCGACCACGTGAAATTGGTAAGGAACTAACCGTGTTAGAACGCATATGGATTAAAGTAAGTTTGATTGTTCGTATAATGTTAAGGTTTAAACTTTTCCTTGCAGTGGTGGAGGAGGTAATTTTGTGTTGTCAACGAGTACCCTTGGTTACACTCACGTTATCGGCGGAGTTGCAGCTATGGTAAAGGAGGGCTACGGAGTGTTCTACATAGTGTTGAACGACAGGTGCGAAATTTTGTTTTGGGAATATTTATTTTTATTTTAGGAGTTAATTACTGTTTGAAAGCACATTTAGAGAAATTTCATAATTACCCTGAAGAACGATTAGTTTAAGTTGTTATCCTGAACCAACCAAAGGTCGCGGCGAATTATGTTAGCTGTTACATTGTTGTAATCGTCGTTGTCGTCGTAAACAATAAGTAAAATAGATTAAATATTTCTATACCATTTTAGATTCCGCATTTTGTGTAAAATGATCCAGTGTAGTTATTGTGTGGATTATTAAAGTTTAATTACTTATTTTTTGCAGTTAAGCTTGTATGTATTGGATTTTAAAACTTTTTTTTTAAGGTTAAGTTCTCTAGAGTAAAGTGTATATCACAGTATTAACACATCTTTCAAATTCTTGCACTAAATGAAAGTATTTTTAGTGCAGATATCATGCTCACGTATTCTCGAAAGTTGAAGATGACGCGCTTTTAGCAATTTTAAGTTTTTCTCTCTCAGATTTTGGGATTCGGTCTCTCGTGAAGTGGTATTCCAACTAAGAAACTTTTTTGTGTTATCAGAATATAAACTACCATTCATTTCATTGATTTTACTTTGATTTGACTCTAATACTGACTTTGAATTTATTTTTGCATTTTAGGTAGACACTGACTTTACATTCATTTATTAAAATTCAGACTAAAAATTCAAATTGAAAGAAAAATCAAAATTCAGTTTCAAAGTGAAAAGCAAAATTCAAAGTCAGTCAAAACTAAAGTGAAAAGTCAGCTTCAAAGCCAAAATCGAAGTTGATTTTTGCATTCTTATTTATGCAATCCTATTTACTGCCATGCACTTTTTTAGCATCTGTTACATTCACTGTTTTGACGTTTTTCGTAGATATTTTTGTTTTTAGTCTATATTTGTAGAAATATTACTATATAAAATAAAAGTAGGCATGGTGGAGGGTGGAGAGGATTAACCTAACGCAAAAGAGTAACGGAACAGCTTCTGAGAACCTTCAAAAGAAGGTAATGATTCCCCTGCTGAAAACTCTGATCATACCAAAACTTGAACACTGCTCAGTCTTGACGTCCCCATACGAAAAAAAATTAATAAACTAGAAGTAGTCCATAGGAATTTCACAGCCAAGATTGATCGCTGCAAAGAACGCAGCTACTGGGAAAGACAACATAAATTAAATCTGCGTTCGTTGGAAAGCAAAAACGAGAGAGAGGCCATAATTTACATAGGGAAAATGATCGAAAAACTTACCTAACCTTAAACTAAACCCATTTAACATCCAAACAACACTGGAAAATAGGAGACGTACAAATTGTCGTCAGAGCTGGGCAGTATTTAAATACATTTGTGTATTTAGAACTGTATTTATAAATACATTGTTTTTCATGTATTTAAATATAGTATTTAAATACTTTAATGAGTATTTAAATACAATGTATTTAAATACTCAAAATATAAAAATGTATATACTTTTACTGGTTTAATACACGTTCTGTACTAGCACAGTACGACGCGTCGACAGTGGGGTACAGCATGGTTCATGTTTCAACGTGTCAGTTCAATCAGTTGTGTGCCACTCTTAGTCGAAAGCGGTTGATTTCTTTATCGTGTGCGTGTCATGGCTTCAACAAGCAAATCCGGTGAATCAAACAGTGATATATCTGCAGATAACAATTTAGTGCACCCTCTGTTTGATGGAAAATACTTTAAAATTAAATCTAAAGACGGTAATAAGGTAAAGTGTACCTGCTTGCTGTGTAAACACGAAGTCTCTGCTGCAAGCAATGCTACAACGAATCTGTACACTCATCTGAAGTATGTATGTATGTATTTAAAATGTATTTACAAATGTATTTAAATACAATTGATGTATTTTGTATTTAGTATCTAAATACATTCGTAAAATGTATTTAGTATTTAGTATTTAAATATATTTCTCCCATGTATTTAGTATTTAAATACATTCAATGTATTTATTGCCCAGCTCTGTTTGTCGTGTTCCCAAACTAAAGGCCCGGTAGTTTTCACATTAGATTAGTAAAATTTTTGAAGGGAAATGATTTTTTAAAATATAGGCAAAGAATTGGCATCGGTATCGGCACTTTTTCATGGAATCGGTACATCACTAAAATCTTCAGAAAAAGAAGATTAGATGCCTGGACGGTACCAGATGAGCCGGGTGTGCCTCGCTATGTGAAATGAAGATTGCAAGAAAGAAACTCGCTTCTCCATCAGGCCAGGCCTAGAGGTGAGGCCACCAGCTTGACTTTCAGTGTGAAGAGAGACCGACGCACGGGACTTTTACCAGTGTACTATATATATATATATATATATATATATATATATATATATATATATATATATATATATAGTGTGAAAATTATTTCACGAAAGTAACGCATGAATAATATTTATGATGAAAATAACCACGAAGGAAAAAGGAAACACAGAATGGTGCTCAAGCGATTTCGTCTAATGACATCCTCAGGTACACTGAAATAAATAACAAGTTCGAGACTATATATAGGTTACAAAAAAAATAAAAATTGTAAGAGGAGCATACAAATTTATAAGAAAAACTACCACTTTGCACCTCTTGTCTAAATCCGTTCTGAACGAATTCAAAACAATAGGATCAAGCGAAAAAAAGGCCCTGGCTAATGTTAAAATTATTTGCAAGGTGAATAATGGCAGACTCAAGAATATTTCTATTAACAATGTTGCTTAAGTGAAACAAAACTGAAGCATTATTCCAATCAATACAGTGGAATAACTCTGACAAATGGACGAAAAGGGCACTGGACGACTGTCCCGTTCTAACGGAATATTGATGCTGTTTTACACGCGTGTGCAAATTCTTTCCCGTCTGTCCAATGTAAACGGATTCACATTGTTTACAACTAATTTTATAGATAATGCCTGAATTATTGGTAGGGCTATTTTTTACTATGATATTTTTCACAATATTATCATATGAAAATACTACATCAATGTTCAAAAGTATTAAGCAATGCCTAAAAAGCCTGGGGAAAATGGAAGTACTAAAATATTCTTCGACAAAGTGCGAGAATTATTATTCACACGATAGAAAGTGCGTTTTGCCTTGTTAAGACAAGATTCCAAAAATACAGGTGGGTAACACAAATCACTTCCAATACTGTAGATTTTTTCTAATTCGGCATACATGTATTCCGGACTGGCGATTCTAAAGAGCGCGGAGGAGCATTGAAGAAAATATGGCTTTCTTGATGGGGGTGTCATGTCCAGAGTAAAAGTGTACGTAGGACAAATTTTGTTTTTTTCCGATAAATACTAAACTTAAAACCTGGGCTTTCCCTATGTACACGCACATCCAAAACGGGATTGAGTTGTTTTGTTCCACTTCTAAAGTAAACTTAATGGAGGGGACTTGATCGTTTAACTGAAGGAGGAAGTCATCCAGGTCACGCTTCATGGGCCAAATACACAAAATATCGTCAACGGACCGCAACCATGGGATGCTAACCCCCAGGATTCTTGGAATGTAAGTAATTTCGAAAAAAGTCCAAAAGTGTAAACCAGGAAAACTTAGTGAACTGAAAAGGTGTTTGATGATACTCTGGCACAGAGCTGGGCAGTATTTAAATACATTTGTGTATTTAGAACTATTTATAAATACATTGTTTTTCTTGTATTTAAATATAGTATTTAAATACTTTAATGAGTATTTAAATACTCAAAATATAAAAATGTAAATACTTTTACTGGTTTAATACACGTTCTGTTACTAGCACAGTACGACGCGTCGACAGTGTAGTACAGCATGGTTCATGTTTCAACGTGTCAGTTCAATCAGTTGTGTGCCACTCTTAGTCTTTATCGTGTGCGTGTCATGGCTTAGTGAATTAGTGAATGCATATGTTAAAATTTGTATGTATTTAAATACAATTGATGTATTTTGTATTTAGTATCTAAATACATTCGTAAAATGTATTTAGTATTTAAATACATTTCTCCCATGTATTTAGTATTTAAATACATTCAATGTATTTATTGCCCAGCTCTGCTCTGGCAATCGATAAATACAAAAGAATGCAAGGGGCTTATCTAGTCAATGCCACATCGATTCGAGGCCGTAATCATGGCTAAAGGTGGACCAGCTAAATACTAATACGTAGAGTTAAAAAGTCTTTGATGAAAGTTTAATATATTAGCAGTACTCGATAAACATAATGAATTTATTGTATTTTTTGTAACACCTCACAACATATTCTAATATTCTGGTATGTCGCTATCCATTAACTGCTCATTATTTAATATCTCTCTCTCTCTCTCTCTCTCTCTCTCTCTCTCTCAGAAAACTATGCAGGAGTTCGCTTGCTTGGTGTCTCTGTGAGCAAGCTAAATATAGAGCTATTTATATATTCTCCACTTTCCTGTAAAATTTCCTTGGCTACTTTTCCAGGGTCAAGGTATTTTCTTCAACCTTTTTCCGTACCTGCCTCTGGCAGGGAGGGAGCGGAGGGTGGGGAGAGAGCCTTCTACTTTTCTATCCAGTTTTCTACTACTGCTAGCATAGTTTGAAAGACAAAATTTTCCCTGGCACCCGTTGCCATTGGTACCTCCTCGGTATGGGCCGCAAGGCCTTTTGAGGTACTTCTTTTCCTTGTAACTCTTGTAACTCTCTCTCTCTCTCTCTCTCTCTCTCTCTCTCTCTCTCGACGAATCGTTGGGCGGGAGTGATCACGGTATTATTAGGTTCCGTGTGTGCGTCCCTCGGGTGAAGCGTAGTAACTCGAGAGGCAGTAAGCTCGATCTCCGGCGGGCGAACTTTGTTAGCCTCAGGGATAGCGTAGCAGAGATGGGGTTAGAGGTTGGCGGCGATGTTGAGGGAGTGTGGAGTGCATTCCGGGATGAGTTTATGGTGCTGCAGTCTGCTGCCATACCCTCAAAACTGGTCACCCCTGCTTCAACGCAGCCTAAGTGGTTCAATCGTGGCATCGCTTCGGCTATCCGAAATAGGAAAGTAGTGTATAGGAGGGCGAAGGCCAATCGTTCCCACGAGAACACTGAAGCGTATGTCCGCCTGTGTAGGGAAGTGAAGGCGAAGGTTAGGCTAGCGAAACGTAACGAAGAACTACGGGTGGCAAGCCTCTGCAAGAGGAACCCTAAGGAGTTCTTCAGTTATGTTAATAGTAGAAAGCCTATTAGAAGCATGATAGGTCCTTTAAAGGACGGAAGCGGCGTTCTGCGGACCTCCGACGCGGACATCGCTAAGGTGCTTAATGAGTACTTTGCGGGAGTGTTCACCAGGGAGGATACCCGCGTCATCCCCGAGCCAGCTGTGAGGCACGAAGGTGCTGACCTGGATAGTGTTAGATGTACCGCGACAGTCGTTGCTCATAGAATAGACAAACTGAGCGCGTTTAAGGCTCCTGGGCCAGACCAGTTTCTCCCCAGTGTTTTGCGAGAAGTGCGCGACCAGGTGGCTCCCCACCTGGCTACAGTCTTCAACAAATCGTTGGAGATGGGCCAGGTGCCTGGTGACTGGAGAGAGGCCAACGTGACCCCTATCTTTAAGAAAGGGGATCACGAAAGTCCAGGGAACTATCGTCCTATTAGTCTCACTTCAGTTGTAGGTAAATTATTAGAAAGGATAATAGCTGATAGAATCGTTGACCATTTGGATTCCTACAAGCTGCTTGGGGACTCCCAACATGGGTTTAGACGGCATAGGTCGTGTCTCACCAACTTGCTCGAGTTTTTCCACGTCATGTTGAGTGAGTACGATAAGAGTAGGGCGATTGATATACTTTATCTCGACTTTCAGAAAGCCTTTGATAAGGTACCTCACCGCCGGCTAATGGCGAAAGTGCGCGCGCTGGGTATCGGTGGGGAAATAGGTAGGTGGATTGAAAACTGGCTAAGGAATAGGCGGCAGAGGGTGGTAATTAAAGGGGCTAGTTCGGGTTGGGCCTCGGTCACTAGTGGGGTTCTCAGGGTTCCGTTTTGGGGCCACTGTTGTTTACCATTTACATAAATGATATCGACGGTGGCATCGTCAGTCGGATCGCCAAATTCGCTGATGACACCAAGCTTGGGGCCAATGTTGGGACGCCCGAAGCGATCGAGGAACTGCGTGCGGACCTAGGTAGGATAGGAGAGTGGTCCGAAAAATGGCAAATGCCGTTTAACTTGGGTAAATGCAAAGTGATGCACATTGGCTACGCCAATCCCAAGTCGGACTACTCGATGTTGGGCAGTAATATCGAGGTGACTGATTTAGAAAAGGACTTGGGTGTGCTAATTAGCAGCGACCTTAAGTTTACGAAACAGTGTGTAGAGATGGAAAAGAAAGCCCAGAAACTATTGGGTTATATCAGGAGGCAATTTCAGTTTCGGAACAAGGAGATTGTGCTCTCACTGTACAATTCCCTTGTTCGGCCGTACCTGGAGTATGCTGTGCAGTTCTGGTCGCCCACCCTCAGGAAAGATATTGAGAGGCTGGAGCGAGTGCAGGCGAGGGCCACAAAGTTGATCCCTTCCGTTAGGCATATGGGCTACAATCGACGGTTACGCGCCCTGAACTTGTTTTCGCTTGAAACTCGGAGGCTGCGCGGTCAACTGATCGAGGTTTTCAAGCTCTTACGAGGGTTCAACGATGTCGATTTTAGAAGTATGTTTAGTTTAAATGATAACCCAACTCGCAACAATGGTTGGAAGTTGGATTTGAAACGGTTTAGGACTAGTGTGTGTGGGAATTACGTTACGTATAAGATCTGTGACACATGGAACAGGTTACCTTCGGAAGTTGTGAACAGTTCCTCTGTGGATCAGTTCAAGAAAAGGTTAGACCAAATTTTGCACACACTTTGAGTGTGTAGAAAATTTTCCGTGGCACCCGTTGCCATTGGTACCTCCTCGGTATGGGCCGCAAGGCCTTTTGAGGTACTTCTTTTCCTTGTAACTCTCTCTCTCTCTCTCTCTCTCTCTCTCGAGGGCGGGTGAAGTCTGTTGTACAAACCTGTCCCGTGGGTTACTAGGACCCCTTCCCATCCCACTCTGTCCTTTTAGCTTAGGTTAGGGATGTTCTCCTCTGACTGCAAAAAAAAAAAAGAAAAACTTTTAGTATTGTCTTTTTCTCTACTGTTACGATTAGGACGCTACTGCTATCTCATGCGTGGGAAGAGAGGCTTGGAACCTCTATAAATAACACCATTTAACTTCAGTTGTAGGTAAATATTTAGAGGGGATAATAGCGAGTAGGATTGTTGACCATTTGGATTCCTACAAGCTACTTGGGGACTCCAACATGGGTTTAGACGGCATAGGTCGTGTCTCACCATCATGCTCGAGTTTTCTACGTCATGTTGAGTGAGTACGATAAGAGTAGGGCGATTGATTAGAAGGCCTTTGATAAGATACCTCACCGCCGGCTAATGGCCGAAGTGCGCGCACTGGGTATTGGTGGGGAAGTAGGTAGGTGGATTGGAAACTGGCGAAAAATGCCATAAAGTTAATCCCTTTCGTTAGGCATATGGGCTACAATCGACGCTTACGTGACGCGGGTTCAAAGATGTCGATTTTAGAAGCATGTTTAGTTCAAATGATAACCCAACTCGCAACAATGGTTAGAAGTTGGATTTGAAACGATTTAGGACTAGTATATGTGGGAATTACTTTAACACGTTGATAGTTTAAGATTAAAACATAAGAAAACTCTGCAGGAGTTCGCTTGCACGGTGTCTCTGTGAGCAAGGTAAATATAGAGCTATTTATATATTCTCCACCCACTTTCCTGTAAAATTTCCTTGGCTACTTTTCCAGGGTCAAGGTATTTTCTTCAACCTTTTTCCGTACCTGCCTCTGGCAGGGAGGGAGCGGAGGGTGGGGAGAGAGCCTTCTACTTTTCTATCCAGTTTTCTACTACTGCTAGGATAGTTGAAAGAAAAATAAACTTTCACAAAATTTTCCCTGGCACCCGTTGCCATTGGTACCTCCTCGGTATGGGCCGCAAGGCCTTTTGAGGTACTTCTTTTCCTTGTAACTCCTTGTCCTTGTAACTCTCTCTCTCTCTCTCTCTCTGGCTCCTGCGGAAGTTGCCTCCTCGTTAGTGAGGGGCTCTTCAACTCCCGACAGCCCTGGCTGTTCGGGAAACGGGTCGTGCTAGGGGGCGGTCAGAATAGGGAAGGCTCCCTCCGTGCAATGCTTTTTAATGCTAGGTCGATTAGGAACAAGTTTTGCGAGCTACGGGCGCTCTTAGCATCAGAATACCAGGATATCGTTGCTATCACCGAGTCCTGGATTCATACTGATCGTAGGGACTACGTTGGGGAGTTCGAAATTCCCGGGTATAGAATGTTTCGCAAAGACCGCACCCGTGGGGAGGGGGTGGGGTACTAATATACGTCAGGGACACGTTGAGTTCGGTTGACTGCCAGTTCCGGTCGGAACGGGAGCTGCTTGGCGTCGATCTGAATGTGGGAGGGACGAGCTATAGGTTAATCTTGGTGTACAGACCTCCGCATCTCCTCCTCGAGGAGGATACAGCCCTGTACACCGAACTCAGTAGCCTGCTAGGGGATAGGATGTGTGTAGTTTTAGGAGACTTCAACTGTCGCGGCATAAAGTGGGAAGACAGGACTGCTGATGCTGAAGGGAGGAGGCTAGTTGACTTTGCTGATGAGAACTTCCTCACTCAGTGGGTCAATGAGCCTACACGAGGCGAAAGCGTTCTAGACTTAGTATTCACGACCGAAGACAACCTCGTCACTGGCCTCACCGTTGACGAATCGTTGGGCGGGAGTGATCACGGTCTGATTAGGTTCCGTGTGTGCGTCCCTCGGGTGAAGCGTAGTAACTTGAGAGGCAGTAAACTCGATCTCCGGCGGGCGGACTTTGTTAGCCTCCGGGATAGCGTAGGTGAGATGGGGTTAGAGGTCGGCGGCGATGTTGAGGGAGTGTGGAGTGCATTCCGGGACGAATTTATGGTGCTGCAGTCTGCTGCCATACCCTCAAAACCGGTCACCCTTGCTTCAACGCAGCCTAAGTGGTTCAATCGTGACATCGCTTCGGCTATCCGAAATAGGAAAGTAGCGTATAGGAGGGCGAAGGCCAATCGTTCCCATGAGAACACTGAAGCGTATGTCCGCCTGTGTAGTGAAGTGAAGGCGAAGGTTAGCCTAGCGAAATGTAACGAAGAACTACGGGTGGCAAGCCTCTGCAAGGGGAACCCTAAGGAGTTCTTCAGTTATGTTAATAGTAGAAAGCCCATTAGAAGTATGATACGTCCGTTAAAGGACCGAGGCGGCGTTCTGCGGACCTCCGACGCGGACATCGCCAGTATGGAAAAAATAGGTCCTGCTCCAACCAGAGTAGCCTAAACACAACCTAGGCTACGTTGGAGATGGAAGACCTAGGCCAAAGATGAACCAGCCTAACTATTTGTCCATAAACAGGACTTCCATACTCTTTTGTTAAACAATTACAGCTGAAATGTCAGCTTATTTAACCTAAATTTAATAACCGAAGGGAAATTTATGAACTTCTTACCTTGAAACTAATATAAATTTTATTTCTTGACACCAATAATGAACATTTTTATTCCGGCTTCTTTCGTCTTACGTTTTTTTTTCGTCCTCCCTATTATTCTGCTTATTCAGCTTATGCCGATCTTTTTCTTCTTCCCAAAACCGTGTTGCTATTTCTAGCTATGGGATCTTTTTTTCTTTTCATCCCATATTTGTTTCTTCGTTGGTGTCTTTTTAATTTTTCTCAGCAAGAGTTCATGTTCTCCTTCTGAGTTATTTTTTTATTATTATTTATTTTAATGTCAATATGGCTTATCCAAGATTAGGTGGGTCTTCCATTTCGGTACTCCCAAATTTTCCACAGCCAGTGTGCTTAATGAGTACTTTGCGGGAGTGTTCACCAGGGAGGACACCCGCATCATCCCCGAGCCAGGCGTGAGGCACGAAGGTGCTGGCCTGGATAGTGTTCGATGTACCGCGACAGTCGTTGCCGATAGAATAGACAAACTGAGCGCGTTTAAGGCTCCTGGGCCAGACCAGTTTCTCCCCAGTGTTGCGGGAGGTGCGCGACCAGGTGGCTCCCCACCTGGCTACAGTCTTCAACAAATCATTGGAGACGGGCCAGGTGCCTGATGACTGGAGGGAAGCCAACGTGACCCCTGTCTTTAAGAAAGGGGATCACGAAAGTCCAGGGAACTATCGTCCCATTAGTCTCACTTCAGTTGTAGGTAAATTATTAGAGGGGATAATAGCGGATAGGATCGTTGACCATTTGGATTCGTACAAGCTGCTTGGGGACTCCTAACATGGGTTTAGACGGCATAGGTCGTGTCTCACCAACTTGCTCGAGTTTTTCCACGTCATGTTGAGTGAGTATGATAAGAATAGGGCGATTGATATACTTTATCTCGACTTTCAGAAAGCCTTTGATAAGGTACCTCACCGCCGGCTAATGGCGAAAGTGCGCGCGCTGGGTATCGGTGGGGAAGTAGGTAGGTGGATTGAAAACTGGTTGAAGAATAGGCGGCAGAGGGTTGTAATTAAAGGGGCTAGTTCTGGTTGGGCCTCGGTCACTAGCGGGGTTCCTCAGGGTTCCGTTTTGGGGCCGCTGTTGTTTATCATTTACATAAATGATATAGACGGCATCGTCAGTCGGATCGCCAAATTCGCTGATGACACCAAGCTTGGGGCCAATGTTGGGACGCCGGAGGCGATCGAGCAACTGCGTGCGGACCTAGGTAGGATAGGAGAGTGGTCCGAAAAATGGCAAACGCCGTTTAACTTGGGTAAATGCAAGGTGATGCACATTGGCTACGCCAATCCCAAGTCGGACTACTCGATGTTGGGGAGTAATATCGAGGCGACTGATTTGGAAAAGGACTTGGGTGTGTTAATTAGCAGCGACCTTAAGTTTACCAAACAGTGCGTGGAGGTGGAAAAGAAAGCCCAGAAGCTGTTGGGTTATATCAGGAGGCAATTTCAGTTTCGGAACAAGGAGATTGTGCTCTCTCTGTACAATTCCCTGGTTCGGCCGCACCTGGAGTATGCTGTGCAGTTCTGTTCGCCCACCCTCAGGAAAGATATTGAGAGGCTGGAGCGAGTGCAGGCGAGGGCCACAAAGTTAATCCCTTCCGTTAGGCGTATGGGCTACAATCGACGGTTACCCGCCCTGAACTTGTTTTCGCTGGAAACTCGGAGGCTGCGGGGTCAACTGATCGAGGTTTTCAAGCTCTTACGCGGGTTCAACGATGTCGATTTTAGAAGCATGTTTAGTTTAAATGATAACCCAACTCGCAACAATGGTTGGAAGTTGGATTTGAAACGGTTTAGGACTAGTGTGTGTGGGAATTACTTTACGTGTAAGATCTGTGACACGTGGAACAGGTTACCTTCAGAAGTTGTGAACAGTTTCTCTGTGGATCATTTCGAGAAAAGTTTAGACCAAATCTTGCACACTATTTGAGGGTGTAGAAAATTTTCCCTGGCACCCGTTGCCATTGGTACCACCTCGGTATGGGCCGCAAGGCCTTTTGAGGTACTTCTTTTCCTTGTAACTGTCTCGTCTTTCGTCTTTTTATTATAATGACGTCACAGATACTTTGTAGTATTATCAAGGTCATGAGCACATTTGAGAGTTTTTATTTTTCTGGTCCGGAGTTGTTTCGTGTACTTGTGCGTACTTACTTCAACTTTAAAAGTGAAAATATTAGAAATTGTCGTTTGAACGATTTATTTCACGTCATATGAATACATGATAGGTATATCTTGGGCGTAATAACTTCACTGTAGGAAAGATCTTAGAAGGAAGTGCTTTAGGCGTAGTACTTATGACGCGTAACTATATCAAACCTGATATTTTGAAAATATTTTTATTTTTAGGATGTATTTCTACTTGACAAACTATGTGAATGGAGGTACTTGTTTGGAGAAGTTTTTCCAGTCCACATCTCGAGCATTGATCTACATGCAGGAAGTCGTTATGGAACCTCATTCTCGGTTGTAACGGAAGTGCAAAAGAATTTTCGGTTCAGGGATGTTTTCAATGCAAGTGATTGTTTTAATAAAATTTAATAGGATTTAAGATAAGATGTATCACAGCTTTATAAATAATGCTACACGTATAAATTTAAGCTCGAGCCAGAAATTTTTTTGTTAGTAAAGGATTTCTTACTTACAATTATAATCTATCATTTATAACTATCACGCGCAAGTTTGAAGGCAAGTTGAAAAACCTATTCGTATCTGTTCAATTTGGGTAATTTTAAGTATTTGGGCAGAGCCTTAGCACTACAAATAAACTAATGGTTAAGTTACGTTACTTGGTGTTGGTAGAGTATAATGTTTTTAAAACAAATTTTGAAAGGTTTTAATTGTACTGATATAGTTTCCATTTTTATCAAGGTCGCTGCCGCCATTATGTAGAACTATTAATATAGATGAATTACTTAAATTTAGTTGTTAATGACTTCGTGCAAGGTTTAGTCCAAAAATTAGTGAGCTTTAATTTGATAATTCAATTCCCATTCTGTTACATGTTTGCCTTCTATCACTTGATTATAAAAACTTGCATTTGAATAAGGGTGGGCCTTGTAGCACACTTTCACATGGGTGTTGTGAAGCATTTTTGTCATGTTGCTAGTGCAATCTGAACTGAATACCCAGAAGCTGGCTGGCACTTAAGTTCGACGTAAGAGCACGCTAAACGGCTCTATTAATTTTTTTTTTTTAATATACTGAAGGCTGACATCCCAAAATAATGAAAATGGTACTGTTGAATGGGAAGGAATGAAAAGCGTGAAGTCGGGTATGGAAAGAAGGGGGAGATGAAAGATGGGTGTTGCTTTGCTAATGGAAGATGAGTGTCACGAACATACGAGGGAGTATAAATGTATTAATTAATGATAAGTGTCTGTATGATAAGTTAAAGTCCAAGAGAGTGAAAATAGCAGTGATTGCGGCACAAACGCCATGTGATAATAGATATGTACAAGAGAATGCATATAATTGTGTGTGTGTTTTACAAGGACAAGAGGAAGCCTCGGACATTTTGGTCCACTCGGAGAGATTCTTGTTATTAAACTAGTCCATTTTTTAATTAGTCTAGCAGTAGTAAAAAACTGGATAGAAAAGTAGAAGGCTCTCTCCCCACCCTCCGCTCCATCCCCCGCCAGAGGCTGGTACGAAAAAAGGTTGAAGAAAGCTACTTTTCCAGGGTTAAGATATTAAGGAATTTCTACAGGAAAGAAGAGAATACATAAGCTAGCTCTGCAATTACGCTATGCACACACGGAGATCGCACACTAGATAGCACCGCTGTATAAACTAAACAATAATATAGTTGGGCCAATCGCATATTAACCACTTGGTATCGTCACAAAAACCTCCAACGCAGACAGAAAAACAGCCAGGCACAAGAAAACCTACAGACTCGACACGACCATTACACCCTTCAATACAGACCAGACCACCACCATCATCAAAAACATTAAGAATTCGAAGGCTACTGGACCAGACAACATATCTAACATACACCTTAAACACTTGGGGCCACAGGGAATACTAGCTCACAAATATCAGCACATATTCATACCAACACTGCATTATTCCTGACATATGGAAACAAGGTAAAATTATTACACTACTCAAACCAAACAAAAATCCAACAGAACCAGCTTCCTATAGACCTATTACTTTACTATGCACACCTTCCAAAGTAACACAGACTAATCTTACAAATCACCAACCCACACATACCACTCTCGCCTACTCAACATGGATTCAGACCTCACCACTCAACCACGACATTACTCACTAACCTCACGCAGCACATCATGGATGGCATCAACTCCAGACGACCAGCTCAACGTACACTATTAGCAACAATAGACATTAGTAAAGCATTTGATGCTATCCCACGCTTCCCTCTCATAAACAAAATACTCAACACAAACATGCACAATAACACTAAAAGATGACTGAGCAACTATCTTTCAGGAAGATACTCACATGTCACATTTAATGGCAAGTCATCCAAAGACAAGCTTTTTCCGAACGTGGTCCCTCAATGCTCTTCAACTTATACATGCATGACATACCAACACCCATAGATAACAAGCTTACCTTACCATCATATGCAGATGACATCACTCTAACATCCACCCACAACAACATCGACACCGCTACAAATATCCTACAAACATACATAAACAGTATACAAGACTGGCTCACACACAATAGACTCAAAGTAGCGCCCACAAAATCAACTATTACCTTGCTCACAAGCAACATAAAAGAAGAACAGATAACTCCACAGCTTACACGAAACAACATCAACATTCCACACACTCACAGGACCAAAATACTTAGGCTCACATACAACACATCATTATCTTTTGCAAACCACATTCAGGACATTAATTAAAAACAAATGTACGTCAAGACTTAACACGCTTTGGGTACTAACAGGCACAAACTTTGGACACCAGCAAGAAACATCACTCATATACAAACAATATTTATTCGTATCATTATAGGATGTACTCAAACAACACCAACACCTGCACACACACACACACACAAAAATACTGAAATTTAGGGAACATTTAGACTGGGGGGAACACAATTCATGGCAGCACAGCGACAACTAACCCACAACACCCTTGCCACTACATGTACAATCATGCACCGACACCTCGCACCGTTAAGGTAACACCAGAGAGACATTATAACCAAGTACTCCATTCCATACCACGCCCCACAGACATCACACAGTACAGAAAACACACACACACACACACACACACACACACACACACACACCATTGACACGACTCTGTCCGAATGCTGTCCTAGGTGCGAGGCCGCCACCCATTAACAGGTCAGAGATTAGCCTGAGCAGATCGGATCGAGTTAACTTAGCACGATTCCGATGTGGACATCACCCCAACTTACGGACATATAAACACAGATTAGACAACTCCACAGACGACACCTGCCACCTGTGCCAGGGCATACCACAAACAGTTGAACACATTAAGACAGACTCTACCGCTCTAGCACAACATAGAACACAACACAACAACACTAGTCCGTTGAACCTCTGGTCCACTCCGGAGAGGGCGATCGGTTACTTGTGTGCCGGCGGCTTGCTCGGTCAGGGTGGGCTGATCGGCTAAACAACAACAACATATAGTTTTGATTTTATACAAAATATTTACAGCTATTTATCGAGGTATCGTCCCAACAAAGATCTCATAGCCCACTCTAGGTTAGCTCCAAAGGATTAAGATAGAGGTTAAAAGCTCCATGTCTGCACCCATATACACGCAAAGCTATTTCGTCGGCAAAGTGACGAAATGTTTCTACAGGAAAGGAGGTGAAACGGGAGTTGAGCAGAAATCAGATTTTCCACACCATGCCCTCACCCGTTATGAGCATTCCATCCAGCCACCCAAGAGAAAGAAGAGAAAAAAAAACCAACGGCAGAAACGCAACTCTACCTCACCTAATCCATGCCGTGAACTTTTTTTATTCGTTATGAAATTATGTATTTCTACAAAATATTTATCTACTCTATTCTTAAACAATTTAACAAGGCAGAGAAGTGTTGTGGACGACCCTTTCGATCGGGCTGACGGTTTGTTGGGTACGCGGCGCTCCGGCATAGCCTCACAAAATGTCCCGATTTCTCATAATTATAACACGTGGGCGGCGTGTTCTGCTGCATTGCTTGGGGCTGATGTAATCATCTGGGAGCAAGAGGAGGGTCCTACATCGTTTGGATCCCCCTCACTTTCGCCTCTGCCTTTGACTGGTGTGGAGTCCCTGCCAAAGAGGGGAACACTTCAAACCTTGTTTAGCTGGCAGTCTTCAAGGTCGTGACGTCGCATACCTCTTGAAGTTTCGCTCGCTGAGGAGTTCCCATATTTGCGTACCAAACACTCAGTGTGAGTACGTGTTGCATTTCTAGTGGTACCCTGTACCCCCCATGCATCCCGTGACACTTTCGTAAACATCTGCACCCCTTCGTTGGTTCGATTGATAAAATCTATGAAGTCTTCTTCAGAATCGGGGTTCCACCTCATTGGAAGATTATTTATAGACTCCAGTGGCTGCGAGTCCTGGCATTCTCGATAAAAAGCCAAAAAGTTGGCCCGAAACTGGGTCCAAGTGGTTGCATCGCAAAGCCCTTGGGAAGTTTGTACCGATTTTAGGGCGTTCCCCTCCGAGGGGTGAAGGAATCGCTTGGATTCGCTCAGCCGCTCCTGGTCGGTACTGATTGACTCGTTTTGGAAGCGTCTCTAGGTTCGTGATCCATTCTCTTGGGGTGGGTCTGGTCCTAACCCCATTTATGGTGTGTATGTGGGAATCGTGTAAGAATGCGCTACCGAAAAAAAAAACGCCCCACGAACCGTCAGCCCGATCTAAAACTTTGGTCGTTCACGAGTGAGCGACAACGGCCGCAGTTTAAGGACGACCAAACCCAACAATCACATATTTCGAACACTGTCGACCGCTGCCAGGATTTTAAAATCTTTTGTTCAGTCAGAAACCCCGTTACAAGGAAGTCAGCCGGGAATCACTCGTTTGTTTAGAAGAGGGCCTTTATATTGTCGTCTGTTTCGACCGACTGCAACAAATTATATTGGGCACGCGAAGAGGAATTTTACGAATTTAATTTCTCTTCGAAACGTCATATGCGACGCATAGCATTGATGTAAATCTCCACAACGAAGAGTGGAGGAATCGTCAAAATTTGAGAAGACAAAGAAAACGAAGGGACAGTCGAACGCATTCGACACTGTTCTATGAAATTTGAGAAGACAAAGAAAATTAGAAAACAAACGCTCTTTCAAGACGGGGGTCGGGGTAAAGAAACTCGGTAACTGGAGTAAAGTTGCTTTTGGTGGGTAAAGTTAACATTAGTATCAGTAAATAAATAAATTACGTGAAAAAAAAAAAATGTTTAATGTATTGGTTTCAAGAAAAAATTTAACTTTTTTATTATTATTCTCTTGTAATTGTAAAAGAAAATTTAAGTACGTGAAAAAAAAAAGTGCATCCCACTTTAACGCATTGGGTTGGAATTTTTTTTCAGGCAGTTTTGTGTATATATAAATATATAGGTGAATTGCAGTGTATATTTATTGTTCGTAAACAGTTTACTGTTCGTCGTGAGTGTAAAAAATTTTTTCCTGCAGTAAAATAAATAATTATATATATATATATATATATTACTATACTTCTTGTTTGTAAACAATTTAATTTTTCGTCGGTGAGTTAAAAAAGATTTTTTGTTTGTCTGTGGTTGCAGTCAATTTAATTCAACCTTCCTTTTTTTGTTGAGATAGAAAATGAATTGACAGGTTTCGCTCTTTTTGCATGCAGTATCTGCGTATATAATTATATTGGTGATTATATATTTTACTGTTTGTAACAAAACGGTTTCTGCGAAGTATATGGTAAATTTATGAAACGCGAGATTTTTTTTTTTTTAATTTGAATTCTCTCTTATTGTTTTAACAGAAAACAGATTTTTGGATTGATTTTCATTTTGTAGTGGACTCTAAATTAATTGTACCTAACTTGTCGTGTATATCTATAGTTCGTGTGTGTGACTCGTTTAGCGTGCGAATTTGGCGCGTTTCGGCGCATTTGATTTCGTAATTTTTTTTTTTTTTTTTTTCCCTCGCTCTTTCGCGAATTTTTTTTTTCCATTCTTGTTTTCAAGTGGTTATTGAGTTGGAACGCAAATAGTTTTGTCGTCGGGTTTTTTTTTTTTTTTAAGTTGAGTCAGTCCCGTTTCGTTCCTTGCAGTTAGTGGAACCCAGTTCGCACCCTCACTTTTTCTTCGCGTCTATCGTTCTACGAGACGCGGGCGAGGGCACGGAGCACGTCAACGATACGGCAATTCCACCATCAACCCCTGAAACTTCGTCTCCGTGGGACCAGAGATATCCAAACATGCAACGGGGCGATGATGATGAGGCCTCCACGGCATCCTGCCCCACTTTTAATCTCAACCGGGTTACGAATGTCACTTCTGCGGTTCCGATCTTCCGGGGCACCATAAATGGGGTTAGGACCGAACCCACCCCAAGAGAATGGATCACGAACCTCGAGACGCTTCCAAAACGAGTCAATCAGTACCGACCAGGAGCGGCTGAGCGAATCCAAGCGATTCCTTCACCCCTCGGAGGGGAACGCCCTAAAATCGGTGAAAACTTCCCAAGGGCTTTGCGATGCAACCACTTGGACCCAGTTTCGGGCCAACTTTTTGGCTTTTTATCGAGAATGCCAGGACTCGCTGCCACTGGAGTCTATAAATAATCTTCCACTGAGGTGGAACCCCGATTCTGGAGAAGACTTCATATTTTTTATCAATCGAACCAACGAAGGGGTGCAGATGTTTACGAAAGTGTCACGGGATGCATAGGGGTACAGGGTAGGAAGGAAATGTACAAGAGGTTTAAATGAAGGGTATTAATGCCAACGCTGATGTACGGATGCAAGAAGTGTGTGTGGCGTGGTAGTTCATCAAAAACGAAAGGAATGAAAATAAATAATTGAAGTATGATTGTTATAAAAAGGATTGGATTGATTCTATGAGAAACGTTCGGAAATGGAGTGAAGTCATTGGAGACGAGAGTGAATAATGATGGAACTGTGAAAAAGATATATAAATAATAGTGAGTGTGTAGATATCAGAAGTAGAGGGAGATCGCTTGAAAATGGAAGGATGTAATGAATAATTGTGTGAAGAAATGTGTAATTGATTTGGCACAGTAATTTATGAGGGGGGGATGGAAAGGAATCCGCTGGTTTCTCATGACACAGTTGTTTCAGAAAATATATATATATATATATATATATGCTGCAAACCCACAATGAAAAAGAAAAACGATTCCAAGGCCTTGGAATCGTTTTTCTTTTCCTTGTGGGTTTGCAGCATTCATTCATTTCACGTTTTATTGTGAAATTCATCATATATATATATATACACACACATATACACACACACACAAACGCCTGAACATTATTTCTGTATCGATTGTATTGCTTAACCGTTTATGAAAGGTAACTGGATGTCTAAGGTTGGGCTAGTACCTTATTCTTGGTGGTACAAGTGTTTTCGGCCCCGAGTTCAAGCTTTATGCCCACCCTATGGACAAGTAATTTATGTAATGTTTTTACTCGCATTTAAGAAAATGCATTTGTCCGTAGAACAATGATGAACTATATAGACCACATCTTTGAGTACTCAGTGTCTCGTCTCATAATAGTGCTTTGGCAGGGTCGTCGTGTCATTTTAAAATTTTGTTTTAACAGAGGATACGTTGTATTCTTCATATTCAAGGTTCTTAAGTATAAATTCAGTAAAAAGAAGCAATTCACTCCTGAGGTGAACTGGACGTTTGAGTATATCTAGAAGTGAAGCGAAAAGATTAGAAAATAATATAGATAGTGGAATTAATTTGTGTAATTTGGCCTGCCTTTTCAAGAACAATTTCTGTACTCAACAAAATGTACGAGTACCGTACGCCATTTTCACCAACTGGGATCAGTGAATCCTAATACACACGAGAGAAGCGCCGCACTTTAGCGAAACATTTGAGTCAGATTTAGAAACTACATGTAACACATAATTGTAGTATTTGTACGGTTGGTTAGCTTATTTTTATCGAAATGATTGTTAGTAACGATTATTAAACACTTCGTAAATTGGTCCTTTTTAATTCCTCAATCTCCAAACAATTTTGAGGTAGGTTTGGTACGGCCGTGCGACATTCTCCCGTATTTTCCGTCAGCACAAAATTTGGCCTCGCACATTTCATTGTTTCGGATTGATTTAATAGTAAAGGTCTTTTCAGAATTATATCCGATAAGAGTAAATATAAAAAGGAATTTTTAAAACTGCATTTGTTAACACTTTATTTGAAGTCTCTCTTGCCAAACTTAATTTTCACTACAAAACTAGATATAAAAGTATATAAAATTTTAACCACAAATTTAACGTAAGAAAAATTTAACTATGACAAAAATTAACAGTTTACTTTGGATTTAATATTGCTAAGTTTAGAATAGAAGGCACTTAATTTATATTGGAAGATTGTAAGGCAGTAGCAGTTGAGTTACAGTATTGTAATTTTAGTTTGGCCATTAATTAAAAAATATTTTAAAGGTGAACACAGGTGTAACTAAAGTGAAAACATAAAACCATAAAACCATACTTTGTAAATCTGCAGTGTAAACTCATAGACAAAATGAACTATGAAGTAAATAGTGTGCTTATGGAAGAAAAATGAGAGAGGGAGGGAGGGTTCGTTGAAATAGTTTTTGATCGTAATGCTCAATAAAAAAAAAAAAAATCTTTAAACCTTGGGTCATTCAAAAATCGCTACACATAATGCCATTAAATTTGTTTGACGCACATCTTAAAATTAAGTACGGTTATGAAGTAAACCTGCTCAACAGTGACTATGTTCCGCTAGTTGATGTAATACTGCAAACACAAAACAAAGGATATATAATTAAAGTGAAGTAGGTCAACGAGTAAAATCAATGAAACACTGCAAAGAAAAAAAAAAGTAGGCGTGCATGAAACAAATTAAAACAAAAAGGGAGGGAGAGGGGCAAGACAGCTGCCAGTCATTGTCTGTCACTCGGTTTTTCTTTCAATTTATCCCTAATATTTTACTTTTGGAAGAATGAGTAGATTAATTTTCCGACCTAATAATGATATTTCCCTTAAGTAAAAATTGTACACTTACATTTAAGATAGATAAATGCGTTTTTTTCCTGTCGATGATTATGTCTAGCAACTAGTAAAAAAAACTTATGATAGATATGACTACATTGTACCATCGACTCCAATAGCTGGAATACACTGGACGGTTAAGGTAGGTGCATTCCGACTACTAGAACCGTTTCTACATTTAACCCTTTAAGACGTAACTACATACGACGTACGATCTTAATTTTCATCCCATATTTGAGTGAGCGTAAAAGAAACGCCGTCTGTGGGACATCGCTCCGCCCGCAGATGTAGTACCAATAGGGTTAACTACACAAATCATTATTATGAATTTGTTAATTACCATATAAAATTCAATATCACTCAAGCTTGAAGCGTTTTCATTACTAAGAAAAGAAGAGCCCGTTATTCACAAAATTTCATACAACCGTTTAATATGATTTAAAGCACACGTTAAGCAAGTAATTAAAGTAAATCTCAAAAATCTAAGTTACCTAAATATATGCAAACATTTATTTTAGTTTGTTTGATTTTTCCAAATTTGTAAACGGTTTTTTAACTTTTCTGATCAAATAAAACGAGCTCCTGGAAATAAAAGCATTTCTGATGTAGATGAATTAAATGCCTTTAGAGAGGTCCCAAACTCTCTCTCTCTGACTTCGTCAGCTCTGGATGCCAAACATCAACTATAAGAATGAGCCTTATCTTGTCCCCGTTGTGCCAAACTTCGTGTTCAAAACTATCATCAAAAATGAAGAGTTCTCCCTCATTCCACTCCAAAGTTTCATTTACGACTCGCATGTAAGCACCTTTAGGTGTTACGAGACCTAAATGGGACCTCAGCCTGCAGTTGGTGGGACCTGCGTGCGGGTATACGTGCGTTCCGGGTTCCATCACACTAAATTTCGACTAGAAAAACAAAAATAAGTTCAGAATTGGGTTCGCAAAACCATCAGTTCATTTTCATATGCAGCCTATTTCATTTAATAAAGAATGGACGGAGTTCATGCTGTAATCCTGAATTTGGACTGGTAAAAATAAAATGATTAGGCTCGTTCTTGTGTTATCAAAGCTGAAGCGAACTCCCTTCTACTCTATTGTTATTTTAGTACCTATGCTTGATCAAAATGCATTATTGATGAAATAATTTGATTTTCCTTTTATTTCAAATTAAGCAAAAATATCCCACTAATAGGCCTAATGCAAACTTTACAGTACCTATAAATAGTTCTGAAGAAAACGGAAATGAGGTTTGTGATGCCAGCAGCTGTGTATATCAAGAAGAAATAATCATTTTATAATCTAAGTTACTACTTAAATCAAATGATACTACTTTGTACTATTTGATTCAAGTAATAATTTAGCTTATGGAAATAACAATGACATATCAGTGACTTAAATTTCATCTAAATAATATTTGGTTCACAATTCCGCGTGGTCTTTTGACGTACATGTAACCCAAATTTGTATGTATGAGATGAATCCCCACTAGGCCCCGCTCTGAAGGCATGTTAATTATGAACTTAAAGCACCACTTTTCAGAACAACATCAAAGGAACTACAGTTGAATGGCTGTTTTTACAGCCAACTTTGAAGCACTGCTAAGAATGACACCAGCCAAGGGTCTAAACGATGTAACAGCTCATGACCAACTTTTAGCATGTAATACTATCTGCTTTATGAAAATAGCACGATATCCAACTTACGTTGGTATCATGACAAAGAATCCTGTTACACGTTACCATGCTGTAATTTTGTGTGTGTGAATTTAACACTTGCGTATTTTATTGAAGTTATATTTTAATACGACTATAAATCTCAGGTGCAAAAGAATGGTAATTATATACAATTTTCCTTCGTGAAAAAAATAAAAGGAACCCATGCTCTCGCATCCGCTGTAATGGACAATTCTTGTTTTCTCGATTGTCAATTAATATTTTATATCCATTCTTTACCCCTAATCAGGTCCGGCGCCAGCCTATTTGGCGCCCTTAGCAGGACTGCAGCTGGCGCCCCCACCCGCCTCCCACCTCCCACCTCCCACTTCACGATTGGGTTTGCCCACAAAGTAATCAAGGTACCATATTGAAGAAACTATTTGCCTTACACTGATCTATTTTAATTTGCTAATACATACATTTATTATAAAATTATAAAATCATTTCACAGTTCAAGAAAGTGTCATGACCAATCAAAACAGCGAGTAAAGCGAGGCATATGTAGTAACAAATCAGAACGCTCAAAAGTGCTAACTAAAATATGCGTGCAAAAAGGACATATCTACTGTTTTTTCCAAGCAAGAAGGGCATATGTCACAAAAAACAGTTATTCGCTTATTGACGACTCCCGGAACTCATATTAAGCCGTAAATAAGCCGAGTCGCTTATTGACGACTCCCGTCTGTGCGCGCAACATTTTTAAATCGCTTATTTACGACTCCCGTCCCTAAAGGGTTAAAGGTCGTGATAGTGAAAGTTCTATAATGATCCAATAAGATGAATAAGTTAATTATGTAAATATCAGTCAAGCTAAACTGGTGTACATACGTCGTACAACCTTTCATCATTTGTCTATGCTTCTCATTCCTTCATTATTTTTTTCATGTTGTTCTTACATAATACTATCAGGCGTGCACAGGGCGGGAGGCGCTGGCGCCCCCCAGATCTTTGGCGCCCTTAGCATTTACTAACCTCGCCTAATGGAAGCGGCGGCCCTGCCCCTAATTTACAATCCACAATAATAGCAACTAGCAGAAGCCCGTGGTAAAAATACCACGCTTAAACAATCAACTGGGGCAATTTTATTTTTTTATGATTATTTCCCGGAATGAGCACACACACACACACATTATCCTATTTCAGTTTTATATATATAGCACGGAAGAAACGGTACGACCATATAAGCAGCAAAGGTCAGAATGACAGTGTCTAGTGGGCAGAGCTGGGCAATAAATACATTGAATGTATTTAAATACTAAATACATTTGTAAATACATTTTAAATACATACAAATTTTAACATATGCATTCACTAATTCATGTTTTGATAAATTTCTACTTTAGGGGACACGGTGAATTTCGAAATAAATACACCACTCGATAGATCAGACGATTTTAAAAGCTTTTTCATCAATGAATTTTCCATCGCAAATTGGATTGATTGCAACGAGTTAGTTACACAGGCCCACTTAAGGCAGAGCCGTTTTGTACGATTATTCGGTCAATTTCAAGATTTTTTTATGTCTAAAAAAACACTTACCTTCAGATGAGTGTACAGATTCGTTGTAGCATTGCTTGCAGCAGAGACTTCGTGTTTACACAGCAAGCAGGTGCACTTTACCTTATTACCGTCTTTAGATTTAATTTTAAAGTATTTTCCATCAAACAGAGGGTGCACTAAATTGTTATCTGCAGATATATCACCGTTTGATTCACCGGATTTGCTTGTTGAAGCCATGACACGCACACGATAAAGAAATCAACCGCTTTCGACTAAGAGTGGCACACAACTGATTGAACTGACACGTTGAAACATGAACCATGCTGTACTACACTGTCGACGCGTCGTACTGTGCTAGTACAGAACGTGTATTAAACCAGTAAAAGTATATTTAAATACATGAAAAACAATGTATTTATAAATATTCTAAATACACAAATGTATTTAAATACAAATGTATTTAAATACTGCCCAGCTCTGCTAGTGGGAAATGGACAATTTGTACATTTCCTAAAGATGTTTAGCTCATTTGAACTGTTAATAAATTTACATTTGGGGAAATAAATTAGTCTAAACGAAGATTTAAAAAAACTCCATTTTACTATTTAAAAAAAAAAAATAAAAAAAAATATCGCAATTGTACATTCTTCACTGTTCGATAATTCGTTTCGTACAACGACAAATATCTAAAGCAAAGAGGCGGCAAAACTATTTGGAAAGCACAGCGTCATTCACTAACTGCAAAATGGATTAACCTCCCTCACCTGTCCACGTATGCATTTTGCGGCTGGAAGGAAGTCTTCGATGAGCGAACAAGTAATGGGAGTTATCTTACAATTATCGTTCATCTTCCCTCCACTTCGAAACAAATCAAACATGCCCCATTCGCCTTTCTCTTGCAAATTTTCACTCTCAGCTCGGAAACCAATTTTTGGGTTCGATTTTTTATTAAGGTAAAGTGCGTTCAATCCTTCCTTGCTGATTTCCTTCCAATGAGACTGAAGTTTTCTGAGAAAAGAATCATTCAACCTCGTGATGCTAAGCATATGCTTCAATAGTAAAAATACATCCCAATTACAAAACAGGGTTACGTCGTAGCCAGTCTTAACACCGCTTCCCGTTGATCAACGAAGTTAACTGACAGTGAGTTGGACAGTAATTGGATAGGACTGTCGTCCGCGTCCTGACTATGTAGCGACCCGTAGTCCGAATCCCACGTAAAGCTGTAGGTCCCCACCGTTATATCACCTTAGATGTTGCGAAAGATGTTAAACAACGCCATTACAAAACAAGGGTTGCTTGTTTTAACACTAATATTTTAAAATGTGGTTCTACACAACCTTACAGAGGTAAAATATTTTTAATTATTTTGCTTCACAAAATATTAAACAACATCGGGTAAACTGATCCGATTTCTAGTGTATATTAAAACTATAAAATATTTTATTTCCTTAATTCTTTACGCGTCAATTATATGCTCAATGTTGACCTACCGGAAAAACTCCTCATAAGTTGTTTCTTCTGGAGTCCAAATTGGTTGTGATTTAAGCCTTTTTACGTTGTAAATAGATCTCTGATAACGATTAATAAATAAATCTTTCTCAACAGCCTCATCAAAAACCTGAAAGTTTAACGATTCTTTTTTTAAAAAATAAATTAAAATATACGCTTTTAATTTTTATTTAATGACACCTTAACATTTTTGTTATACAAAGCTCCTGATTAATTCTGACAGTAAACTAATTCAGTTCACGACAATTCATTTTCACCTACATTGAAAATGAATAATTAACTGGCCTCGCAACAAGTCGTTTCGTCAACAATACCGCTTGTAGTATTGTGCCACAACAGATTGGATGTTTTTGAATCTACGCTCGTTTTGTATTCGTAGCACAGTATCCTACCTCATACGCCTTCTCTTCTTGGCCTAGCCGCTGGTAGGCGTCTCCTAAATGGTAGTAGAACCGACTATCGTAAACGCCTTTAACTGCACTTCGAATCCCCTTCTCAAGGTATTTGATAGCCTCTGTGTAATTGCCCTCCAATTTTAATATGAATCCATAATGTACCTGTTATCAAAAATTATGACTTATTAACGTTGGACTATGTACTGCAGCCTTTCATTTCTAAGTGCAATTAGCAATTTTTAATGTACAATAAAGGGTGTCGAACAAAAACTACACCTAACCGAAGCTAATCCGTCTTCCGGCGAAATCTTCAGAATATTTTCAAAAATTTGCTTGGCTGGATGCTTTTGGTTCGCTGTAAGGAGCAATACTCCCATTTTGTTCAAAATTTCTAAGTCACGAGGGAAGTGCACCATAAGACGATTAAGGATTCGAACTCCTTTATTCCACATACCTTTATAAAACGAAAGTTTTTCAGGTTGATACAAGTTTTTAATCCACAACTTCCTGCCGTAAACTACTGTTGATTCTCATTGTAATTTAGTAAAATTTAAATTCTGCATCATGACTATTACAGTATAGTTTCATTTTATTTATGTCAGTGATACGGACCAAATGGAACTCATTTTCCTTACAAGACGCGTACATTTTGAACCAAACTAAAGCCAAATGTCTTTCAGATTTTAGTTCAACCAAATTTAAATTTTGAATGTCTGATTTCTCCTAAAGATCCTCTCTCTCGGTCTCTTAGTTCCCTTTCAACCAAAAAACTTAATAAACACTAACAAACACTGCAGTGGTTGCCTAGCGTAAAAAAATGGATCTCAAATCCTTTGTCAAGAAAGAGTGCTGCGAACGGAGTGAAACTGTAAAGTTTCCTGTTACTGTATCTGTCAACTCGGCAGTATTCGTAAAGTGTGACTACCTGGTAGTCTAAGAATCCAACAACACGCGTGACTGGCAGCGTTCAGCTTTCGCTTAAAAGGTAATTTACTGAGAACAAGTGTTTAAAATTAATCCAAAGTTTAAATCTCAGTTTAAATCGTGTGGATTTCTCTGTTCTTTATCCTTTTTATAATGAATTAAAATCACCCTCGAATTAAAATTCAAAATATTGCATACGAGACACGCTTTAATAGCACGTACAATAAGGCATCAAACTAAAACGTATTGAAGTTTCTAGCCATAAACAGTTAACTTTAAACCTTCAAACGTCGTGAGGAACAGGTAATTACATCCGCGAATCAGTCAACCTTTCAATTACGATTAATTTACCTCTAAAATTCATCCTATCAGCACATCTGAGTCCAGCCTCTTTCAAAATCTCTTTCGGAACCAGAGATGCAGATTCATCAGCCAAGTCTACTACAGATTTGTAGGCGTAAATAGCTTGTTCAAGTCGAGAATTTGATTGTTCTCTTTCAGAAAGTATATCTAGGGTTTTGGCTCTTCCAAGTAGGACAAGGGGGGATTTTGGTCTCTCTTGCATAAGGGCTCCATAAATATTCAAAGCTTCGATTGGTTTCTATGCAAGAAGAATCAAATGAATGTTAATATTAATCATCATCTACTTTCATATAATTTTTACCAGCCTTTAATTAAAGAGGATTTTGAAATGTTAATTCCAACTGATTGGAAATAAAAAACTAAAATTTCTATACTGCTACTGCAGTTACGTTAAATTGAATTGAAGATAAATCATTTTGGTTAGAATTTGCATAGATTCCTACAACCACAGATATTAACTTACTTTATCAGTTAAAAAAACATTCATTTTTTAAATAAGAGCCAAATTATGTATTGGCAAAGAACGTCTCTTCGGATAGGATGCGCGTCATAATTTATTTTTTCGGGTTTTGGAGTGTACAGGCGCTTTCTATCTAATTTTATGTTTGTTTTTTTATAAAGTGTAGTGCTTTTTTTCTAAATACTGACCAATATTCTCGTGTAATTGATAAAAGTAAACCTTAAAGTACTGGTAAAAGCCAATATTTTACTCTAAGACTGGGTACTCAAGAATTTCAATTATACTAGTTTTTCACCTCCCGCTAAAAAATTTAGCTCCAAAACATGCTATTGCTGGTGAAGTAAAGCATAATGTAACATAATAAAAGGGTGCGTTTCAGGGTGTTGAAGCAAACAATCTTTTCTGCTTTTCTTCATGAATTACTGGATTTTCTACTGCAACACGCAGTCTTACCCCTTCCTGGGGAAATTTACGTCTAACTATAGTTGGACACACTTTGATCAAATACTAGTAGTTTTCTGCAGTTATGCCGCAAGACTGCCGTATTGACGTCTCTCTTAGTCATCTAATTTTCAAGTAGTTGTATCACATTCCGATAGTTTGATGGTTATCCAGGCATGCTCTATGATCAGTGACCCTAATTTCATTATATTTATTTATTAGTTTCTGAACATCCATTTTAGCAACATTAGTTTTTTCACTAACTTCCCAGAGATTGAAGCCCTCTTTGTATTATGTTTTTAAAGAATTCTTTACTTCGTAAGAAATAGTATATTTTGGAGCCACATTTTCTATCTGAAAATACAAAAAGTATTACTAATATCTGTATCTGTTAGTAATAAAAATTCGATCAAGTATGTCTTAAGATTTAAATACTGGCTTTTAGTATGTGCACGCGCGCTAACCTTCTCATGCGAGTTTTGATTTTGTGGCAGCTAAATTACGATACTTGTAAAATGTTTCATTTCTAAGATGGTATTAAATGAAAATACTTTATAAATGATATTTATTAAAATAAATCCATTTCCGAAGGCCATTCACAATGCCATTAAAAATAACTAACTTTTATGAGATATTATTGGCAATGAAAGGAATAAAGCGAGTAGGGCCTGTAGATGTAACGCAAACATACATAGGATTACATACACATACATACTGCACTATATGTTTTACTTATAAATTTTTGTAAATTTTCAGTTTATTCCTTTTTTTACAAAACTACCTAATTATAAAGGCAAAGTTCATGAGCTTTACCTTTATAATTAGATAGTTTTGCTAAAAAAGGAATAAACTGGAATGCTGCCTTAAAATAGGCCTCATGACTTTCAAGATGTTTACCACTTGAAACAAGTTATACAATAAGACAATCGCGAGACATCCGAGTGTGTAACATTTCTAAATAATGTTAGACTTTTTAAACTCTTAAAAAACGATTGTCTTCCGCTCGCTTCTTATTGTGAATGACTCTCACGGAGCTACGAATATACTCTTTATAAAAGATAAATATTTAAATATAACAAATTTAAATTCCTAAGCAAAGTCGTACCCTTTCAAAAATACTTGTGTTCATAAAAGGCATACTAGCCGAGATCGAAGGTAATAACTACGATACTTAAGGCAACTCTGACATGCCAGATAAGGCAATAACACTGAAATTATAATTCAATGTTTTTAATAATTATTGCCAATACTTGACTTGGATTAAAAGGCTTCCATTCAGCTTCAAAACCAGCGAGTCTGAAGGTGGAATTTGGCTAGAAGGTGGTACTTTGAAAACTAAATAAAATGAAGTCAAACCCAAACAAAGGAAAAGTTTATTCCATAAAAACAATATAAAAGCAACACACACACAAAAAAAAAAATATATATATATATATATATATAATGCTGCAAACCCACAAGGAGGAGAAAAAGACTCCAAGGCCTTTCGTGTATTCAGAGCTACACCTCATCAGGGAATGGAGAGAAGGCAAGATGCCCATAAATATATACAACATAGCGGAAACCAAAGCAATTAGCACATACTTAACAAGAGTTAATGAGAGGCAAAAGGAATTTTAACAAGATTGTCAATTTTATACATTCCTGCACTGTTATTGAAATTGTTTTTAAAATAAATAAATGCACATTCCAGAATATTTTTTTCTATTATATCTCTGTTTTCAACAAGCGCTTTAGAACTATCCCACTTGATGCTATGATTACATCTATACATATGGTTAAATTTACAAAGCATTGGAATTATTAGCTGTTCTACACGCATATTTATGCTGTTTTACTCTAATATCTGTTTTACCCATTTGGCCTATACATACTGAGTTACATTGTGTACATCTAATCGAATACACACAACCAACAACATTTTCCGGGCTATTCTTTATTAGGCATGATTTAACAGTATTATTATACTTAAAGACTACATTGATGCCAATTGCTTTAAGTAAAGTTGGAAGATATTGAAAATTAACATGGTAAAGGTAGGCTAAGGATATTTTTACACTCAAATTCCTTTACAGTTACATAATAATAATACCTATTCTTGGCTTTCCTAAGACAGTTATCGAAAAATTAAGTAGGATAACATAATTTAGTACCAACATTCATGATATTGCATAACTCAGAATCTAAAAATTCAGGACTGACAACTCTCAATGCTCTAAGAAACAGAGAAAATAGAGGATTTAATCGAGGGATGATGGTCAGAATAAAAATGCACATAAGAGTTATTATTAGTAGGCTTGTGATAGACTTCAAATTTGAACTGATTAGAGCATCTCCAAATTTTTAGATCCAGAAAAGATAGGCTTCCATCACTTTCTTTTTCAACTATGAACTTAATAGATGGGACTAAATTGTTGAGCCTACCAAGAAATAAGTCAACATCCAAATTATTAGGCCAAAGGCATAAAATATCATCTATGTACCTGTACCAAACCAGGTTAAAATTAACAATCGAAGGCAAAATTCTACTTTAAAAAAATTCCATATATAAATTAGCTAGTACAGGTGAAAGGGGATTTCCCATCGCCAATCCAAATGACATAGCATAAAACTTATTTTCACTGAAATTTACAATCTTTGACACAAAGCCTAATTAATTCAATAAGAGTGTTGTGTTGAACAGGGAAAGAATATTCAGAGATCTTATCTTTTAAAAAAATGAAGTAGGTCATCAACAGGAACTTTTGTGAATAACTAGCATACATCAAAGCTTACCAATTTGAAATTAGTCATTAGGAAACTTCAGTTTGTCAATAAGATCCATGCTATTTACAATATGGTTCTATTTCTAAGTCACATATTGTAAATAGCATGGATCTTATTGACAAACTGAAGTTTCCTAATGACCCTAATTTCAAATTGGTAAGCTTTGATGTATCTCTGAAAACAGAGATATAATAAAGAAATATTCTAGAATGTGCATTTATTAATTTTAAAAACAATTTCAATAACAGTGCGGGAATGTATAAAATTGACAAAATCTTGTTAAAATTCCTTTTGCCTCTCATTAACTCTTGTTAAGTATGTGCTAATTGCTTTGGTTTCTGTCTGCTACATTGTATATATTTATGGGCATCTTGCCTTCTCTCTTCATTCCCTGATGAGGTGTAGCTCTGAATACACGAAAGGCCTTGGAATCATTTTTCTTTTTCCTTGTGGGTTTGCAGCATTCATTCATTTCACATGTTTAATTGTGAAATTCATCCCATATACACACACACACACATTATATATATATATATATATATATATATATAATATAATATATATATATATATATATATAAGCATTAATCAGATTTCTGGAGTATAAAATAAAATGTCAGTCACTATTCAAACCTAATTAGAAAACTAGGCTAAAACTACCTACTTAAACTTATATGAATTCATTATTTTTCCTGTAATTCATACCCAAATATAAATTACATTACAGTACTTAGATCACTCATCATTTACACATCCTCTACTCTCACTTTATTTCCTACAACCCTAAGTAAAACTATTAAAATCTGATCAATGCTAAGAAGAATGAGAATTATGTACCTCATCAACGAGTGCTTCAGCTGAATTCAGTTTATCCTCAAACTGAGCATCTTTCTTTGACTGGGCAGTTTGCTTCTCCACAGGTTTGGACGGAGGTTTTCCTTCCACACTTCTTTTATCACTCGCATCAACTTTTTTCTCTTGTTTTTGTTGGGTACTTTCACTTGATTTATCGATCTGGGAAGTGGTAGTCTTTTTATCAGTTTCTTTTGGTTTCACTTGTTCAGGAGCTTTTACTGTTTGTGAAGCTCTCTTTTCAATATTTTCTTCCTGTTTCAAGTGTTCAGGGACTTTTTCCATATGCGGAGCCTTTTCAATATTTTCTTTTTGTTTGACTTGTTCGGGAGCTTTCTCAGGTTGTGAAGCTTTCTTTTCAGTATTTTCTTTTTGTTTCACTTGCTCAGGAGCTTTCTCCATTTGCAGAGGTTTTTTGTCTGTACTTTCTTTTTGTTTCACTTGCTCAGGTTTTTTTTCCATTTGCGGAGCTTTCTTTTCAGTTCTTTCTTTTTGTTTCACTTGCTCGGGGGCTTTTTCTATTTGCGGAGTTTTCTTGTCAGTACTTTCTTTTTGTTTCACTTGCTCAGTGAGACTTTCCATTTGTGGAACTTTCTTTTCAGTACTTTCTTCTTGTTTCACTTGCCCGGAAGCTTTTTCCATTTGCGGAGTTTTCTTATCAGTACTTTCGTTTTGTTTAATTTGACCAGGAACTTTCTCCATTTGCAGAGTTTTCTTTTCAGTACTTTCTTTTTGTTTCACTTGCTCGGGGGCTTTTTCCATTTGCAGAGTTTTCTTTTCAGTACTTTCTTTTTGTTTCACTTGCTCGGGGGCTTTTTCCATTTGTGGAGTTTTCTTTTCAGTACTTTCTTTTTGTTTCACTTGCTCGGGGGCTTTTTCCATTTGTGGCATTTTCTTTTCAGTACTTTCTTTTTGTTTCACTTGCTCAGGGAGGCTTTCCATTTGTGGAACTTTCTTTTCAGTACTTTCTTTTTGTCTCACTTGCTCAGGAGCTTTTTCCGTTTGCTGAGTTTTCTTTTCAGTACTTTCTTTTTGTTTCACTTGCTTGGAGGCTTTTTCCATTTGCAGAGTTTTCTTTTCAGTACTTTCTTTTTGTTTCACTTGCTCAGGAGCTTT